>VZRR01011768.1:0-172605 GCA_013398015.1 Oreocharis arfaki
GAGAGCGGTGGAGCTCCTCAGAGCTTTGGTTCTTTTTAATATTCTTTTTCTTTCTTTATTTATAATTGATTAATAGAAAAATGTTAGATGTTTTTAATGCTAGTATTAAGTTGAAATCCAATAAGATTTGAGTTCAGAACAATGAAGGAAATTCTGCGGTTAATATTTTTTTTGATGTTGCAGAATGAAAGTTTTGTCCCTGGTCTAGATGAGTTGAGGGGAAAAAACCGAAATTGAGACTAAATTTGGTCTCTTTTCATTTTAAACCAGCTGTAAAATAGAAATTGATTTCTTGTATCGAGGTGATAGTGTCTGAATGGCAGTGAAGAACAATTTTAAAGGGTAGGAAATCCAGCTTACTAACAGCTGCACTTAAGAGCTGGTCCTTGGCTTGACTGATGAATTGTGCTCCTCTTGCTATTTTCTTTTGGTATTTGACCTATGACCGGCAAGGGAAATGCCCCAGCCAAAACCTGTATCTCAGCTGGCATGTCAAGGTGCACCTCCCTGCTGATTTCTCGAATATATGCATGTGTCTAATCTAATTGAAAGTAACTTGTGTGTTCAAATTAAATTTTGTTTTGCTGGGTGACTAGGTAATGGTGTGCATGTTGAAGAGTGTGCTGATTTTTAAGCCTGAAAATGTCACAAAGATGCTGAAGTAACAGCTTTTCAGGGACAAGGCTGGTGTCAAGCACTTGCTCTAGTGCTTACCTGAACCAAGGCATAGAAGCAACTCTTAAGATATATAGCTGGTATCGAAATTTTCCTGTCTGGTTAAAAATTTGCATATAGGTTGATCAGAGATCATATCTTTGTGTACGGCAGTTTTTTGTTCTCTGTCTTCTCTTGGGCAGTTAGGAGACTAAAATGTATCTACATTTTCCACCTAACTTAGGTAAAAGTAAGCCAGAAAGGGAGAGGAGCTGAAAAAAGACCCTCCAATTGGAAATGCCAGAGGTGAAAAGAAGGTTGTGATGTTACTCAAAGGGTTTTCTCCTTGCCAAAAGATACTTATGCTTGCAAAGATTAGATGTCCCAGCACCATATGATTGGAATTTGTGACGGCATTTGGATGTCCCTTCTAGACTTAAAAATTTTCATGTTGCTTCTGGCTTCCTTGTCATAAAACTTTAATTATAATCTCCAATTCTTTTAGAGTGCCAGATATAAACAGCATTCTGAAGTGAAAAGTCTGGGCTTCCGGGATTTTGAGAAGAGTTATTTTTAGATAATAGTCTGTGTCTAAGTTAATCTTTGAGAAGGCTGAAGAAAAAAATGGAGGAAAAGTGAACTGCCTTCTAAATAAGTGAACTCTGTTGTAATAAACAGAATGTTGTGAAAGTGAGTGAGACCCAATGCTGTAGAACAGAGATCTCAGGCTCAGGCTGCAAAGTAAAGTAAACAAGGAACTGTGTGTTCAAAGACTTTCTAGCCTTGAGTTTCAGGTTCATCAATTTGATGCATTTGCCAGTAAAAGTAGTTTTTTAATTTGGAAAAATTCCAAAAGTTTTTTACGGCCTTGCTGTTTTCTCACAAAGCAACCTCATAGATTTATAGGCAGGCCTGGGTTGGAAGGCACCTTAAAGATCATGGAGTATTTTAGATTACTAGCCTGATGAGCTCTGTTAGGAATCCATCAAAATTAAACTAGACCAAAATCGTAGTTTATGACTGTAACTAGTTTCAAAAACTGGTAGGATAAACTCTTGACTATTTCTTAGACCTTTTTTTTCTGTTCTTCTCCTTGAGAATGGACTAGTATTGTTTGTTAACACTAACATTAAAAGCAATTAGAACACCTGTTCACAGTTTTTAATTAAAATTTCAACAAAAATTTATATTTGGTTGGGCTTGCTCTGTTTCTTCTCACAGTTCTTAATAACTAAAATACCTTTGTTATTTTTGACATCAAGTAACATACACAGGTATATTTCTGTTTTAAAACCTCGTGCTCCATATTGTATGGCTTTATTTTATGTAGTTCATATAAAGTTTCTTATAAGCTGGGCACTCTGTCTTCTCTGGTAAGTAGAGGTAATTCCCAGTTGAAAAGGAAGACTGATTTCTTTTGCCAACTAGGGAAAAAATTAGCCTTCCAGGAAAAGAAAATAAAGCAAACTGAAGGGAAAAATAGATAATCACTTTCAACTGAAAAACCTTTTGAACTGAAAAAAACCCTTGTATAATTTGGCAATACATAGTAATGAGATAAGTGAAGCATGCTCCTCTGAAGAGAGGAGGGAAGATTGGTTTAAGAACAAAATCTGAATAGGTGTAAATGAAGACTTTTCTTTAGTGGAAGTGCAATCCAGTCTCTCGTATTTTTAAAATTCAGCTTTTGTTGTTGTGTTTTCTGGATTCCATTTTTCAACAGAATGGCTTCTATCCAGGGATAGTTATTTGTTTTAGAGAGGCTTAAAGACATTATCCCTGGGGGGAAAGAAATATGTGCAGTAAAGAGTGTGTTTCTCGTATGAATGTTATATAAAATCATTTCCTTTATATGCAGTGCCCCTCTAAAATTGTAATTGTGTGGTAAGAAAATTGGTCTCTTGAAAGAGGACATCCTGCTTCCACCCCAGGAAATTTAATAAAGGAGGTGAGTCTGCAATCAATCAATCCAATGTGTGTGTATATATGTACGTATTTTAAAAAAATGCTTAGGACAACAGTAAACCTAAAAACCTCCTTGGTCATGTTTGGTCTTCTTAACTGAAACTTGAGTATTAAAATTTGGTCTCTTCACATATGGCTTAAAAAGGCGATCAGAGAGAAAAGCTAAAATGAAACAGGAAAAGAGGGTTTAAGAAACAGTCCTTCAAAAGACAGAAAAAAGAAGCTCTCTTCCCTATACTCATGAACTGACAAGGCTGACCTCACAAGTTACTGGTTGGTTCCTGTTTGTCATTACTGCTGACTGATTACAAAAATTAACTTTATGCATTTCTGTATTCTGCAGTTGCTATTTAGGTCATAACCTTGTAGCAATGACTTTCACAGACTAATTGCTGTATGTAAGGGAAGAAGGGAAGATAAAAAAAGGAGTTTTGAATTTTCTTTTTTAAAAAAATTGTCTGACTGGGCCTCTTTTTCAAGAACAGGTATGTAGAAATTTGTATTTTAAGTCAGTTTATTGTATTTCTTCAAGAAGTTGTTCCTTGCCCTAGCACTTGGACATAGCGACTAGGCACCTCTGATCACATCTTTTGCTTGTCTCTGAAATAATCAACTGTCATCGGTTCCATTTGAAATGAAGACCCTTGAAGTGAACACAATATACCACTTGAATATGAATTTGATTTCTATGATGACTTTATGCAATCTTTCACTTTATTCTACTCCCTTTTTTATGTAAATTAGCAATATATTGCTTTTTTAACTGTTACAGTATACATTGAACAGTATTACTGTCCTTTCAGAAGCGTTTCATTTGGGATTCAGACATTTCCAGAGCTCGAAGTGTCTTTAATGTGTTAATGTTTCATGTTTAAATGCTCCTTCCCTGCAATTTGTTTTCTTTTATTTCTTCCACAGAGTTCTTTTCAATAGACTTTTCAGTATCTGAAGAATGCATGAAGTATTTCATATGCACTTCATTTCATGTGGTAAACATAATTTTACAGATAGGATTTTTTCCTAGTATAGTCAGAGTCCTCTGAGAAATCCTACACAGCAGAATTTCTGGACTCATGCTGTTCTCGATGTGTATTGCTTTAAAGTTGCCATTGTGCAGAAATGTAACTCCAACTAGTTATTTGGGGCGATGATCTTTTTCTATCTGAGCTGACACCAGGAGAGCAATTTTTAGCTTGATTAGGCGCTTACCATGACTTTCAAGTTGGTTGCTTGAGGACGACCTTTATTTCTCTTGTGAGAAAACCAGAGTTGATATTCAGCTGGCTCTCCCTGCCTCCTGAATAATGCTCTGGGCTCCGTACTGCTCATGGATGGCATCCTCAAGCAGCCCAATATCATGGTGCAAGACCTTTTAAGTTGTTTGAGGTTCTGAAATCCATTTCAATTATCATCCTGTTTCGGGCAGCTGAACCTTAGCCTGTTATTTGTAGATCCCTAATGGGGTTGATGGGAGGGGTGAGCTTGGTCAGCCATGCCTTGGCAAGTCCGTGAGTGATGTGACACGTGGAGGAAAGAATTTTGAAAAGGGGCAAGTAAAATGCAGCTGGGAGTTGATTTGTACCTCCTGCTGATGGAAACATTCTCCAGATCAACTGCTGCCCTCCTGAAGCCAAGTGCTGCTGGTAAGGCAGCATGGTAAAGCAGCACGTGGAACCTTTTTCCTTTGGGATTTTTCCAAAGAAAGAGGATTCACTCATGACCTGATGTTTGACTTCCTATGCCCTACAGATAGTTCTGGATGGGTGGGCTTGCTTGGGTTCAGCAGGAGGGCAAGACTGATAAATGAATTAGTATGACAGGATAGCTGTAGTCTGCACACCAGAATTCCAGTTAATGCTACTCCACATTAAGTAAGTAGTTGAAGCCGGAGAAGAAAAGCCCTTTAGTAAATCCACAAAGAATATGGGAAGCAGTGACAGAAGCAATCCATTCAAGATTTTATGTTTTTATCTTGTTCAAAATTATATTTTAAGAATCTGATGAACAATCAGCTAGTTTTTTAAATCTCCATAGTTCAAGTACTAAACATTTTTTAACTTGGTATTGGAATTTTTAACTTTTATATTTTGCTCATGGATATTGAGGGTGGTTTATTTTTAGGGATATTAAGTGGTTGCTACCATAATGTTGCAGAAATATGTGGCACAAGATACAGAATAATTTCTTCTGAGGCATATACAATTTTTATAAAGCTTTTTAAGGAAAGAAGTCTACTGATTGCATTCTAAAACTATGAAATGTCTTGCAAGAAATATCATAAACATGGAAACTTTTTGCATTAAAAGGTGGTAATATATGCAATTGCCTCTAGAGAGGGATACAGCTATGCCAATGGCACAAACACTACTTCAATAAGTGTTAGAAACATACTTTGAAAAATATAGTAGCTGACTATCATTACATTACTTCACTAGTTTTTTTTATGAAAGAAAATATTTATAGCAATTAAGAGTGAAACTTGGGGGGGGGGATAAAATTTCACTGCCTATTGAAGTCTTGACGAAAGTCAATAAAGAGAAATAAGTTCTTGCTGCTTTAAATCAAAATGGGAATTTGTTTGGCACGACTGTAATTAGGGGAACCTTCACCCTTCCTGTCTGTTCAGGGATGACAGAGAACTATCTAGAGCACAGGTGATTCCTGTATAACCACTATTTTGTTTTTTTTTCCTGGGCAGTGCTAAGTTCCATCTTCTGATGAAGTTCCCCCTCTTTTTTTCCTCTTCCCTCCCTCCCCCAAACACCACTGGGAAACTAGCTCAGAAAAAATAGCAGTCTTTAACCTATCAGCAGCTTCCTCCTAGTGTCTCTCCTAAAGGTACTAAAGGCAAAATTACACCTTGAAAATATTTCTGAGCACTTGTGTTGCTACAATGGTATGTTCAGTGTAGCTCCTTATTCGGGATTGTCTGATATGTTCTCAACAAGTCTCCTTACCCAGAGAATGCAGCTGTGTCTGTCACAGCTGTAACTTTTATATAAAAATTCTCAAAGGGGAGAAATCTAGTGTCTGTGAGCTGCTTGACCTTCTTGGGATTATTACTCTCAGTAAAATATTTCTCTTAAATCTACCTGTAGAGTGTTACCATAACTACATGGGCATATCTAACTTAAATCGTGAACTGGTTTTGTGCAAATTCAATTTAAATGTAAGGCCCCAGAATCATTATTAATTCAAAAAGGAAAAAGCAAGTTACATGTGAGATTCTTTTAATGTGACCTATTATTTTACAGAGTTAGGTAAATGGTGATAAAAGGGTTATTAATATCTAGGTTGTCTTCAGTCTAGAAATTAAACCGTGATGCTGATATACTGTGGGTAAGACTTTCAGCAAGGTAAAATACAATCTAAGTCCAGAATTGACTGTTCTAAGTAAAAAGTGCCCCAAGCTAGGAGAAGACTTGGCTAGGTGTGAAGATGCTTATTTGCAAGTAGGAAGACCCGGGCTCCTGTCCTGCTTCCTAGATTGTCTGAGCTCTGGATAACATGTGTTCACTGTAAAATGCCTATGTTCCACTCCAGACCTGCATGGTCTTTTCTTTGCGTACAAGAAGCCTAACGGTAGTTACCCTTTAGTCAGTATATCTTAACAGTTTAGAATTCAGGATATTTTTAAAGACTAGGACTTGTAAGAGGCAATTCTCCGTCTCTGTTATGCATCCTGTCTTTTATGGGAACAATATTTCTGTAGACCTTTATCAGCATAAGGTGATTAGGGCCAAGAAAAGAGCTGTTGTCGTGGCTCTTGGTTTGGAGGCACACAGTGCCAGCAAATCAGGCTCCTGGCTACAGCAACACTGTTAGTTGTTTTCTCATTTAAACACAAGTGAAACTAAATGACCATAACAGGAGAATTTATTTTTGTTTCCTGGAATTTTTTCTGCCATAGGGACTACTATTGCTTTGTAAGGTTGCCTGGAGTTGCCCCAGCTGCTTCATACAGAAAAACAGAAATGCATTAAAAAAAGGCAAATTCAATGTGAAAACACACATGCTCTTAAGATTTCTGGATAAGTTGAATTTGTAGAAGGTAAAAAGAAGTTTTCAGATGGGAAGAGTATATATATAAAAAAGTGTTCAACAACTGCAATGAAATAACCTGTTAAACACGACAGACTGAAATCATCATACTGATTAAAAAGAGAAAAGGAAGAGAGTACTGATCCCTTAAGGCTTCCATCAGCTTGGGCTAACTTTGAAGCACATACAGAAAATAGGCCCTATCCTTCTTTGACTTTGAACTGCACCAAAAGTGTTACAGAAATATCTTTGGATCACATAGTTGAGGAGCAAACTAAATTTTAAGAGATTTATAGCTAGAAGCAAGATTCTGACCATGTTCCTTTTCTGGTAGTGATCAGTATTTTGATTATTTCTTTGCTTATAATATCACAGCTTCACTGATGTGAGTGCTGTCATGTTAAAAAAACCAAAACAAAACAAACCTGATGCAAAAGAGTTGACTGGAAAATTTTTCTGCTCTGAGCTTTTTTCTGTCTTTGGAACAGAACAGTTATAGAAATTGGTGGTGGTACAGTAGACATTTAAAATATTGATAGCTGTACAACAAATACTTTCTTGTCAGTTTGCTTTTTTACACAAAACCACAGAATATTTTAAGTTGGAAGGCACCCACAAGGATCATCAAGTCCAACTCTTAAATGTTTTGTACATTTTCTGTACACTGCCCATTTTGTACAGTTTCTACACTTTGCATTCAGTTAAACCATCTGATCATGGTTCACGATCACAGATCACGAACATGATTTCATGTTGTAATTATATTAATCTGTGTTATTTAGGTATTAGAAGATAATGACTATTAAAAAATCATTGCTAAAATTCATAAATTAATGGCATACTTCATACTATGATATGAGAGTATTGAGACCAAAAATACACATGTAAAAAGAGAGCTGTGCGGCTTTTACTCTTTTAGTAGATATCCGTGTGTCTACCCGTTATTTTAATCTCCTTTTTAAATTAAAGTTTCTATCAGATTGGATAACCTTTCCACTGAAGTTCATCAGTGCATATTATTTGAACAGTACACTTCTTCATTTATATTAGAAAGTGTTCTTTCCATGGAAGTATCAAGAGTTATGTAATTAAGGAACAGCATGCAGGTGAAAGACCTAGGTACTTCACACTGTGCTGCTGGGAATAAACAAATATTTTTTTATGTGCATTAGCAAACAGAAGAAATCAGCTTTTACAAGAATTTTTCATCTAAATCAGGTAAATGGATACGTATCAATATTTACTGCAATTGGACATAGTGGTTTACACTAAACAGAGTACGATAACAGTATTTAGTTTGAAACATGTCTGTCTTTGCAATGTCAGGATGTTTTGTTTTACTGCTCTGTATGTTGTCCTCTGAGATCACTGTATCACATTAGGAACTGCTAGCCTGGAAATCCTGAAAGCAGATGGCAATACATGACCCATACTTGGGAATACAATTGTCTAATAACAGCACCAATAAAGTAGATTGTAAGATTTTCTTCAAAAATGAAAACTTAAAATGAAAAATGAAGTGAAGCTAAAAAAGAATTCCAACCTTTTAACATATTTAGGTTAGTATAACAGCACAAGGTTTATGTGAATAAGTAAGTAGGATAAAAAAATCACATTTTGATTTCCTTCTCCCCCTTCCCTGGGAGTTCCATGAAGTCATGCACTGTATTTCAAATCATGCTTTTCAGTGTAAGGGGTGGTTCTGATTTCTTCTAAGGAAGATTTTTGCCTTCTTCACAAGGAGGAATGGATAAACTTCAGTGGAAAGCTGTCTACCCCTACGCTAACTTTGCTTTAATAATAACTTTACAATTTATGAACTTTATCAGTTGTGCACATTTAGAATGTACGTGGTGCATATGCTAAGAAAATCCTATTTGCACTGTTAGAAATAAACTCACTTTTTGATACAATTAAGTGGGGACAAAGTCTTCGAAGCAAAAGAAAACTCTTCATTTGTAACGAGTCAGCTGAATCTGACAAGCACCTCCCCCCGACAAGCAACCACAGACATTCTCCAACAAAATGGCACCTTTTTATATCCTTTCCTGGCCAGGGGCAGTCCCTGTCCCTTTTCCCATTGGATGGGTACTCTGGAACTCACACTCTCTCCCGACTGCCTACTCTTCTGTCCCCTCCCCTCTCATCCTTGTTCCTTTTTTGGTTCTATTTTCAACCCTGCCCCTCTCCCTGTTCTCAACAACACCCAACAGATCAACCAGAACAGACTCAAATCGTAGGTAACAACAGAGAGGAAACAGAACCAACAGCTTTCATTCTTTTACTCGATAAGCCTTTTTTTTGGCTGCAGAAAAATGTTATTTCATCTCTCACAGCATGGAGACTAGAAAGAGAGTGGAATTCTGTAATTTAGCTGAACAGGTTGTTTGCAAGCTAATTCGCTGTAGGATGGTGGGCATGCAAGGCTGTATTGGTGCGTTATGTCCTTATGGGAAAGCACGCACTCTTTCTTGACTATAAAGGACGATTAACTTCCTAAATTAGGCATACACTACATTTAATATTGAAAAAGGTGCTAGTTCTTTTTTAAAGTGGTTACTTTGTTTCCTGTGTAGTGGATTTTTTGTTTTGTTTTCTGTTGGTTTTTGGGTTTTTTAGGGGATTTTTGATGGTTTTTTTGGTATTGTTATTTTCATTTCTTTGCTTTGTTTTATTTTGTTTTTTTTTTTCCTCCCAGAAGACTGAGGCAGCACAGAGACTGCAAGCAAAGATTCCTGTGATCAGGTCTCAAATGTGACCCAGAGAAAAAAGTAGTTTGAGAAGTTTACGTGGCAGTCCGAAGAACGCCTTTCTTCCAAAAAATAAAATGTGGCAGTAGGTTCGTATTTATCAATTTTGTGAGGTCTTGTTTCAATAACTTGTTGATGGCTTCTTGTAAGGTGTTGTCTGCTTTCATGACTGAACTTATTTGGATTCTGCGCATGCTCAGCTCTTTGTTAGATGTTTTTCCTGTGCAGGGGGCAAAAGCCAGAGTTCTTAACATCATTTACTGACTGTGACACTTGGAAAGCTCTGAGGGCACAAAGTGAGGTACTTATGCACCATGGGGAATAACTCGAACAAGTATATCTTTCTCTTCAAAATACCTATTGCTACTTTAATGTTAGGTAAGTGATTTTTAAATCTCTTTGGGTAGTTCATACAGTTTGAGTTGTCATGGAGGGAGTCTGTCATTGACAGATTCACAGATTTGTGTTTTCCTTGCTTATCTCCAAATCCCACAAAAAGAATTTAACATCACTCTCCATTTAGCTATATTTGACATACATATTGACTCTTCACGCTCTGCCTGCTTTTAGGCAGCTAGGCTTTGTTTGAACACCTGGTCCATCCAATTCCCTGCAGCTCCTGATGGCTTTTTCCTCTGTTGGTTGACCTGGGTAAGCCTTTAAGGCTACATAGTATGGGTCTAGTACAGATAAGGGTTAGGTGTTTTAATGTTTGGTTGAACTGTACAAAGGTGTGGTGAGACTCTGAAGGGGAAAGGAAGCCTCTCTGCTCTTACGTGTCGTAGTACTTCATCTGCTTCACTTGACCCTGCAAGGTTTTTTTTTTTTGTCTTTGAAGAGCATGGGAGGGATCCTCTCTTGGGCTTTCTCCATGCTGGCCAGGAGCTGTGTAAGCCTTCATAGATGCACTAAGTCAGAACATCAGTCCCACTGAAAATTGTGTTGTGAACCATGGCCAAGACACATTCAGGTCACTTCTAAGTGACCCGGTAACCATTTCTTATTCGCAGAATAGTTTAGTGTGTTTAAAGTCCTTCAATAGGCCAATAAAAAGATGAAAATGCAGTTGTTATGGGTACTGATGTCAGCTTAAAAAATGTAATCATATGTTTCTTTTGTTTACTGTGTTTTCCTTTACTTTCCTCTTCCCTTCTTAGAGCTGCATGTGGAGTGCTCCTTGAAGGGTGGTTTACAGGTTCATCATGTGATTATGGATAAACAATGTTAGAATCACTGCTGAATGAGTTAGCTTTATTTTGAAGCTAAATATTTAATTCAGCTGAATGTCTTAATGAATATTCTGAAATTCTTTAAATATTGAAACTAGCCAAAGCTTTGCACGGTGTTTTTGAGAGTGTCATTTATTTTTTCTGGTTTTGACCCATTGGCTAACAAACCTCTAATCTAATGGCTAAATTTAGCAAAAGTCCCTTCTATTTCAGTGGAACAGACTTTTTTTCCATCCTGTGAGCCTTTGATTTGCTAGTCTTCGATTATTTTTTCCTTAATTTCTTTTCCTCTGGTTAATGGATTGATTTGAATGGGTTTGTTAAGGGGCTGTTCTTGATTTCCCTTTTTTGTGTTAGTGGAAATTTTGCTTCCCAAGGCCTATATATGGCTTGTGTCTAACAGGAAAGTGAAAAATAAATTTGATGTATTTGAGGTTTGGGTTATTGGTGATGTTGGCCATCGATCATAATAATATCATAACTCCAATTTTTATACAATTTTAATAATAGGAATACTTTTAGTCTCTTGGAAGGGTTGAAAAACCAATTATAGAAATGTCAGAATTTCCAAAGGAAGGTAACCTTCCTCTTAGCAGTACCAGGTGAACAAAACAAACTGATAATGATTAAAGTGTCAGGATATAATTGCATTTTCTTTCAAATAAACCATCAACTCTCAATAAATAATTAAAACAAGTTATGTTCCTCAAGATGCTGCAGTTGAGTATCTTTTATTAAGAAGTGCTAGGAGCCATTATTAGGTTTTTTAATGATAAATTTTCTTTATGTCAGATTTTATTACTTTACTGTTCTTTGGGGTATATTTTTTCCCAGATTTACTGGGAGAGCATAGCTTGTATCATAGGCTGTAATGATATATATTCTCCATGATGACTTTACAAGGAGCATGTGAACCTAGACTTGGGAGTGGCGAGTAAATTTTTAAAGCAGTGTCCCAAAAGCTATAACACGTCTATATAAAGCCTTGACATATATATTAAACACTGTGTTTCTGTTTTTTTCGATATTTTCATTAGCTAATTGCTTACCTTTTGCTGTCTTAATAAGACATTCAGTTTTAATAAGCAACATAAAACCAAGAGGGACAAGTGAGGCATGACAGTGGTCTGTGTCCTGCTCATTGGTGATGATGAAATATGAGCTAGATCAAAGGTTTTTTGACTTGCAGAATCCTTGGGTATTTTGTGGGACTGTCAGGTTGTGATGTTCTTGCACTTCAGACTTCTTTATTAAACATAGTAAATTATGTATCAGAGTGTTGTTTTATTATTTTTCAGGATAGAAGCAGAGGTTTAAAAATTTAATATTAATATTTTTCACTTAAGTCTCCTTTTTTTTTCTGGGCTAGTGCTGCTTTCCTTTTTTTTGTTTTTGTCTGATCTAAGGTGGTTGCACAATGTTCTGTGTAAATGACAGAAACTGTTGAAAAGATAGGTTTTTTCCCTTCAGAAACTGAAGTTTAAACATGAACCTTAATTTTTCATTTTGCCTAATTAAGACTTGTCATCTGATTAAATCTCCAAAACAAGTATAAGTTAAATGAAAACTGAGTAAAATATTCTGTAAGACAAGTAATTAGCAAGCAGATTTCAAATCTTGTTGCTGTTACGAATAAGCACGTTTTTTTCTTTGAGAAAGGTTTTGGTTAGTTTGCTAGACATAGTTCTCTATGTAATACAAATGTTAAATGGGAATCGATCTAATACTTAGGTTTATAAAGGTGTGTAAGGAAGAAAGAACCAAAACTTCTTCCAGCTTTTGCTGTTTTTGTAAAGGTGTGCATACGGAATTTACAGATGCTTAAGCCTAGGGTGTAGTGATCTTGTATAAATGAAATAAACATTTTTAAAGAGTTTCAAAAATGTCTCTGTAGATGAAAGCTGTTGCCTTCCTTTTCCAAGCCAGAACTTAATTGTGTATGCTCACACTGGTGCTTTATCATTGTATGCTTGTCTCTTTGTATGCTGGTGGTATAAATTGGGTGTTCTCCTTGGAAGCCCTTCTATTTTCATTAAGTTTTAGGAAAGTGCAGTGGATGCTGGTGATCAATGCACAGCATGTGATACCAATGACTCTTCTACTTTTAAATCCCTTTTTTGATGTAGTAACCCAGTAATATCTGCTGTTCTGAGCATGACAGATTTGTTGCTTTTGAGTGTAAAAGTTTGCTGAACATTGATGATGTATTAAACCTAGCAAAGCTTTCATGCTAATAGCAAACACGCTGAGTTATCCTGATAAACCACACTAAAGACTTGACTTGATCTCTTAGAGCTGATTTCACTGGTAAAAAAAAATATAAAACAATTTGATGATTTGATGGACTCTACATGTTCTGGTTTGCCTATAGGCCTGTACTTTCATATAAAGCCTTATAAATGGTTTGAACATTGCAGCGATGAAGTTTGAAGCTTAAAGAAAATACTGTGTTCAGGTCTACAGAGATGTTTCAGCAGGATGAGTGTCTGTGATGCACTTGCACGAAACTGTTTTCCAGGTCTTCATTATTGCTGAAACAAATTACAGAAACAGACTGAACTCAATCAGTCAGCAGCTGTTTTCCCAAGTACTCACCTCACCTTGATCAAATCCCAGATCTGTGCAGCAGGCTGTGAAACTGGAAGTGCCTTGCAGCATGCCCTCCAGGTCTGGTAATGAAGTCTAATTCCTGCTGAGGAACAGATGACAGTATCCTTCAGAACAGCAATATTCCTCAGAAGATTTAATTTATCCCATCTTGGGGCTTTTGGGAACTAGGTAAAAAGGAGCTCAAAGAAGCTCCTAAATAATACAAGCATGTTTCTGATGGTTTTAGTTCACTTTTGCTAAACCCAAGTAATCTTGAATATCACTGCCCTGGGATGCTGTTGCAGTTGGCCCATCACAGTATGTGCATTGACGACCTCTTGGCACATGCATATTCTTCACATCTGCTCTCCTCTAGTAATGCTTCCTGCTGAGAGCTTTTATATTTCTTCCTTTTTCTCTCTTTTTTGTGCACTGCCCACATAATCTTACATTTGTCTGCCTTTTCCCTCTCACCCCATCTTCCACAGCCTCTTGTTTCTCAGCATTGGCTGTTCTTGTTGCACCTTTAACCACCATAATTCTCTATCAGTTATTAGGAAGTGCATCGATATTATTATGAACCCTTTTTTTTTCTTTCTTTATTTTCTTCAGAAAGCAACCTCGTTTCTGGATTTTTGGAATATATCTGCCCATCAATATATTTGTCTTTAAACTAGATAAAGTGTCTTTTGCAAGAAATAGGCTATTCAATTAAATGGTGCGAGGAACTAAGTATCTGCATAGTGACATTGGGTAAAATACATAATTTTATCTGCTTCTATTTTTTTCTGGATTGTTTAGAGTTAGTAGGTGTTATTATAGAGGACCATTTGCCTGATCATGGCATGCAAGAGCAGCTATGGATACATCAAACGCTGATTTATATTTTGGGCAGTTATGGCTGGAAGTATGACATGTAAAAAAAAAAATAGAAGCTTAAAATATTGGAGTTTTCAGAAATTTTCTGTTGATTGAACAAGTCCTCTTGATGACATCTCTGATACAAACTTGTGATTAAAGTAGAAGAGAGATTTGAGCTCTTCTGGCTCTTGTTCATAAGGGAGGAAAACAGTTGGAAGCTTCATGTTTCAGCCAGGAATAAGAACTGGAGTTATTTTGGTGAACTTGTTTTCCCTTGTAGCAGGAGTGTGCAGAGACTGATCAACTCAGAGCATAGTGAGACATCTAGAAAGATAACTCTCTTTTAATTTCCTTGGATATGGACTGTCTTCGACCACCTGCCAGGCCAGAAACTTGAAAAAGAGGTTCAAGCATAACCTGAACAAATATTTTTCAACTTTTATCATCTCTACAAGTAAAAAAAAAGATTAGATAACGGACACATGAAGTAAAAGATTGGTGTTATCTCTTCTCTTACTGTGATATAGTAGCTCTTACCTGTTCTAGAAATCTTTGGAGTTTGTCCTTTTTCCTGACATGAAGTAATTTGCCAATTCTTACTTGACTTGGCTAAACTTCTGAAGTATTTTGGTTTTGTCAGTGTTTCCAGGAGTGGAACATGAATGGTTCTTCGAGTGCGAGTGTATGGTAATCCAGAAGCTCTGTACTAAATTATAAACTGCCTAAATGTGAAATGTAAGAGTGAGATTTTAAACCCTTTGTTCTCTGGTAGCTTGGGTATTGAAATGGTTATCTTCATGAGTAGGCTTTGAGCCTATTAGTTTTTTTTTTCTTTTTAGATAATGTAACATTAATTGTACCTCCAGTATTCTTTTGTGAAGAAGCCAGGAGTGAGACTGCTTGGAAACTTTACACTTTTGATCATGATGTTTTAATTGCTTTCTACCTCCAGGACTGTATGAGTGTCTCCCTATAGTGAAATAAATGCAGGGATCACAGGGTCAGTGAGCAAGCAGAATGCAGCAAGGCATTTGCCTCTGAAGCTGAGGGAAAAAAAAACCAACAAAACCCAAACAGATTAATAAAAAGTGCCTCCAAATAACCAACGTGAAAAAGCAAAAGCCATCACCTCATCAGATTTAAAATCCCCAAAGAAAACAAATAGGAGATGGCCATATGATTTTTCTTATTTTCACAGGACCTAAATTTCCAATTTGCAGCAACTATGTTTGTCCTAACAGGTCATGTGTGTAAATAGATCAACTGAAATGATTAATGTTAGCGAGAACAAAAAAGACAACTCTTAACTCTTGGACTAGGCTGAAATTATATATTTAATCATTTTTTGCACTGGCTTGAAATTCATGAATGTGGCAAACACCAAAAATCGAATGGATTTTCTTTTTATTTTCTATGCCTGCTTTTCACCTTGTCAGTCCTCTTTTCCTGTAGCTGTTTTTTTTATTGTCTTTATTTCACACACATACAAAGGTTTCTACTCCAACATTCAGAGACTTTAGACTCTTTCTGAAGATGTGGGTGTACAGGAACTTTGAAGGCTTGCACTGAGTAAAAGGAGCTGCAATTCCGTTACTGGTGCTGATTTTTTTTCCTGAGTGACATTTTTTTTTGTTTGTTTTTTGTTCCAAATTGACTATTCTTCTTTCTGTGACTCTGCTTTGTGAATTTATACTTTTAAAGAATTGACCCCCTTCTAAACTTGTGTGAATGCCTAAAAGGTCTTTCAAAAAGCCTTCTTTAAAAATTTGCAGCCTTTGTCTGTGTATTTATATTGTATATTGTCAGCCGAAGGACACTTTCTAAACCAATGTGTGCTGCAGCATCACATGTATGATCTGCAAGGAAAACCAGACTCTTTATCTGAATGTACATATCTAAATGAACAGTTTTAAACTGAAAGGCTGAAGTACAATATTCAAAACCCTTTCTGTGTAAATATCTAATGATTTTGTGAGTTACTAATCTCTGCCACAATAAATCGCTTCTTAGTAAGAATTTTAAAAGTAAATAATTATTGCTCAGAGACAGCTTTTCCACTCTTGCAAATTAGCTGACAGGCTTTTAAGGTATGTATTTGTCTTTGCCTAGGTCATATTTGGAACACATTTCTGTGTTCAATCCTACATATTTTTATCAATCTAGCAGAACACCCAAGCTGTAATTTTCATCTATGATCTCTCTTTCCTTTTCCCTACTCCCTCTGACAGTTATCAAACCTACTGACATGTAATTGTACTGGTTTAATGGCAGTGATTAAATTCATGATTTAAGATGACTCCCACTGAAATCTCCTTAGTCTTGACATCTGAAATGCAGTTTTTGTGTTTTGGTTCTTGTTCATAATCAAGATGCTGCATGACTGCTGGTGATGCTTGCAGTGGTTCAGGGACAGAGAATTCGCCAGGGGAGTGGGTATGGTGTTGAGGATGGGTGCAGCTGAGGTCAGACAGTTCTTGTGGGGTATAATTTAAGGCATGTCACAATTCTGCTTTGGCCTTAAACTCTTTGTGCTGTGCTTAATGTACCTGCATGAGCTTGGGGCTCCCAGAGAGTCCAGTGGTCGGGATCCTGCATGGCTGTAAAACATTCTCCTGTCCATGCTGGTCTGCACTGAAATCAAAGCTGGTGGGAATTCAGAGGTTTTGTTGTCTGAGTTGGCTGTGTAGTAAACACAGCTCTTCAGCTGTGGCAGTCACATCTTGTCCTGGGTTGCAGTATATTCTATTACCATCTTTGTGAGCTGTGAAACCAGGTGGGGCAGTGTTTCTTGGCCTCCGCCCTCCAGACTATCTTCTGTTAATGGGCCCATTTGTGCCTTGCCAAACGACCCATAGATAGCGGGCTCTGGACTATCTCCTGTTAATGGCCCCATCAGTGCCTCACCACCCCATTGTGAGATGCTCCGCCTGGGAGGAGGCACTGAACACGTCCCACCCGGATATAATCAGAGGTTTCCAAGCACCAAAGTAGCCTTCTCCACTGGGCTCCCAGAGGACGAGAAGCTCCATCACTGGACCTTCAGGCGAGGACCAGACCCTTTTCCACAGGACCACTGTTTCACCAGAACTATCGCACCCACCCTGCTCACCGGGAGCCACCAGCGCTGCTGCCGGCTGTGACCAGCGCTGCTCCAGGAGGGGAAGGTGCCTGGCAACCGAGGAGGCTGCACTGGGTGACTGTGCTGTTNAGCAGATGCCTGTCTTTCAAACCAAGACACATCTTTCTATGAAGTTTGCAGGGACCTGTCTTTTGGACCGGGTCTTTCTGGCTCAGGCCCTAGGTGCTGCAGCTATCCTCATAGGTCTTCAGAAATACAAGTACAGGTTTCCCATGCACTGGTCAAGCAATGGATCCTTAGTCATTGAAGTGGAATAAACTTCGCCAGGGGATGTAACAGCTTGTCCTTCAGCTTATTATTTGCACAAAGGGATTATGAGTGATATGTTTACACTGGAAGAAATCACAAGAAACTCTGGTAATGCCAGATGATTTCTGAAAAATCGGCATGACATCTTTTGCATTGACTGAAGAAGTAAAACGCGTGTTCTGATACACCTGAAGTGATGCTTATGTGTGTTCCTCTTTTAATATTTCCTGGGTGGAAAACTTAGGAAGTGTCAAAGCCAAAACTATTCTTGTTGCCAGTTACTTTGGCTGCCAACTACGGCGCAGATTCTCTGAATAGACTCAGCAAATGGTACTGGATGTAAGTGATTTCCAACAGAGAGCAACTTACAGGGGTTCCTGCAGAATCAATTACCAAAATCTCATCCCAAATGTGGTAACACAGCTTCAAGAGCTGTTCTAAGCTGGAAGCCATCCTCACCTGCTCTCTCATGACTTTGCTTTACAGGGTTTTACAGATTTTAGAGATGCTGTTAACTGCAGCTAGGAATATAATGCTGTGATTTTGATTTGAGACACTGTTTAAGCAATACTCTCTCTTGTTAGATTGATCATAGCACACTGGTAGGGCAAGAAAGCAGGGGTTCTATCCAGAGAAAAAGATGTGTGTATGTTCATTACCTGTACATTATATATATATATATATATATATATATATATATATATATATATATATATATATATATATATGTATTGTCAAATTTAGACTGATTGTGGACACAATCTTGAAACACACAAGTAGTGTTTAGTCATTCTAATAATCTTACCCAAGTGGCTACACTCTATTCCTCGGTGTTCTGAAATGATGTTTGCTTTCTTTCAGAAAAAACCTACTATAAATTATGGATTATTTATTCCTGCTGCCATTCCTTTTTGCAAATCTTTGTTTTAGCAGTTAAAATGGTCTTAGTGTGAAAAAGGATTTTGCCTGTAATAATGATTTGCTTGCATGAAAACACTTCATATTGTCTTGTTAAAAAACACTACAGTTCAAGAGGGCTTTGACCCAATAAGCTATTTAATAATGTTAAAGGCCACAACATCTTTGGTTTAGAAGCAAAGAAAAATAGTCTGATACACAGCAATAAAAAGGAGATGTTAAATTCAAATTTGCACCTATGTTGTTTAAGAGTTGAAAGTTTATATCATGGTATTGTGTTTTAAGATTTTATTTCCTATTATTAGAAATATTATTATCAGAAATATTTTTCTGATTTATGCTCATGTACAAATTTTATGGTTTTGTTTTCTTCTTTTATCCTTACTAGTTCAATCATAAAAAGTCTTGCTAAATCAGGTACAAAACTCTACAATTGCTTCGCTGTTTTTTTTCCTCTGTTTGTTTTACCTTCTCGAGAGAAGGTACCTGGAGAATTCCTTTCAACATTGTAGCTACTGTCCAATATTAAACTACATCAAAGAGAGATAAATATGTAGCTTAATTAACTCACCATGGTCAGTGTTTTAATAGAAAGGAATTTGTATCTTCAGAGGCTGCTGTTGCCTTTAACTTTTCTAGATGATTAGAATATCCAAGTCAATATTGCTCAATTAATTTTAGCAATAGGCTCAGTGGTCTGGAAGCAGTACCTTTTTGTTTATTTATTTAGGTCATGCTCATGTAGATAAAATTCTTGAACCTATAGCAGCTCTTGGCGTTTGAAAATTAGTGTTAATTAACTTCTGTGCTTATATTCCTTCAAGCTAAAGTGTAGTTGATGAGTTATCATGCAAATATAATAAATCTTGAAGCTATTTCATAAACATAGTCATTTAACCTGAATTAAATGCTTCATCAGTGGAGACAAATGAATTCTTTAAAGCCATATTATTTGGTGTTTAGAAATCCCTCAGAATTCTTACATATGCATTTTAATTCTGGGAAGTAGAGAATCAGAAATGGGATGAGAAGACCTGATGCACATATTGATCTTTACAGAAATGGATGTGTCTGCTAACCTAGTCCTGCAGTCGGGGAATCAGGGACTGATATAATACCAATATTCTGGGTATTTTAATATTTTTCTCCTCTCTTAAATCTACATGTTATTTATATTGAACATTTTGCGTGAACTGAGAAGAGAAATTTCCAATTTGAAGTGATTTATTGGAGTTATTTGCAGAGAATTGTAATAATACCATTGAATATATTTCCCCCAAAGTGTGTTAGAACAGTAGTTACCTGATGTAGAGTTTAATTGAATGCTTAATTTATTCTTCAGAAAGCAGTTTGTTCTCTCCAGAGAACTACAGGTTGAAGATATAAAGTAATTTTTCTTCCTCTGATCTTGGATAACAAAGGCACCATGGCTGTTCAGATGGGAACAGCTGTTCCTATCCTTTCAAAGTCTGAACTGTGCTCCTTTTTTTCCTGGGAGGAAGAAAAAAAAAGATCTTGATTGCTTCATGGTATTGACCACTCAAGCTTCTTATTCCGAGGGGAGTATTTTCTGTATTTAGGAAATGAGTACTGAAAGATGTACTTAATAGCTTTGACATCACAGTCCTTGCACACAAAAATGCAACAACGAGAATCTGAAATCCAGCCCTAGGGAATGTGATCTTGTGCAAACTGACACTTTTACCTCCAGACTGTCAGTGTTCTCGAAGGAAGCCTGTTCAAATTCATTGAGCAGAATGGCATGTGGGAATAATTTCAGCTGTTCTTAGAAATCTATGTGTCACTTTCTACCTCATCCTCTAACTTTTGAGTGACTGAGAACTCCTGCTACTCTGTGTAGTTGGGTTTTGGAGAGGGCAGATTGAAATTTAGTAGGGTTTTTCTCCCCCACAATTTTAGATGTGAGAGAGAAATGGTTCTTTTCCTTCAGCTGTTCTTATTGACCTAGTATAGACTGTGAAACTCAAAGTCCAAAAAAGGACCTGAATTTGAAGTCCAAAATTTTACTTGGTGGGATCTAAGGAAAATTATTCTGCTGGCATGGACAGAACTGATATTAATTTGATATAACTTGGAATATTTGACTCTCAGCTAAATATACCTCTCTCTCTCTTATTGGTTAGATGAGTGTACAAAAAGATGATTTTAAGGTGACTCTTTCGTAGCAATTACAGATGGAAAAGAGTCGTGTCTGACAGAATCATGAACGATGACAAAGAGTTATTTTAGGAGTTTTCAGTAAAATATAAAACATGGAGTGTTGTCTTTTCACTTGAAGGCATTGTGCTCTCCGGCACTTCAGTGAAATTTCTAATACTAACAACGTGGCTGCTGCAGCATTTAAATGTGAACCTGGAGTTTGAGTGGGCTGATTAGGCTCTGTAAGGCTCCTCATTTATTGATTATTAAGGCTACTTACTGTGTTTCTGAGGAATACTTGGTCTCTGTCCTCGGGCTGCTCAAAGTGTAAATGAGTGAGGCAAGGTAGAAGGAAACAGAATAGCAGAGACTGGCGTGCCAGATTGTGATGGAAAACATGTAATTGCCCATTAAATAAAGACATAAGGATTATGTCTTTTGTGGACTATTTCCAGCTATATCCCAACTTTTGTGAACTATTATCAGCTAGGTAGATGCTTCTAGAAAATTTGCTGCTGTTGCCCCATGTTCACAGTGGGCTGTGCTGGCCCAGTTTCCTTGAAAGTCACTTTTGAGCTGCCAGCAGGTATGGCTGGAGTGCCTTTGGGGTCTGGGTGCAGTAGCAGAGTGGGTCTTTTAGATGATGTTGCAGCATACGTGCTCCAGAGTCAAACCTCTGATGTTTAGTTTAATAAACCAAAGAACCAACCCCTTTTATCTTTGACAGCAGTATGAAGGATACTTCTGTCATCAGAAATGTTTGCTAATATCTTTTTAAGTGACAGGTCCCATAATTTTAATTTGGTTTGCATGATGCCGTATGAAAAAAATTTAAAATTAAATCAAAAACAACAATCATGCCACATTATTATTTAAATCAGATATTCTTAATGCCTCGAAATGTTATATTTTGGTAATAAAAGTAAATCTCTTTGGGTGAAGAGTGAATTGAAAACTCCATTAAAATTCCTTTTTTTCTGTGGGGACTGGAAATTACTGTGAAGCTCTTGGAATTAATTTAAATAACTACTCTTCAGAGACAAAATTCATCTAACTTTTATAAGTATTGTCCTAATGATTTTTTTTTATCATTTGCAAACGTAAATTTCCATTATAGTAATATTTTTTGACAGCTGTAACAGCTAGGATAATTTCTATCTTGAACAATTTGTAAATAATGGAGAACTTAATGAGAGACATTTCTGTAACCCAGGGGCCTATGCTGTACAGCAAAGATACAAAGACTTAGAAAAACAGATCTCTCTGATATGTCGTGGAAAAGTATACCAGACATTGAGCCAACTGAAAAACCTGGCCTGGAATTTTATTTACAGGGTGTGCAGATTTGAGTGAAGGTTGTGGAATTATTTGTGATGACCCAGTCTAAATTTAATTCCTTTTTCTTTGTAAATTGCTGCTGGATAGCTTGGTTGATTTTAAAATAGATTTTTTTATTTATTATCAGCAGTTTTTCAATGCAGACTTTTAAAAGCCATCCACAGGACTTGCACGCCAAACTCTCATTCAGAGATTTGAGCATCTTACTACTTTAGTATCCTTTGAACTTTCCAACCTTTGTGTATGCTTTTGTGAATCATGGGTTAGCAAATGCTTCGTTTTAGAGTGTTTTCTGTTCACACTGGTTATCTTAGTAAGGCATGATACATTAATACTAATAGCTAATAAGAGAAGGATGTTTTATTTTCAATTTTGAAAGAAGAAAATGCATAGATCTTGCCTAAGGGGTTTTACAAAGTGCCAAGGCTTTTCCTAAGTTAAGTGGGTCAAAGGAAATTAATGTGTTTTAAGAATTTGATAACTTAATCTGATTTCTTTCTTTGGATTTCTCTCCAAGAAAAGTTGTCTCTGGGTTGAGGATTTTGAAAGATGCAGAATTTTAAGCTGATTCATTTGGCTGTGTATGGGTTATATCTGCTAACTGTAGCAGCAGCAAGTACTATATGTTCTCTTAATTTCTACCCATTCCCCCTTAAAATTGACTGTCTTTTTCTGGAGGTGCTGGGGGAGCTGAAATTGACCCAAAGCTGTATGCAATTCTATTGGGGTCTTGGGTTTGGAAGTAAAGATTTTTCTGTTTAAACATCAGATTTATTGAGAGTGTGTGCAAATGTATATATTTGTTCCTCAGTCTTTGCTTGTATCTCGTGGTGCTGGGTGTGGATATTTCCAGACTGTGAATAGGAAAGTATATATAAAGTGTTTTTAAACTGCATGTTGAATTTGTTGGTCTGCTGCAGCTGTTACCACCTGCATGATTCCATCAGATTTCATAGCTCTTCGCCACCTGCTCCTACTCTTGTGGTTTGCTAAGTGCCTTGTCCTGCTGCTGCATCGGGGTCAAAGAATGTGAGGCAGCAGTGTCTTGCCTGGTATCTACAAGTGGAGATAAAGTATCCTTACGTGTGATGCTTGATAACAAAAGTTGCCATTTCTCTAATCCGAGCAGCAGATGGCTGAGTTATCAATGTGTACGTGTTTTGAACTAATCTTTTGCTTTTATGCAATTTATTCTTTATAGAATAGTTTGTGTTTGTGGTACTGTAACATACATCCATATAGGTGCTCTAGCTGAGTAGAAAACTTGTTTCACATTAATAAAAGTGACAAAAACTGTTAAAAAAAGTAAAGTGAGTTTGTGTTACACTTAGCTGGATTTTTTCTCCAGCAATCTTGCAATCAGGTATCTGATATTTGCAAATCAATGCATGTTAACAGCTCCTGCTATACTTTTTGTGTGTGGTTGACAGTTTCATTGGCAATAAGAAGAGCTTTAAAGAACTTTAAAGATTTTATATTATCTTCATCTCTTTTATTCACTTCCTTCTTTTTTCTTGTCAGAGAGAGAGATGGGAAAGTTTGCTTGAAGAAGGCTTTTAGAAAACCTTTAGAACACCATCCAAGAATTTTTGTGTGCTCCTTAGACATGCACTCTGCTCTCTGAAGCAGGGCCCTGCAGATCAGTATATTCATCCAAAGTGGAAATTTCACCTGAAGTGAAGTGTATATGGCTGTAAACTATAAATATTCGCTACAACTAAATACAGGCTTTTAAAAAATGATTCATAAATGTTTTATTATTCATATGTATTTTTTAATCTCTTTCAGGTTCTGTAAATGATAGTGCCTGCTGACCACACGTATGTCCTGATAATGAAATGCCTGCTGCCTGTCACACAGGTCTGGGTACCTTGGAGCCCAGCTCTCTGCTTCTTTTTCCATCCTTGGCAATTTTTGCTGAGTATTGTGAAAAGGGCTCTTGGGGAAGAATTTTAGCTTGACAAAAAGTGTTTCTGATCTCTGGATTTAAGGCATACTAATTTAAGATATTCTTGCAGGAACACGTTCATTAAAGAAGTAATTTTAGTAAAGTAGAAGCCATGAATGCATGAAAGAAGAGTAAACTATAAGAAATTTTTATGGTTGAACTCAGTATTTAGGAGGCAGACCCGAAAGGGGACTGTGGCATCCTCCACTGGTAAAAGCAGAGTTAGACTTACCCCTTCAGTTTGGGCTAACAAGGACGAATATTGTCAGTGAATTAAAGTAATTGATTACTGCTTTTACAGAAAAGCATTGAGTAATTTAGGTGGGATCTAAAAATCATGCAATGGAGACAAGTGTGCTGAAAAAAAAATACAGCTGAGAGAAGAAATCTGTCATGCTCAGGATTTGCAGGCACACATAGTAGAAAATATTCCCAGAGAACTGACCGACTTCCGATTAGGGAAATGCATGGGAATGAAAGGCACAGTAGTTACTCATTTGTATAGCTTGGCTAAAGGAGGATATACACAATTTCTGTCCTGACCATCAGTGCTAATATAGAAGTTTCTTCAGATAATTGGTTGCTTTTTTTTTGGTCTTTCACAGTTGAGGTCACCACCTCGGAAACTCCCAAAGAAATCCTGAAACTTAGTAATTAGCACAGATGCTAGTGGTATATCTCCTTTTTCTTCAACAAGAAGCTTGTTCTTGTTCCATGGGACTTTTCTACTGCTTTTCCCCCTGCCTCGTGTACTCTCCATTATTATACATCTGGTTATTTACAGATCCTGCATTTAGCATCCTAGTTATTTTAATAATACCCTTTTTGCATGTCCCATAAAATACCACTTTTTTTGATTCTAGAATAGCTTTCAAGAACACGTTGCTGTCTTGAGTCAGCTGCACATTTTTCTTCCTTCAGACCTCTTTTATTTATTTTTCATTTGCTATTTCATCTGTGCTCATGTTGTCACCCTTTACCACAAAACAGTGAATTTCTTCCTTTTATTTAATTAGTGTGCCTCTCCCTTCTGGCTCAATTTTTTTTTGTTGGTTGGTTTGGTTTTTTTTTTTTTCTTTTTTTTTTTGTTGCTAGGATTCTCTGGCTTCTGTTTTTGGGTTTAACACTTAAACCAGTCAATGGATGGGTAGGTCAGAAGTCAGTGTGCATTGCAAGTAAAGATAAAGTATCATCTGCCACCCACATGCCAAATCTCAGTTCAAAGTCTGAAAATGCCTTGAAGACTATTAGTTTAATAAAAAGATGTCCACATTAATTCATTCCAGATTACAGGGCAGAAACACTAAAATGACCAAAATGAGTTAATAGACAGTAAATCGGCGCATGTATCTCTCTAACATCTCTCTGTTGCCTTCCTAGGTTTCAATATTTAGTAAGTGTCCAATCTCTTAAGCAGGAACAAAAGTTGGTGAGAACAGCCCCACTTTCCAATAAATAGGAATGGGTTCTTTGATTAAAAATAGTAATTGTCTGATGTATATTAACAGTATGACCCAGAGCAACTTTACAATAACCTTCTAAGTGCTTGCAAAAAACCCACAAAAAACTGAAAAATAAAAAAAACCCAAACAAACAAAAACCCAAATAACTGACACACGAAAAAAACCCCCAACCTCCTAATAACAGTTGTTTTCAACAAATGCAGTTACTGCATTTCTTAATTCATTTTTAGTGGGCTGTCAATAAATATTTGTCCATTAAATGCAGAATTTAATTAGCTGAGATTATGATTTACGTGATTTCTGACTTGCTTGCTATTTATAATTTCTAGTAAATGTTGCCCTTGGCAAAATAAACAATTTATAGTCAGTGGATGAGCAATTATTTTTGATTTTGGTGACACTAAATGTCACTAAAATTCTCTCTATTTTAAGGGTACAAATGCACTGTTGTGTTGCTAGAGCCTGCAAATGTTTGTGTCGGTTTTGGCTGTGGTAGGGTTAATTCTCTTTGCAGTGTCTGGTATGGGACTGTGTTTTGTATTTGTACTGGAAATTGTGTTGATAATTTAGGGATGTTTCTGCTACTGCTGACCAGTGCTCTTGACACAGGGTCAAGGCCTTTTCTGCTCCTCAGACTGCCTTAACAGCAACAGGATTGGGTGTATATAAGAATTTAGAAGGGCACACAACCGGAAGGGGACAGAACTGTTTTTACTCTTTTTAGTTGCAAGGACTTGGATGGAGAAGAATAAAGAACTGAAGGAAAAGGGATAAAAGCCGTTGCAGACTGTTATGGAGAGAGAAGGCGAGGGAGCATATTTTTCCCCTCAGTTTTTCAGGCATTATCACTTGACCCCCATCGTCGCAGCCCAGCTCTTTTCATCCCACAATGTCTCTGATCAGGATCTGTTTCTAGTTCCTTTTCAGTCCTCTTGCTGGGTGCAAGTTGGCTCTGTAAAGACCAGTGTTTTTGTGGCACTCTCGCTTGTGTTGGATACCTGCAGCTCTCCTCACTTAGATACACGCAGTCTTTCAGTCAGATATGTGCAAAGTGGAGCTGTGCAAAGCCTGGTGATATCGAAGGGGTCCTGAATGTAGCTGTGTCGGGGCAAGGGGCAAGCAAGACCGACTCAGTATGAGTGATAAAATGCTTCCAACTTTATTCTCGCAGCAACTGCTTTATATACATGCTCATATTCAATATACATAACAAGCCTAAAGATTACATTGGCATGCCTCAAACCCCCTTGCAGCTGGCAGTCCAAGGTCCTTCTTTATCTCTTCCACTACAACTCCCTCCCAGGGACTTTTTTCAATACTTTCCCAGAGCTCCAAGGCTACTTTGCTTTTGTTATTAATACTTGCAAGTTAGCATGTTTCAGCACGGACTCTGCTCATACAAGGCTTCCATCGACCCGTGGCCGCCGTCGGCCAGCCATTCCTCAACATAGCTGCACTAGTTTGACCTGACATATATTTTTGCAAGTTTGACATTAACCTGTAGTTTGCCAATCTGCCACATGCACCAGTAGAGGGCTGCCTGAAAAAATTGCATGGTTTTGTACGGGGGTGACATTTAGAAAAGAACATCCGTCATTTAAGACAGTAGTGAAAGAATGCTTTTTATAGGTGTCCCTAATTAAAGGGGAATGGTCTGTGATTTTCTTTTAGCCTTTAATTAAAAAAGGTATCATTCCAAATAGTGCCAAGTCTGCTAGCAGAGCAATTAAAATTCTCTTCTAAACTAAATGCAGGGTCAAAATGAAAATCATAGATTTTAACTTGTCATTATGAAAATAGTTGTTTCATAAGCCTGCTAAAACTTCCAGTGTTTTATTCCCAGAGCGGCCCAATCACTGAACTTTTCCATAGTACCATCTGTGAAGTATGTTGAAATAGCGATAAACTTACACTCAAGAAGTGCTGTTAGTCAAATCAAGGTAAGAGTTTGAGAGGCAGTCTTGTCTTGAGATGTGTGTTCGTGCTTAGCCACTTTGAGTCCAGAGTTACACGTGACAAGTTTTGTGCTTTGGATCCTCATTGAATTACTACTGCTGGTATGATTATGTCCTTATTATTGTATATAATGTGATGGGTATCACACTAAATAATACAGAGGAAAAAGAAAATGAGTTTCTGAAAGCATTGTGCATGCAAAATTACAGATGGAGCAAAAAGTCTTGATGCTGACTGTCAGCCCTGTTCTCTCACCTGTTTTTATGCTGTTTTCACTGGGCACCTCTTGTACTACACCCTAGTTTAGTTCTGAACCCATGTGCCTCCAGGTGAACTGGGAGAAGTGTCACACCCGGTGGTGATTTGCTCTCTGTGCTTCAGGACTAAGGGAAGGGAAAGAAAATGATAGTTATTCCTTTACACTGAAATTCCCGAAAGTCTTTCCTTGCCTATGGAAGCACTGGACGCTTTTATCTGGGTATTGCTCTCCAGGAAACTTCCACTGAACACAGAAATGTCCACCACATTGAAAGAAGCAGGAAAGGCTAAGACGTATGGCAAAAGGACGTGCTCAACTTTTGGACAATGGGATATGAGACTAGGCCAACCCAGTAATATCCCCTAGGGCTGAGTCCAGTGACTACCAAGTTAACTTTTACCATTGTAACTCAGGAAAAGGAATCCTATGGAGTATTTTGAATGTAATTATGGATAGTTTTATTGGTGACATTTTCTGGTATAAAAAGACCAAGACAAGACAAATTTAAAACCTTGTAACTGCAGGAAGCTTGTCTCATAGACTCTATTTCCTGGAATTAGAACATAAGCAAATAGCTAATTTTTCTTTTCTTTGTACATTTTCTTTTTTGCTTTTTTTGTTTCAAAACATTAGAGATAGAATTGGAGAGAAATCTATTGTGCTGCAAAATGATAAAGCAGGAAAAGTATGATGTTTTTCTGAAGTGATGTGCACGTTTGCAAACAAGCGCCTTTTACTGGGTTAAATACGAAACTGAAAATTTATATATAAATGAGAAAATGTCATAAGCATTTATGTAAACAGGTAAATATTAAATGCATTTAATATATTTTTATTCTCTATATAAACACTGCAAAGTTACAGTAGGAATATTATTACAGACTAATAGCAAGAAATTTTAAGAAAAAAAATCCCTTTGTGAGACGTAACAGATAATTTTGTTCAAGTTTTATTAAGAATTATATGCTGCAGAGAAATACAAAAGCCAGAAGAACAAGTAAAATAATTACAGTATCTAAAATGTCTGTCCACTTGTTTAGAAATATGTAGGAAAAAATTTCTTAGCTGCACCATAAACTAGTATATGGATGCTTGTGAAAGGATAAGATAAATAAAGTAATGGACAAAAGCGTCCCTGTATCTTCATTTTACAGGCCACTGAAAGAAATTTGAACTGCTGCCTTGGTAGATTTATTTGTTATGCTCATTCACAGATGAGCCCTCCTGTCTTGGAAGGGAGTAAGGATTTTTATAATAGCCAAAAGTGAGAGAGCTTGACTAACTGCCTATGGTATGGGTCTGTGTCATAAATGAATGCTGGTAGAGGGATTTTGGCAGTGTGGAGTCAGATAAACTAGAAAGGCGTGTAGATGGATGTATACAGTTAGATCAGTTGGGAATTAATCTAGGCAAACTATTTGACAATAGTATTATGAAAGCCCTGGACCTTGTGTAAATAAGGCATGAAGCATTTAGTAAGTTACTTGATGCAGAGTAGATCTTTATTTGGACAGAAGGACAATAAATGTAGAGCATATTAGGCAGGCACAAGCTTTGGAAATGCATTTGACAATGATGAGGAGTAGATCTGGTCCAAGGGGCTCAGCTTGCAAGCTGCAGAATGAGATGTGAGTTGACATGCAGATTGAGCTCTGGGTCGGAGCCTGAAACAAGAGGCAATGAACTGCCAGCCTTTGGGATAAAAAAGGGCAGGAAAGATGGGTGATGCCAGGCAGGAGAATGAACACTACGAGACACAGCATGAGTTGAGAATTCCCAACATTTTTGAATAATAAAAGGAGATGGATATGGGTGACTCCAGTGAGGTGAATGAGCACAGAGAGGGGGCAGGACTTAAGGTCTGAGAAGGAAGGGTGAGACCTGTTCATGGGAAGACTGAGTGAGTATAAAAGCCCAGGGGGTCTTCTGTTGGTAGTCCCTCTTCCGACTTATTCCGTCCCCATGAATAAACTGCTTTAAGAATGAGATATCTGAGGCTCTGCTTGGGGAAACCCAGTGTCAAATCGGTGAGGAAACCAGGCTTGCTGCGAGTGGGGTGTGCAGGGAGTCAAGCAGGGACCAGCTGGGCCACTGGACCCACCTGCAGTGAAGGGGCCTTGGTCCCAGCACTGACAGTCTCTTCTCTAGCAGTGGTAGTGTGACTGCCAGAGGGTCGTGTGAATAGTCAGACTGGAAACTTTCCTTAAAAACAAGAACTGATAGGAGTATAAATGTGGAACTTAGGAGAAAAAGGATTTTTTTCCTTATGTGCAAATCTATTGCTGAAAGCCTTGGCTTGGAAAAATGAGCAATTGAAGGCAAAGAGAAGTAAGAGAGAAGCTGGAACAACAGAGAGGTGGAAATCTGTATGCTTATTAATATAAAACTTACAAACTACATTGCTGGTTATGACTGTCTGGCAAAATGTGAATGTGTACTGTCAGATATCTTGTTTATGGATGAAATGTGTTTGAATGCTTTTAAGAAGCCTATAAGAAATGAATCATAATAACTCTTGAGCTGAAAAGCAGTAACCCATTGGATTTGTAGTTTTGTTTATTGGAACGTTTTAAGAGTGCTTCTCTGCATTGTGCTGCATTACTCAAATTTGGAAAGTAACATCACTCCTCTGTTCAGTAGTATGGATTCTCTTTATGTGTTTAGTAAAGATTAAAGGTCATCAATTCCTAATGCTCTTTTGTGTTTTTAATTTTGATTGATGTTTTTTAATTTGACTAAAGTTTTCATAATTGAGATTTTTTTTTTTGTCCCTCATAAGTTACGTTTTATTTCTGCCACTGAATTCTAACATGTTCCACATATATTTGGTTATGTTGAATTTTGGATGGTCAGCTATAGTTTGAAAAGAAATAGACACAACCCTCATTCTTCCTGTGATTAGACATGTGCCTGTCTTGCTCTTAAGGTAATAATTTCAGAATATGTCTTGCTCTTAAATAGCTTTGTTGCCTCGTGGTTGATAAAGGCTGGAGAATAAAGTCCATCTTAGATCCTGAATTATCAAGCTGATATTACAGCACTAACAAATTTGTGGTACCTAAGAGAAAAAATCAGGTGAATGTCATCAAAATGTTACCTTTAAGGAATATCTTTATTCTGAACTCTTTGTGTGCAGAGATGGAGCCTTAGATGGGAACAGCTTCCATTTCCTGGTTCCGTAGACCAAACCTCATCTCATCAGCTTGCTTTGTATTTTCCTTTTCATTCTAGAAGAGCAGGTGGTTTCTTCAACTGGAGTGCATCATTGCAGCCAAAAGAGTTGGAGTATCTGGCCCTTTTGTGCCTGTTCCCGTGTGCTTTTACAGACACTGGACAGGAATTAGTAATGTTTATTTGGTGTATCAGGTGTTCCCTGCCTGCTTTAGGTACCATCAGCTTGTGTACAAAAACTATTAACTCTCTTAAAAATGGAAAGACAATAAACTTCAGAGACTTGGCTTCCTTATAGTGAAGAAGGATCCTATAGAGAAATTAAAATATAAAGCGTCTCAAGACTATTTTCAGAGGGTTTTCTAATTGGAGGATGGATGAGCTGAGGCAGATGTCAGGAGAAGTGTATTTTACACCTCAAAAACTGTCACAGCAGAAGTGCTAGCCTGTGGTTCAGTCATGGAATATGAAGATAGCAGATGGTGCCATAACAGAGATATCTGTCAGAACAGGGCTGGAAAAGCAGAAAGCTTCAAATAAGTAGCAGTTTTGACTGCGTAGGTTTTAGAAGTGAACCAGGGAACGGCAAAATCAATATGCCACACTGTAGACAGTCAGTGAAAAATGCACAGTTGGGTTTAACATCATCCTAACAGATCAGTCAGAAAATGCTACCACTCAGGGTAGCATACTGCTTGCAAGCCAAAGGAAAGAGCCAGTTGAACACTCCCTTCTCCCCACCTCCCCCAAAAAAGGAATTTCATCAGATTTGCCCCTATGTTTTTGAGTATATGTGTCACTGCCACAAGGGTGTTGAAACAAGACAGAAAAGGAGGGAGTTTTTTTGTAGTATGTCCAGCTCATTCTTTTTTGAAGAAAAGTTGCAACCCCCACAAAGCCCCCCCCAAAACCAAAAAAACCTCAAACCAACCCCAACCTCACAATTTTTCATATTGCTTTGTGCTTCTGAGTGGGCCTCTGGAATATATAGAGAACAAGATGAGAGAAATTCCTAAACTGAACCAGAAATAAGACTGATTTTTCCTCCATGCTAAAGACGAAACCACTTTTGTTGGTGTTTTACTTTCTCTAATGACAAATTCATCCTGATAACTTCCATACTTGAGAGCGAGCCATCAAGACTGTGGTTGGACTTGGTGAATCACTAACATTTTCAAACATGCCTTATGAGATATTACAATGACTTTAAATATTATTTTGAATATAATGTAAAGCTTGTAATTATTATTATTGACAATGTTACTCCCTGAACTGCTCAGGACAAGATTGTTGTAGGTCTCTTTCAATAGAGCTGTTCTATTCTGTTATATTAATGTCAGAAGGGATGGCAAGGCAACAAACCCCGTTTTAGAGACCCTAACATTGCTGTGCACTGCTGTGATTTGCACATCTCTGAAATGCCATGCAGAGTTGGTGGGCCTTCCAGTTTCCATTTTAAACTTTCTGAAAACAAGCTGTAGGAAATTTATATATAATTTTTATGAATGAAATGAACAAATGTGAATCTAAAAGCTGAAAGAGATGAATTATGACTGTGGTCAGTGCAACATAAAGCTTAAAAAATAACAGTACCCAAGATGTCATTTTCAGACGAATGTCACCAGAAAGTCAAAAGAGGTTTCTTTTTTCCCCACTTGCATTCTTGGTTTGTTCCCATGGGAATGTCTAGTTTTGATCCTGTGGAACACTTGCTGTGTAAATTATCCCACAATATTAATAATGTATTCCCTCCTCCCCATTTATATCAATCTTTTATCCTTCAACAGACCTTGCAGAGAAAACTTTGTCCAAAAAGAAAATAAAATGAACAATAATGCACTTTTTTAACCTCTAAGCATAACATAATATAAAGGTCAATGCATTTGTCAATGTAATACTTAAATGTAAAAGCAGTAATTTAGTTTCCTGACTGCTACAGGTTATAGTTCTTTATTATGCTAATAAGACTAGATAACTAACATCTATTATATTATAAATGCTGTAAAATTAGAAATGGATTGAACTAAAAAATACAACAAGGTTATTTTAAAATGCAGCATTTAACCGCTTTCTTTTTTATGTCTTCCCTTTTGATTATATATGGGCAGGTAAAATTATTACAAGTCTTCCTTAATTGTTGCATATATTTCTTCTAAAGCATTCTGAGTCTTATTTAGTTAATTCATGAAAAAGAATTAGTAATTAAAATATTTCTGATAAAGTATTTGTACTTAAATTTCAGTAGCGTTTTGTTTGTTTGGTTTTTTCATTCTGTGATCTTGAAATTTTGGATATTACTATTAATACTTAAATTGGATGGAGGGGCAGTTTTTACTTTGGGACAATGGAAAACATTATGGCAAAGCCTTTGGGTCTTAATTCCCTCCTGTACTATGTGGCCACCACGTGTACAATCAGCAAGCCTGGTGTTGCCGCATCCTGGAGCAGGACTACACACTAAAGCACAAAGTGATGGGGTGGCCACCAGCTGTGAAGTGTTAGAGCTGCCACCCTGCTTATGCCTACAGTCAGATCCACCCTTTGGTTTTGGTAAATCCAAGCGTAACTTTTCAGTCTTGATTTTTGTTTTCAAACTTCCTTTCAAAGTCATCGTTCCTAACTGATGCTGTTTGCCAGCGATTAATCGTGAGCTTTAAAATACCTAATCTGAGTTTAAAACTGGAGTGCTTTGTTAGGTTTGTACTGCATGTTTTGAGATGTGTGTCTGGTTTTAGTTAAGAAGGATTTGGTAGAGAGTAATTGTAACAATAATTGTCTGTGCAGGGGGGAGAGAATTTCTTAAGGAGAATTAGGATATCTCACTCTTTTTTCACAGTTTTTTTGGGTTTTTTAAAGGATCTTGAAAAGATGGTGAACAGTTTGGTGAGCTATATCTAGGGTGAAGAAATTTTTACAGTATGGGGTGATTTGGGTACTTAAAATAGTAGGCAAAATTATCAAGAAATCTTCGCTGTGCATATTGTGATGTGTGCTGTTACTTCATTATCAAATACGGTGAAATGACTGGGGGCAATGTGAAGAAGGCCTATCAAAGCCTGGATCATGTGGAATTCAATACAGGGATTTTGGCAGACAGGAGAAATGGTCTGGCAGAAATCTTGTGAAGTACAAACTAAGGAAAATGCAGAGTTCTGTAGCTGAGGAGGAATAACCTCGTGCACTGGCAGCCAGCTGAAAAGTAGCTTTGCAGAAAACATCCTGGGGTCCCTGGTGGACACCAATGTGTACGTGAGCCAGGAATGTGTCCGTGTAACAATCAGAGAAAGTTTAGCAGCCTCCTGGGCTGGTTGAAGAATTGTCGCCAGCAGGTGGAGGAAGACGATCCCTTTTCTCCGAAAAGCACTGGTGAAATACATCTGGAGTGCTGGCACCAGTGTTGAGCCCTACTGAAGAAACACGGAGATACTGGAGTGAGTCCAGTGTAGGGCAAAGTTGAAGGGATAAGAGTAACAGATCTGATGGAGAGAGGCTGGGAGCTGCAACTGCTCAGCCTGGAGAAGAAAAGGTTTGCAGGGATCTTACCCATGTCTATAATCAGATCAGGGGGAGTGAAGAATACTGAGTTTATACTAAAGAATACTTGTGACATGCAAGAGACAATGGGCACAGACTGAAAACCAAGAAATCCATGTACGTGCAAAAAGCTACCCTTTTTTTCCCTTTTTCTGGTCAAGGACTGCAGCAACTTGGCCAGAGAGTTTGTGGAGCCTCCATCCTTGGAGGTAGTCAAAACTCGTCTGGATGTGGCCCTGAGTAACCTGGTGTAGGTAACTCTGCTTGAGCAGGGTGGTTGGGCGAGGTGATCCTTAGAGGTGCCTGCCAGCTTCAGCTTCTGTGGTCCTTTGATTTCCAGTTTCTATTACTGGTGATAAACTTCTGCAAAATCCAACATTAGAAATTTTAGGCACGCTTAAGTCTACTTATCTGAATGTTTCGGACCATTATAATGATGCATTTTACTTAAAAAACGCTGAGTTCTCTGTTTCACACACACTCACAAACACAAAGACCTTGGGGTTTTTTGCAAATATTTGTAACATTTTTGCTTACTTACATCTTTCGTGCTGTAGATGCATTGCAAGAGGGACAAAATACTGATGCCCAAGAGACTGTCTACTGAATTGGAAATCAAATTGAAATATAAGTCACATACACACTTGCTCACGCTCTCAAACTCACCCAAACCGCAGCCCCTTAGACCTGAAAATGCCTTGTCACCTCTAGTATTTTTTTTCTGGGGAAAATAGAATCATTGGTGTAATCCACACCAGAAACCTGCCAAGGATGCTGGCAGACCCTCTGCTATTCTGCTCTTAGTGTGGATACTGTCTAATTGTTTGGGACTGTCATTTTATTACCTCTTCCCTATAATTAATACATTCTGCCAAGACATTTTTCATGATAGGCTGGATCTATTTGCTGCTAGTCCCTCCGGCTTGCCCTGTTGTTTTTGTGTCTCATAGCAAAACATGACTTCCATAATCATACAGCCACATTATCCACTAAGGATTTACTGATAGTGATATCTTAACCAGATATAGCTGAAACTTAAATATATATAAATGTTAAAAGTATATTTCTGTAATTTACTGGTGAAGGGAAGTAGGATTTGCTACTGGTACCATTTTCTGTATAATCATGTAATCCTCTGCTGGTAATAACACCAATAACATTAGGAGGACACAATTTGGTAACACACTGCCCTCATCAACCTGAGCTGTGTGTTTATTGGCATGAAGTGAGTGACTTCAGGTGTTACCTTGCAGCAGTTTTAAGATCTATTAATCAACCAGTGTTTCTCCTGGTAGGGGAAGGCTTGAAGTAGGAAAAAATAGATTTTCTTCTGATAAAAATTTCTGCAGCATTCACTTATTTTGATTGAAAACGGGAAAAGATGGGACAGGATGGTGTGGCATATGCCCTTTTAGAATCCTTCTATGATTCTCTCTAAACAAGGTTTATACTGTTCTTAGGCTTAGGAGAGGGAAAGGATCATTAAAGTGCCACTTTCACCTCTCAATGCGTGGGTTAAGTTAGTGCTTGCTTAAATTTAATCTAAATATGGGTGGGGAGGTTGGGGGAAGATAAAGAGTTAAAAAGAAAACACCCTACTCATGCTTTCCAAAACCAACCCCCAAAATCCCGAAGAAACCAAAAACAACGGAAAGGGCAGCAGACCATCTTTCTGGACTGTCTAAAAAATACCCTTTCCTGACCGTATTTGATGGAAATTTTATTTAGTAGCACATTTTAAAGTATGGGGATTTTGTTTGCTGATGGTTCAAGAAACAGTTGAGTAGTTAGTGAATATATCTATGCACCCTAGTGGAGAAATAGTTGCTGACTACATGTATTAGATACTTTCCTTCTTTGTGTTTGGCAGTAGTGCATCACCATAACAAGTTCCAATGAGAAAAGAACAGAGAGAATTTCCAATATGCATTTGTCTTTCATTTTCTCTGTAATAAAATGCAAACAACTTCATTTTCCATGGGGCTATTGGTGACTTGCTTTTATTCAAACAAAGAGTTCTTGTTAATTCACAGAACTGCCTCTTGAGCTGTCCAAGATGGTTATTATTTATATTATTATGAGAAGGCTGTGAGAAAATAGTACTGCAGACGTTCATAGTTAATATGAAAAGACTCTCTGCGGGTTATTTGCATTAAGAAATGATGACCTGAGATCAAAGTCAGAGCCCCTTGGAACTCAAGATTCCGAGGTAGTCTGAGATGTCTACTGAAATATTTGAAAAATGAAATATAAACTACAGTAATGGGCTATCAAAACTGTCGAGCTGGCTCAGCAGAATGAGTGATGTGTTTAAGTTTGATCGCTTTCAAAAGCTCTATGAAACAAGAATAGTTTAATCCAAATGGCCAAAAGCCATTTCTGTGTCCAGTTATCAAAACCAAGCTTAACAAAAGCTGTCAAGCACTGCATTGTGTTTTGGAATCATGCTGTACAGTGATAAAATGATTACCCTTAAAGAGAACTTTGCACATAGATTAATAAACATTTCTTCTGCGTAACAAATCTAAAGCAGTAATTAAATATCAAAAGAAAGCAATTCCATTTTTAGCTCATGCATATACCCGAAGTTTAATTGTTACTTTTGTCTACATTTTTCCAACAATTCTGTAAAGTGTGCAAGCACAAAAGGGGAGGATTTAACATTAAGCAAAGTCTCACAGACTGCAAGTTCTCACAAAGCTGCCCTTGTAGAAAAACACTGATTATATAAAATTAATTAATATAATTCTGATCAGTGATTCTCTCTAAGTTTAACTGGAATTAATAATCAGCTACTCTTTGTATGTTTAAATATATGCTTCTGCCTTTACTGTGTGCATTAAAAATAGAGCTGAAAGAGTTTTTTAGGGAGCCTTGCTGCAAGCTCTTATCTCTTTAAAAATAAAATAAAGTCAAGACAAGCTTATGAGAAGAAATATAATTAAAGTCACAGATTAAATTAAAGAGGGTGGGAGAAGTGAGGACACCAAAGATTTTTCTCTTCTCTCCCCTTTAGAATCCAAAGCACTGGGGGGTAATGAAACAGAAGTGGAAGGGAAAAAACTCAAACCACTTCCTTTTTAGTTCATAGAAAACTACCTTAGAATGTTCAATTCAATTGAAATTTCCATTTCCCAGGCCTTTTGGAGCTCTGCTGAGACTAGGTCTCTCTCATCTCCAGTTTTAGCAAAGAATAGCTTAGACATAGAAGTATGAAGATAGAAAAATGTGGTTAACGTAGATTTCTGTTATAGGTACTTTGGTCCTATGTTGCCAGCATTTTTAGACTACTAATGAGCTTTGTGGAAACTTGCTGTTTTTCTTGTTGAGGTTGATAGGGGTAGAGGAAACTGTTTTCACCTTGAGGGAAAAAAAAAAAGGAACTTTTTTGTCTTTTGAGAAGACAGATAAAAGTTGAAAATGAAAATGAGTGTGTCCTGTTAGAAACCAGGGGTTGAATAAAAACCTCTAAACCATACAGTTTTAAAAAGCTCGTCATAAATCTTTAAGAGGGAGCTGACTTTTTCTTGTTTAATGTTTAAATTGTTTCAGGAGAATGAATTAAAAAAAAACCCATCTGTTTTTGGGGCACTCTTTTGAAAGTGATGGTGCTTGTTACTGAGAAGAATTCAGCAAAAGCATTTTTTTGTTTTGGAAGAAATCTTTTACTGTATGTCTATAGAACGAGATGCTTTGTTGTTTTAATATTTCATTTGCTCTTGATATTTGATTTTTGGTAGACAGAATAAATGATTTCCCATATTTAAAAGCTAAGAGCAGCAGTTCAAAGCTATTTATTAGCTTTTCTTTTGCCGTTTTGAGTTGTCGGTGATTTCTGGGACTAGCAGGGGAAGGCAAACAAACTTCTGATTTTCGAACTTCTGTATTTCTGTTTTCTTAGCCAAGACAGAAAATAGTACACAGATTAGAAGCAGGTAATGCTTTTCTGTATGTATATGCCATGAATTGGTTTTTCATACTCTTAAGTGTTAGGAATCCTCTAACATTTGGACTTCAGAGAATTACTTCTGTAAGAACACCTTAATCTTTCACCCTTCTTCAGAGGCTTCACTTAGATGACTCTAATTGGGTCTGCCTGTTAAATTTTTCTTTCCACCATCATCTTTTGTGAGAAAATGAACAGTATTTTTGATAAGTACAGTTTCTGAAGTAGGAGATGATGTTTAATTCTTCTCTAGAGAGAAGTAGTCAGAGGGCAAATTTGTCAGCAGGAAGATTTTTTAAAATGATTTCTGATGTTAAAAGAGTTGATAGTGTTGGGTAGTATCTTTTAAAAGTAGTTGATAAGTGTTAGTAAATGGTATGAAACATCAAGGCTTTTAAATGCCAAAACAAGAGTACAGAGCATTCATAAGTACTTAGAAGTGAATTTTCTCAGTCACATGGCAGTACCTTCAAGGAACATCATGCCTTGGGCTTTGTGGGGAATTCTGCTCGTACTGGGGAAGGCTGAGATGGCTTTGAGAGAAGCCAATAGTATATGAGGCTGAAAGGTCCTTAAAGAGTTATGGATCAAATTCTGGCCAGTAGACACTTGAAATACATCACTGGGCAAACACATGTAAGTGTTCTATGTTGTTGAAGTGGAGATCAGAGTAAGCAGTAAATATTTATTATAAATTCTGACAAAGGATTTGACTGTGATATTTGTGAACTCCCTAAGAGTCTGGTTGGAATAAGGCTTTCATTCACATTATGCACACACTATTTCATGTTTTTATTAACTGCTAAAGCCTTGCTCAGACTTCTGGAGTAGAATTGGTGTCAGACTGCATTTGCTGAAATTTATAAATGTCTAAAGAATACATCCAGTGTTGGTATTTTAGAACTTGGCTTATCTCATTTTTTTTTGTCTTACTGCATGTGTCATATTTACTACTTGCAGTAATTTTGCTTTCAGGAGCTTCACTGCTTCTCCAATGTTTTTTCAGTAGATAGCAATTCAGGGTTTATAGTGCAAACTACACCACAGGGATAAATCACACGTTGACTTCATTGGCCCTCCAATCACAGATTGAGCCAGGCTAAAAGATGGTTCATGTTTTTAAAACTTTGTAGTTTTGCCTTTTGTCATTTAGATAAATTTTTGTTTCATTTTTTTTTAAAAAAAGAACCTGAACATTTTTGGAAGACGTTTCCTAGGACATCTCTGCCTTGAATTCTATGTGTAAATTCCGAGTAATATAGCTAATAACTCTTCCCTTGGAAAAACTGTCATCAAGAGAAGGTATTTTGATCAAATTTTTTTTAGTAGGTCATATGAAGAAAATATTTGTTTGTTTTAAAAGAAGTTTGATTTGTTGTGGCAAATAAATATAAATAGAAAATGCTTTGACAAAAAAAAAAGGTGAAAATTCCTGCAGTTCTATTTGGCAACAGCTGTAACTTACTGAAAGAGCAGAAATTAAATAAAAGAAATGGATTGTATTAAATTACCATGCTCTAATGAGATGTATTGAAGAAATATAATGGTAGGAGAAATAAAGCATGTAAAATTTGAAATTGAAGCCTAACATCAGATTTTCATATGTATCTGTAGTGAAAAAATGTAAAGCTTCAAATTATCTATTCTGTTTGCTTTAGAATGAAAAAGATATTAGAAACAAAAATGTTTACTGTGACTAATATATGATAGGGGTTTTTTCTTCTTCTATGAATCAACTCTATTTTAAATAGCATAGCAACTAAATTGAGTCTGAAATCCCAAGCTATAGTAATATTCTGTTTGCAATGATTCCAAATTGCTCTGGTTTTTTTTTTAAAAAAGTTAGGATAATAATTTTTTCCTCTTATTTTTATGAAATCATTCTGTATTTTATAAAAGGAAAAGCCTTTTCTCTTGGAAGAAAAGGAAGTTGTATTATAACACTTCTCTAAAGACTTGTGACATTGCCAGTGTTGGATAACTGGATAATTTTTTATGCTTCTATGATGTTTCCTGTTCTCAGTTCTGTATGCCAATTAGGCATGTATCCTAGGAAATATTTAAATCTGTGCCTTGTGACAACTGAGTGTAAACTTAGGAAAGATCTACATGAAACATTACACGCTGCAGGTGGGTATTCTGTCTCTTGGTGCTTCATGCAGTGTCATCTTGGTAGACACTTGAGCTGTGGTGCTGCAAAACATGGGAAAGTTGTCAAAAAGATGTTACAGGTGGTTAGTTATGATGGCTTGTTCCTTAATGAGTTTGTCTGGTATGATACCAGCTTGGAAGTGAATTTTTATTTTAACTAATTTATTCTGATCTGTTGTTTTATAAAAGCATGTTTCACTATCTTGTGAGTAATTGGGCTTGGACAAAAAAAATACATGTCATAAAAGCTCAAATATTTTGAATGTGTAGAGCATCCCTATAGAAGAGATAGGGATTTTTTTTAACTCTTCACCGCCTCTTTGTCTGCCACTTTTTAACCCAAACATCAATGTAATGGTGGCTTAGGTGGCATTTTCAATGAATCAGGTTTTCCTGTAGGATCAGAAATTGTAAGTGTACATCAGCTATGCAGTAATCGCTTCCAGATCTGGAAAAAGGATTTCAGTGTGAAAACACAAGATAAATACTTTGAAACTAATACAGAGTGATTGTTCTGACTTATTTTTACTTCCTATCTTCATTGTTGTTAATTAAAATAAAATCTTCCTCATGGCACTTGGACATATCTTGGCAAATATATTGGTTGTTTTTTATTTTTCCTTTTCTAAAATTTCATAATTTGTCTTCACCATCTTGTTCTTGCATTTTGAGGGAAAACTCCTTAGAGCAGAGAGTATGAATTTTTCTCTCCTTTTTTTTTTTTTTGCAGGGGGAACTTGTTTGTTTGTTTATTTGTTTTAATTGTAACTGCACAGCATAAAGCTCAGTGGAGAATGCTGTTACTTGATCAGAGCTTCTGTGTGTAAATAAGACAGACAATGGCAATAACAGTCGTACAGTTCTGGAACATTTTTGACCTGACATAGAACATGCTTCATCTTTGTTCTCTTTTCAGCTCTGCTTCTCTTTTAAAGACACCTGCCATGTTGAAAAATTAACGAAAAATAAAGGAGAAAAAGGAACCAACACTGGGTTTAACAGCACTGAGAGGAATACTCGTGAACTTTTTCAAACATTATTCTGAAAATGCCATTCTAAGTAGACATACCTTTATGAACAGTAACCTGACATTTATAACTATACTAAATAATGCAACAAAAGAATTTTCAAGGTTCATGTGAACCTTTCCACATGCAGACTTTGCAGTATCTTAAATTATTTACTGTGTTTAGAAGCCATCTCAGTGAATCAGATTTTTGAAACACAAAGCAAATATTAACTATTGAGTTACATGAGAATTTAGAATGTGTCAGAAGGAAGATGATGGTAATCTTACGTGACTTGTGGTTTTACAAAATCGTGAAGTAAACTATTCCACTTCTACCAGTATGAACATATGCACTTCATCTAATTTTTGCAAGGCAAGATAAGCATCTTTAAATATTTCTACACTGAATTGGAATATCATGGTAGTATTTCTGTAATAAGAGAGAAATGAATAGCTGATTCTCTAAGTCTTATACACCTAAATAAATTCTGATTTCTTTGAGGAAGAACTGGACCATGTGGGTGACCTCACACTGGAACACGTTGCCCAGAGAAGCTGTGGAATCTCCCTCACTGGAGGTATTCCAAAACTCTCTAGACACATTCCTGTGCCCTGTGCTCTGAGCTGGCCCTGCTTGAGCAGGGAGGTTGGACCAGATGACCCACTGTGGTCACTTCCAAATGTACCCATTCTGTGTTCCTCCATTTGGTTTAGCAAAATGACTTTTGTATAACGTAGCAAATTTGCGCTAATGTTGCATGGAGTTACCAATTTAATATACTATTTAATGGTATAGGAACTGCTAATACCTACCAAGATACAACTGAAGTTGCAGATTTTAAAATTTCTCTTTAGTGGCTGATAAAGTCTTTCATTCATTGTAGTTTTAAGAGAAATTTACTTTCTACTTTAACTTTACAGGGAGTTGGACTTGGTGATATGTGTCCCCTTCAACGAGATGATCTATGAGTCTGTGAACTTTTATTAATATGAACATCTGGGAAAAAACTTTTGGAATATTCAGGGGTTTCTTGTCTGTTGTGGGTTTTTTTTCCTATGCAGTGGAATGAATACAGGAGTGCAAAACCCAGGAAACTGTCCTTTCTAGCATAAATGCCACTGTGGCTCTTAATAAGCAGGTATTGGAAATGTTCTTTATAATTCTTTGAAAGTCTGTCAGATTCCTTGGGGAAGATATAATTTGTAATGGAAAAAACAGTAATATTTATCTCAGACCCTTGTCATCTCCATAGTTAGTCTTTATAATGGAAGTATTAATGCATGTATGCTAAAGCTTAGTGTCAAGGATTAAAATTTAGTTGTACAAACACTTCCTTCCTCATATTTCAGGGATTTGTAGGACAAGGCTGGTTTGCTTACACAGATTTGTTCTTGAAATGAGCTGTTCTGGAAATTAAACTAACTTAAGCAATAACCAGATTTTCAGCTGTTGCAGTAGTGTGACCTGAAGTAATTTATTTAAATCTGAAAGGGGTGTCAAGACTCCTGGAGCTGGCTGCTGAATTTGGGTCTCTGTAAATATAGCTACTGTACAACTAAGACAACAAACCATACAAATTGCTTTGGGAATGAACATTTAAAATACCCAAATTGTCTTGTTGCTCTGTACTATACTGGATCAAGAAAAAAAAATACTATTCAGTTTAGCACCATTTTGTGTGAGGAGGGTGTGAAAATCCTGTTCTACATTAAGGAATGATTGCAAAATAATTCTTTTGATAATGGGTGAAAGTTAAGAAGGGGAAACAGAACCCACCCCCCAAAATCCAAACAACTCTGTTGCTTTCTCTATATCAGATATATTTTGAAATAGGATGAACTTGAAATTTCTTTTAACTGATGAACATGTTATTTTTTTAAATGAAATCTCTGTGGCTGAAATTGTTTATACCAGAGTTTAAAGCATTCAGTTCACAATAGAAGATGTAAGACGGCACAATGACCTCCTGAGATTTCTTGGTTTATTTTTTCAGGGAATTAATTTTCTTCAGGATTAGTTCAGATACTGTTGTGCAGGCTGTGTCGGATTCTCAGTGTATTTGCCTGATAGCCATACATACGCTAAACAGGCAAACAACAGCAACAACAACAACAAACAAAAACCACCATGACAATCAGTTTGTGAAATGTCAGTTTTAATTTCTTGATTGGCTCACCAAACTCTGTTCTCCCAAGAAAGGATAGGAAGGGAAAAGCAACAGTTATTTTTGACATGCCCTTAGGTGATGATATTCTTCTTCATCAGACAAGAATGTGTATGCTTGACTGCACAATGCAGAAATTAAAAGCTGCTGCACTCATTTGTAAGGCATGTTTTCTTTTGGGGTTTGTACCACCATTTAGAATAATCTTTGTCTCATTTTAGCTGTGATCCTCTCTTGGGGAATCAAAGGGAGTGTGTTTTTGTCTGTATTGATGAAGATATAACTGATCAAAAATACAGTAATGTGTTTATGGAAAACTGAAAGGAACTTTCAGTGGGCTTTCGATTAAAATTTTCTTGTAATATAATAAGACAGAGAGAGGAACAGCACACATGACAAAAGATCCTACTGGAGTAATTTGCTTTTTAGAGCACACTGAGCCAAGTGACTTCACATTTCAGCGGTGAGCACAATGTTGCATGTGAGGTAAATGTCAGATCTCATCCCTGCTGTATTTTAAATATCACCTTGCATGTGCCCTGGGGAGCTGCATGATGCTAGACTGAGGCAGGAACCCTGAGACTGACCTTGGTCACCTTCCCAGAGGAAGGTGGGATAAGAGCCTGTTCTTAAAGGGGAACTTGAAGTCCATCCTCCTCTTCTTTCCTCAAGTTTGAGTGCCTTGTCTTTACATGCAAGACACTGGAAGTGTGGATGGGGAGCAGCTCTCTGTTCCTAAATCATCTTTATGGTGTGTAACTTCTCCCCAATGCACGGCAGAAGACAGAAATAGCTATCTCCTATGGAATAGCGTATCTCCTATGCTTTTCATGCTGGAAGATGAATATGGACCAAATTTGTCAAACACAGATGCCCGACATCAAACTCAAATTCAGGAATTTAAATCAAAATTGCTTTGTTGTCTGGTCAGTGAACATGTAGCAGCTGTCCATTTTGTGGGTGCTTACCTGATTTTCGTGGTTTAAGCCCAGCAGGCAACATTCTATGAAGAGAATAGCCCCCTGGCCTGTTCAGGTCAGCTTTTCTGACCATGTTCCCTCCCAGCTTCTTGTGCTTTTCCTCACTGTCAGAGTAAGGGAAAATACAGAGTCCTGGATTTGGGGTAAGCACTACTGAGCAACAGCTGAAACATCAGTGTGTTATCCATGTTCTAAATCCAACATGGAGATAATTTTTCTTTCTAGTAGCTGGCATGGTGCTGTCTCATCCAAGAGCAGGACACTGACTTTAAAACGAGACTGCTGTGGTTAAAGTGCTAAATATGAACCTTTACAATCAATTTCTCAGTATTAAAGTTGGAAAATTCTGGCTGTCTATGCAGTAAATTTTTCCGTTCTTCATTTTGTATTTGCACAGTTATGTTAATTAAGGAATTAACAAAAGAAACCATTATAATAAACTCCTCCAACTCAGACATGTGGTACCTAATTCCCGCTTCTCATCTGGCTCATTCATTTCTACTTCATTATACTGACCAAATTCATATCAGATACTCTTTCTGAACAGTTTTTCCATTTTGAACTTGATAGAGATGATTAAGTTTTGTGCTTGTTTGTTGGAGGCTTATATTTTTTAAGGAAAATGAATACAAACTTCTTTGTAGTTCACTAGTTTCCTAATCTTGAAAGCCATATTATCACCACCTTAATATAAATGACACGCTGATTGATTGACTGACAGGGAGAAGTTTTTCTGGTTTGGCTGGAAATGCATGTGCCAGAAATAAGCCATTTTTTTGCCAGCCATTTCTTTTCTGAGCACTTTATTCCACTTGAATGTTAAAATATTTGTTTCTGTACCATTATACAGGGAAATAGTTTAGTACTGCTTTCTCCATATTAAAATGCTGCCTGTGCAGAACTGCATGGAGTGAATGATTATGAATATATATTCAGAGCTGCATATTGAGTATCATATTTGAAGTCAGACCCAGATATGTGTAGAATAAAGCTTTCTGCCTGTGTCATGGTGTTATCATTTATCTGCCTCACCACATAGCAAGCTTTGCAAATAAGATAATTTTGTAGCAGTCTACAGCCAAATATTAACAGCTGTCTTTCAGTTGTGCTCAGATTCAGATTTGAGCTTTTAATGCAGCTCTTCTTCTAGAATGCCCTTTATCATCAGGGGAAGGGGAGAGACAGCTGCTTTGCATTTTTCAGATGTAATGCAGTTTGGGGTTTTACCAAGACTCAAGTCTCTTGATAACAGCACAGCATACAAGAGTGAAGAGGAGAAAGCTTAATATTAAAACAGTAAATAAAACTATAGATAACCTTTGGAAAAAAATACCCGAGTTACATGTAAAATAATATATTTTAAAAGATTACATTTTATTTTTGCTTTTGCTGAATTGCACCTGTTTATGACTTTAAACCTTATGAGATATTTGTCTGCTCAGCAGGTGTGAGAAATAGTTTCATCACCTACAGGTGGGAAATTGATTTTTACTTAGAGTAAGGAGATGTGTACTATTTCTTTAAATTTATGGTTGGAAGCAGAACACATCCCCTCACGCTGTACAAAAATCAATTTACCAGAGCAGAAGGAAACTTAAGTGTGTTCTAAACTGTGAAACAGAGTGGAAACAAACAGTTCTGGAGACAGCACTTGCTACTGACTTCATTAAGGTATACTTTACAACTGTAGAGGGGGGCAGCCTTCCCCCCCCGCCCCCCCAGTTCTTTTCATTGTTGATGCATGTCTTTCAGGCTTTGTAGTGCACCTGGATTTATAAAGCAAAACAGCCACTAAATAAGCTTGCTTTGCTTTTTCCTCCTAAATCGTTGCTCTGACGATTCTGCTTTTTACAGCCAAGAACGCTTCCGTGTCTGGATAGTCTGATGTCAGCATAAAACAACAGGCAAGGCATCACTTAACTTCAAGTGGTCTTTTTCCTGAGGTTTTGGGTCGCTGCGATAAGTGGTGCCCTCAGGCTCCTGAGTGATAGAAACTGCCGGGAATGTGACCCCTGCCACTTGCTCCCTGATCGAAGCCTGTCGTGGTGGCAGCTGGTGGCAGGTTAGTGCCACTAGAGTCAGGGAACCAAAGGGTACAGCGTGGCTGCAAGGCAGAGCTGCGATTTCAGCTTTTGTAGACGTAGTTACCCCCGTTTGGCCAGTGCAGAAATGAGGGCAATTGCAGAAGTGAAACCCTCAGTTGTAGGTGTTATACTTCAAATAGATCACATGGAAACTGATTTTCATCCACAACCCAGATAATCAAACCTTGCTCGGATGCGGCAACAAGAATGGCAGGCACACTTTTGGATTCTGATTTAGCCAAATTCATGTTATACTGATATTAGTGCAAGCAGAGCCAGTATGCCCTTAACCACTGCTACAGATGTGGTAAACCAGTTCCAATCAATGACAGTCATACTGCTGGAAATGATACATGATAATCCTTCACACCAGACTTTCAGAGAAGTCATGAAATCAGGAAACCCTGTACTTGTTGATGCTGGCCAGGTAAATGCTCCCTTCTGTTACAATATGAAGAAAAAATATTATTTCCATCTGAAATAGTAATTGAGCATACCTCTCCCAAAATGTATAACGTAATTAATTTTGTATGTGCTGGTCAAGTGAGCTGAAGAGACTTTGTAAATTGACGAACAGCATGAAGGGCCACTATGATGCCTGCTTTTCATCCAGTTGTATTTCAGTTTGTTATGCATTTCTACGTGTGTGTTTTCTGAACAATGCTTAATTATCTCTGGGTTTTAACCTGGTAAGAAATCCATACTGTAAGCCTTATTCCCACACTAGATGGTGGGTTTTGGGGAATGTCCAGGTTAGGTAACTTAAATATAAAATTTTACTTTCTTTTCCCTGAATGTGGGGGGCTTTTTCTTTTTGAAGAAATCCATCAGATCAACCTGAATCATTTCATAGGATGAGTTATCACTGCGCATCACACAAATTGGCTTCATGCAAGCCTTTTTGGAACAATGTGGCTGATTTTGTGAGCGTGTGTGTGTGTCTGTACAGATGGCCTTTCAGGATGTGATCTGTACATGTTCAGCATGAGCTGCAGAATATGCCTTTTTGACAGCTTGGTCATCTCTGAATTCAAAGAACTGTCTTGAGAGAGATTGAAAAATGTGACATTTAATCTTTTCAATAAGAAGTCCTTGTGCATTACCTTTGAGGAAACACTGGGTAAGCTTCAGAGTAACACAGTGTTATTTAAATTTGAGATCCTGAAACCAGCAGCAAGAAAAACACACAATTTTAGTTGTGAAAGTTCCACTCTACAGCTACTTATCCACCCAAAAACCAGTATTTTAAATTAAAGTTTGATAAAGAAAGCATCTGTGGCTATACCATCCAGCCACTTCTTATTGCAAATTAAAGCCCATATATAGAATTTCAGTCTGCCTTTTTACCGTATACAAGCCTGGTGATAATATCCCTCCCCTATACCGTCAAAAACCTAATTCATAGCACCAGGATTACTGAATTCTTGGTCAGTGCTTTGTTGTTCAGAATTACCAAGTTTTACTGTGCTGAGATTCCATATATTAAGCACAGTTTGCATTGGAAAGTAGGTGCTTGGTCTGTATGCAGTATCTTTATCCCTATTTGTAAAGCATGGTCAGGAAACACAACAACTTAGTGTGTCACTGAAAAATCAAAAGTTTAGAAGTAAAATATCTGCTTTGCCTGGATTTTTGCCCTTCTGTTACTGTTTTCAAGCTGTGTCTTTTTTAGCTGAGCATGAGAGCTAATTTCCTTGTTTGATTTCATTTAAAACCTGCACAAATTCTAAATTTTTATGAGCTAAGCTTTCCTGCTGAAAGTGGAATCCAGCCTGTAAACCAAGGATGCAGGACTTAAATCAATTGTCATGATTTTATACTACCATGACAGAATTATAGAAAAACACGACTACCCGAAGTCCTGATAGTAAATACCATAAAAGCAGCAACAAAATGAAGGGTGTTGAAATTGACAGCTTGGTATTGAACTGTTTTTCGTTCTACTTTCCTATGACAAAAGTAGTTACGTGTTGATAATGATAAATATTGATAGTTTTTAGATAGGAAAGCTTTGCTGCGGTTGGTAATACCAGCTTGGGTCAGGGTCTGTGTGTGTGTTAGCATAGGGCCAGGAGGCATGGCTTTCTAGGCTGGGTTTTGGTGCTTTGAGAACATGGCTGTGGTGCTTTTTGGATTTCAAAGTGTAGGCTGATTTGTTTGGGTCTCAGTCAGTTTGTGGATCTCTGTGCTGCATGCCTTTGTGCTGCTGTGTAGATCGGAGGTAATGTGGCTTTTCTTGGGAAATGCAATAAGAATCTTTGCAGAGCCTAGTCCTCCATGACCATCTGCATTTAAGAAAATGGAATCTCATGCAGGAGTAAATGGTTTTCTTATTTTTTTGTGCTGGTATTTTGCACATGTGGTTGCATATATAAGCAATCTTACATATACTGGACACTGTTGTGAAGTATACATATTTTCACTTGTGCCTAATGTCCTTCCTTGTCTTTTGAAATTAGTGTTAACATTGACATCATGTAACCTTCTCTATTTTCTTTTCAGATTTTGGAGACACCAAGAGGAATGACATCTTTTAACTTGTAAATAAGTTGTGTCCATATTAAGAAATGCCTCTAAAAAGTTTCTTGGTTTGATTTACAGACTTGACATCTGCCTTCTCTCTGAAATATTTGATTATCCAGTCTTGTGTTCATCTTTATTTGAGTAGATTTTTTTTTTAATATTTCCATGTTACTCTTTCTTTTGAAATTTAATCTCTACATAACAAAGAACAAAGCCATATTTTTGATTGACAACAGTAACTTAAAGGAAAATATCCCTTTGAGGTAACCCTTTGTATGGGTTCAGTTTATGTACTGTCTTAAGCTTCAGTGGCCTTTCTCATAAATTATATGATACTTCTTAAGAGGTTTACCTTGTCAAACATTGCTAAAATGTAAATAAAGTAAATAAAATTGATTTGAAACCGCAGGGTGCCTTTCATAGCATTTTGCCCCATAAGTGAAAAAATACGAACTTTATTTAAACAGCAGATGTCTTTGAGATTGCAGATAATAATAGTTACATTCCTATGCTGTTCACTACAGCTTTGTCTGGCTTTAATTTTTGGAGTCAAGGGGCAAAAAGTCATACCTATGGATTTTGTATTAAGAAGAGGTTCATAAATTATGGATGAAGAGTGACAGTTACTGGTATTTAAAGACATCATTCTTTTAGATGAATATTAATACGGGTAAAAACCTGAAGGACTTCTGAGTAAAAACCTTCTGAAATAGAGCAACTGAACAAAGATTGCACAATTCAGGATAATGCCATTGACACAGATATGATGGATTATTGAGCAATGCATTTATGGATATGGATCCATGTTATGCCTGTTCTTTGTACAGAGGAGTGAATCCTTGTAGAACAACTCCTTAAATGCTAAGCCAGTCTTCAGAGTTCATTTTCAAAATGGTCATTCTTATGCAAGCAGCATGAATGAAACCTTTGGGTCTTCAATTTGTGCTCTGTGCTCTGTGTTTGGGGCACGTTTATGCAGTGGTTGGCCAACAAGCAACCAAAACCAGGCAAACGTGTTGACAAGCCAGTTGTTAGATCTGTTTTCTCTGATAAAAGAGGTAAGTGTAATATCCACTCCCAAAAGATTGCATAAACTGGCTTACATTTCACAGATGATTAAAAACAGTTAAGATTTTACTGTTTTGTTTTTTTTTAAACTTCATTTTCTTATCAAGGAAGAGCGTAATGAAAATATTGCCAATAAAATAAACATGCAACATGCTAGCAAGGACAGTGGAAGACAAGTGGAAATGCAGAGAGAACCTACAAGATGACAATAAAAGTCAAGAGAAGAAAACTAAATACAGACATAATTTATGGAGGTAAAATAGGCAAGTCTGCTTGCACCTGGTATCAATTTCTGTTACTTTTTTCTCTCCCCCTCCTTGTGGAATAACTAATGGTTCTGTACTTGCCCAGTCCAAAATGGGAGCTCTGGCTAGATCTGGTCTCCTGGCTTAATACAGAGGTTTACTCATTTTACATGGAATGCTAGGAAAAGATCTATTCTCTTATGCTTCTTTTTTAGGTTATTTTGTTGCATTACTGTAGCTTTCTAAAGGATGTGGGAGGGATTTAAATGCTACTGCAAAAGGATTTAATGAATTTATAAAGAAATTGCCAGGTTTACCCTTTATTTCTAAGCCTTAGTGACAGAAGTATAATTGATCATTTTAGAATAATTCTGGTTTTGTTCTCAAAGGGTATCATTTTCAGGTAATTTATTCCCACGTAAATCAGCTAATTTTTTATAAAAGGTAAATCTTGCATAGTGTGTTAGAGATCTGATGTGCAGAGGCTGAAACAGTAATTACAGAGTCACTGTGTGGAGCCTTGAGATGATGCCCTTACTGTAAAGCATTCTGTTTTGTCAATAAGCTTACATCAATACTTGGCAGGTCATTTATGCAGCTTTAATGTTTCAGAATATAAACTAGACAAAGTGACTAATATAAAATTGAAACTGCTTTGCATCTGCAATTGACAAATCCTATTTTGAAAGCATGCATGAACATGAGGATCAAACTTAGCTTTTATAATTTACATTTTTTTCCAGCGGGGAAGTGTCTGATCCACTTCTAATTCACCTGTTGTTGATTTCCTCATTCTTTTCTAATCCCTTGAAGTTGAGATGTCCTCACCATTGGGGAAAAAATCAACAAAATCCCTGACTGGAGTGTATGAAGTATCCATTAGGGAAATGTAAAAGGTTAACCTAAATCCCGGCACACAGAGATGTGAGACTAGAACACATTGGCATGGAGAATTACCTGGAGGTGGCACAAGGTAAAGGTGGAGCATATATGTATCACAGAAAGTTTGGTTATGACTAGCAGAAGTAATTTTTCTGGATGAGAAGGTCAAACAGGCAGAAATGGAGATGTGCACAGATCCAAGGTGAGCGGAGATCGTTTTAGGCTCCAGGTTTCACCTGGCAAACACCAAGCTGGAATATTTTAGTGTTTTTGTTATATCCAAACTAATAAGTATATGATCACAGAGATTACAGGATTACTGTCCTCTCTGGATGGATGTACCCTTATCAGTCAGTTTTATTCTAAGCTCATTTTCATCGAAATATATTTTGGACTAGTTTCAATAGATTGGTCAAATTGATTCTGGAAAAGGCTGTTCCCTCTTTCCTTACCTGATAGTGTAACTTGTTTTAACTCTTCAAATTGGAGTCATTCAGCCAACTTCAAATTCAACATGTCTTGGTACAAGAGCATTTTGTAGTATGTGCATTAATTGTCTAATTTCCAAATCTAAATATTGTGGGTCCTATGATTGTGATGTCTGAGACACGAGTGTCTTAAATGAATGAATTATATATATATATATCATTATTGTAAAATACTGGAAACATTCAGCTTGGACCTTGGTATGACAAAACCAGGCATTGTTCTACTGCCTCTCTTGCTCAAGACAGGCATATATCCCCATCCCTGGAAGTGTTCAAGGCTGGGTTGATCCGGGCTTTGGGCAACCTGATCTGGTGGAAGATGTCCCTGTGCATGGCAAGGCGGTGGAACCAGGTAATCTTTAAGGTCCTTTCAACCCAAATCATTCCAGCTTTCTATATTACCACGTGCTTGCTTCTAGCAGTTTCCTAGGGTAAAGTTTAATTCCAGGACACTTGGGTGTTCTCCAAAGGATTTGCACTGGTGTGTGATTTTGTCTAAAATCTGTTCTGAAGTCATTCTATTTTGCGCTCAACATTTGCATGTGCGTTTTTAATATGTAAACGGTCCTGCTTTAGCAGGATGTGTGCTAGTGCTGCTGGAGCTGGCACAACAAAATGTGAATTCGCTGAAAGGAACTCGGGGAAAAAAAAAAAAACATCAAAAGAGATTGGAGATTTGAAGAGACCAATTAGTGGGAGAAGATTAAATGGTCTCATTGTACCCTTTTCATGCAGGCAAAATTCAATGGAAGATTATGTATTTGGTTTTGGAGGGAGGGAGAGGCCCAACCAAAAAAGGGAGACATAATCAGGGAAATAGTGACTGAAGGGATACGATAATGATCTCAAATGCATGAATAGAGAAGAAGTTTAAAATGGAGCTCAGAACAGAAAAAGAAAAAAAAAAAAAGGAAATAAGGGTAAATTAACTACAGAAAAGTAACTTTAAAAAAAAAAGAAGAAATAAGAATAGCAATAAAAGGAGAAGAAAAATGGTAAATGAAAATCAAATTCTTTAGGATGTGGAATGGCCACCCCAGTAATGCTGCAGAGAATCCACTGCTGGGATAATTTAAGATGTAATTATTCCAAGCATTAAAAATATGAAGGCTAGAAAAGACAGGCATTTTGAAAGAATTTTGTAATGCACCATAGGTGTTCTTATCTCTGATCTCTGTGTGTGTATTTACTCAAGAATGAGTACAGTAATACTTGAAAAACATAGGTCCTGTGTGTGGGGTTGTTGTCTGCTAATTTAAATGTTTGACTTAAGAATGCCTACAAGGTGGAAGTGCAAGGTTTTGCCCTCATCCTAATTCTGGTGCTTTGTATTTCATTCATATTTTCAGGTGCTCCATGCATTTCAGCTCACTTTCAGTCAGCTTTTCAGTAAGGACTCATTCCATTTGGGTGCACATCTATGAACACATAGCCCATCCAGGCAACTGTGGGCTTTCACTGCTAAATTGTTCTTCCATACATAAAATTATAAATATGCCAAGCTTGAAATATTTAAAGAAGTTTGGCTATTATTTTCCTTTGCAGTTTTTTGTTTATTTGTTTGTTTTTGTCTGGCTGGGTTGGTTTGTGGTTTTTTTTTTAATTAGTTTTAAAATTTGTTTGTTTGGTTTTGTGTGTGTGTGTTTTCTAGTCACCTGAAAAGAATTTTAGTTTTCAATGTGTGATTGAACTTTTAATCTCTACTCACCAAAAATCATGGCAGAAAGTAGTTTCTGTGACCTTGGTTATGTGAGCTGTTTGCTTTTATTACTCTATGCTGTGTTCACTTCATCATGTAAGTCTTTGACGGCACTAGGATTTTTTTGATGTTTTACCTCCTGTTATATACTGCCTGTAGATAGCTCTTTCTACCAGAAAATGCAAATTTCCCTCTTGGAGCAACAAAAAGAAAGTCAGCATCAATAATCCAGTAACTGGTTATTAGATTTGCATACCAACTCGTGGGTTGTGGGGGCTTTAGATTGATTCATTACTTCTGCCTCTTCCCTGAAGGCTGGTGTTTTGGTTAGACAACCTTGTTTACCACTACTAATACGTCCCATGATTGATTGAATCACCTTATCAGCCTTTCTGATTTGGCTTTTTCCCATTTCCTTTAGGGTGTACCTGCCGTTTAGAAAGGGGCTATGGGGAAAAATCAGAACTAGTGCAGAACCCTTGAGTGTTTTTTCCTGTGCAAAGCCAGATAGAAATGCCATTTTCAGTCCATGAAATTACTCTGTGAACTGTCACCCTTTCTTTGTCTGTATAGAACAGCTTCCTCAGATATACACATGTTGCCACATTTAGACAAAAAAAAAGTATATTTTGGAAAAGAGGCAATTTTGATTTTTAAAAAGATCATGCTTTAAAATTTGTTTGCTGCTGCTCTGTGTTTGAAGAGTAAGAATTCAAATTTTAATGCTCTGTAGTTTTGTAAGGAGTTGCATCTAATTTTGTTTATATTTCAATCTGATACAGACAAAATTTTTATCTTTTCTTCATCTGTGACAGCATCTGCAATTTTCTTTTGCAAGGAAAGGAAAAAAAATACCCAACAACAAAATGCCACCCCACAACAACCAGAAAAACCTCCCCTCTTCCCTAAACAGAGAATGTGCAAATTCCCCAAGTAGGATAAGGGACAAAAAAACCCCTTGGAAAAATAAAGGCAGGCAACTGATTTGAAATATAACTGAACTGTGGCTAAACAACTTAACTGAAAATTCATACTTTGGTTATTTTTCTAAAAACCTGCTTATTCGATGTTTATTAGTCTTAACACCCTTATAAATAAAAGCTGACTTACTAATATACTGCTAAAATTGGTTTACTTTATTGTGCTCTTTTCAATTGCTGACTTGTGATTAAAAGGTTTTAATGATGAGAGTCTTTATTTCATTATTATTTCATTATTTCTGTATTTTCATATCCATATCAAAAGTTTGTGTTAAAAACCAATGAGGAACAGATGACCCTACTTTTTATACTCCTGGTCTCTTACTGAGTGTTCCAGGTGACATCAGGCCATACAGCTTAGCAGCTGATTATATTTGTGCTTGCACCCACTGCCATGTGAAGAACATCTGTTATAAAAAGCAGCCTGAGAAAGAAAGTGTCAGGAAGTGAAATACTGTAAGAATTAAAACTGACGCTGTCTTTCATCAGTGTTGAGACTGTCAGAAGTTGCACGAGCCAGCCCTAACTATCCACAGCAGGCAATCTGATGCCTGCTGTTAAACAACCAACATTTAACAAGAAATAGCGTGTAGATGTAATGTGTGGCTTAAAACATTGTGTTAAGCATCATTAAAACCGAGCCTCCTTAGAGTCGTATTACAAAAGTCCTTTCTCTTTCTGTAATAAAACATTTCTCTCTGACTGTTTCAATTAAGGTTCTAACAATACAAACACAGTGCTTCCTAATTCAGTACCACGTTGGAGAACCACTGTTACTGTCAAGTTGTAAAGGCAAACAGAACAAGCAATCTTTGCAAACCCCTCTCTAGCCAGCAAATGAGCGGCAGAAGATGGCTGTACTTTCCTGGTTTTCTTCAGTCTGTCATCCCTGTTAAGTTTTATATTTGCAAATAATTCAGTGCCTGTGGTTCAGTGTTTATGTCAGCTGCAGTCCCCTTTATGTGACTCGTTGGCACTAAAGTTTAGGACTTTCAGAAGCTGAGATGCTGAGCAGGCCTGCCGAAGCTGTTTGAATGATTTTCGGTTTAGACGTCGATGGTGTGAAGTATTCACTTGCCTGGAGAAGAAAATAAATAGTACAGATATGTTTGGGCAGTGTACCAGCAACCTCATTGCCTTGGGGTTGAATCAAGTTCTTCCTAACACTTTTTGGCTCAGTTTTGGAAATATATTCCTCCAGCACAATGTCTGCCCATGTGGAGTCCCACAGACTTCCTTCTCGTTGGTGAAACTTGCACTGGAAGCACTGCAAACTTCACCATTTGATGCAGTGGCCAAAATGAACAAGCCCAGTTGCATTATCCTGGGTGTCAGATATTAAATTATAAGCACAAAGAGAACTTGAATCAGTATGTTAGGGTATTCGGAGTTTTAAGACAACCTTGACAGAATTCTAAAGAGCTTCTTAGGTCTCTTGGACCCTGGAGACACTATGAAAGTCCTAAAAATGGGGATAAAACATTTGGTGCAAGCAAGTAAAACACTTATACACTTGATCTGGTGTACTTAAAAGGAAGATCAAGCTTTATGGAAGCAAAGAGATATTTTCTTGTACTGTAAATCAAAAATAAACGTTGGGAGTAAGATAAAGCCCTGAGAGCAGTGGGTGCTAAGTGCTTATAGCAGGGGAAGGCTGTTATATTGTACTCAGTGAAATAATGATTGCTCTTCAAACGATTTATTTTTAATTATACCTTTTGCAAATGAGTCCTTTTTTTTTTTTTTAAAGCCAGGTGAGCCCAGTTACTACTGATGTATTTATGAGTTTTCAGCTTTTGAAATGGAATACCCCCAAAGCCACAGTTTCACACATGAACCCTGCAGAATTAACTCGTGATGTTTCTTTGATTTCCAGCCCAGCTCTTGTGAGAATAATAATGAATAAGGAGAATTTCAAATAAAACCAAACATAAATTACTTTTGAAAGGTTTTGGCATTGGTTGTTCAGGAATGGTGATGTGTGTTTACCTAACATATCCCTGTTTTTAAGGAGTGCTGCCCTCTCTCCTGGAGGCGTAATGCTTCTGAAAGGGCTCCTCCTGCTGAGCTTAATACTCAGGGGAAAATTACATGGAAAAATGTTAATATGTAGCAGTGGGTCCTCTCAAAATAGGGAATCAGTGGGTCCAATAAGTATCTATGGAATGTGTTGTCATTTTTACAGACTGCGTAGTCAATGACACCCTATTAATACAAACTTTGGTGCTGCCCCAAGTTGGTGATTGTACAATATTTTATACAGGTTTTGGTGACTATATTTTTTTCTTTATTATTTAAAAAAAAGAACTTTTTTGGCTCTTTAATATATATAATTTTCATTTTAGGCAGCATGGCATAGGTTTAATTATGGTTACACTGAAGTCTTTGCTTGTGCCTGTTAAAATGGAAATAATATCGTTGTGAGAATGAAAGGCATCATATACCCACAACAGATTTCACTGCAGACTGTAGCAAGTGGTTTAGATCATGTTATTAGAAGCTGAAAGTATATTGATTTCTCATGGTCTCAGAAGGACCATGAATTTTCTCCTGTTCTAAGTAAAACTAAACCAATAAATGGCTGCATTAATGATGCTACCACTGGGTAGCAGCAGTATGTTTCTTAATGTCTTAGGCCTCAAACACACAATCCCTTACTCATGTTTTACTCTAGGCAGCTTCACAGAGCCATTAGACTCAATTGGGTCATTTGTCTCAGAAATGAATTCGCTAAAATCAGACTTGGTTCGAGTCACACATTCACTTCTGAATGGATGTGAATTTGCTGTGTGCTATGAAAGCCTAACCCAGAGGAAGATATTTAAAACTATTGCAAGCAGTGCAAATTGCTGCACAGTGCCTCACTCCCAGTGAATTTTAGACTGTCTTCATTATTAAGAAGATTTATTTTTCATCTTTTATAGCAAGTTAGGTGATATATGCCAACACCGCAAAAATCACAGCATAGGTAAGAGAAGGTAGTTTCTTCCATTAGTTACTTAGTCTGTCATAACCATATATTTCACTCCTTCCAGCCCTCATTCCCTCCATATCTGTGACCTTGTTTAGTCTGCATTGTGAAAAACTAGAGCGTGGTGCCTCCCTTGGGATTTCATAATGGGGTAGATAACATTTCTCTGGCACTGAAGACAAGTGATCAAAGGTCTCCGAGAGAAACTGGAATCAGTTGAGAAGATTATTTTTATATATTTATCTATATTTAATTTGTTGTCACTGAATTTATGTGAAAAGGTCTCAAAACATGTATGGAAATAGTCTGTTTTCACTTCTAGGACCATTAACTATAGAAATATGGAGTGTCTTTTTTGTCACTGCAAGTTTTTGCTTTTATCAGTCCACCCTGTGATATAGGTAGTAAGAGCTAAACAGGGATGCTGCAACTTTATTTGTAGCTTTTTATTTTCCTCCAATGTACTTTCCAAATTACCTGGCAGTATTGCATCAAGGATGCTCTAATGGTTCTTGATTTATTAAAAGTTTTGGGTAGGTGTGAAGGCCAAAACCCTATCTACCTATAGGTCTACCAAAGGATCTTGATTAGAATTCCCAAAATCAGGAATTAGAGAACAGACAGGAAGAATAAATAGCTGTGCAGGATGTATTCCTTCCTTCTTCAGGCTATGACCAAGCAATTTATTGACTGATGAAGATTTCTAACCTACCAGTGTGACCTGAACTCTCCCACTTTGCAGTAATTGAAATCTAACTCTCAGACAAGACCTCTGGATGCTGGGTGGTGCTTTGCCAATCTTATTACATCAGGAGAAAAGAAAGAATCACCTTTTGATTCTTTCTGTCAGAAAGAGCAGTTCCTCCCTGCATGAGTGTCAGCTGGTGAGACGAACACAAGAGTTGTAATCCCTGCTCAGAAGGCTTGAACATTATAGACGTGTTCTGTGTGTGCAGGCAGCAGAAAGGAGATGAACTTCTTCCCTCAGATGCAGAAAGAAAAGATGTGGTGAGGAAGGAAGGGGAAGAGTTTATCATACTGAGCATTCCCTTAGGTATTTGTAGCCAGATCTCTGTGACCTTGTAGGTCCAAACCCACCAAACTTGCACTCTGACTAGTGAAAAAATCAGAGAGAAAAAAGTGTTTGTTTTAAGTAGGCTTGCGTCTGAAACAACAACTTAAGAATTGTGCTTTGGAGCTAGGAATAATCTCAGCACAGACATTATTCATACTGGGCATTTGATTGCCTGTGCATTCAATAGTTAAGTACAGATTAATTTCTGCAGATGAAATAGAGATAAAATCATGTGGCATCCATCCTGGATATCCATTTGTTCTTACTGAGTTTCTTCCATCTATAAATGGATAAATAATAGGAGTAAAAATCGCCTGGACCACTCACACATCACCTTTGTTTGGGCTTCTGAATGTCTGTGTTCATTAGTGGATCTAAGCCCTATGAAGGGTGTCATCATCAACAACCAGTTGAAGATTGAACCTGTTACTTTTTTTCTAGACCCTGATGGTTGGTGGCAGATGAGTAGGAGTATGCATAAGTCTCACCTGTGCTCCATCTCTCTCTCCTGTAACAAATACAGTCTGAGCTTACAGTTAGCAATGCAGAAGTGACCTCTATTTGCGGAATTTTATTTTCAGATACTCTCTCAGCCCTCAATTTACTGAATTTGTCATGCCGATGATCAGAATGCTCACAATTAAAATGCCTTAAAATAGATCTTACGGCATAGTCGTAAAAAAAAAAGGGAAGCTTGAACATACATGTCCTTAATTAAGACTTAACAGATGAACAGATGTTTTAGAATGAAAGGCAAGCCATATTTTAATTTTCTAATTCACTTTTAGTTATTTAGGGGAAAAAAGATGTTTTTAAGGGGCTGCAGGGACTGATATAAATTAGAATAAAATACCATCTTAATAATTAAAATTATTAATTTAAAATTAAAATTGCAAATACCATACTTAAGAATTCTAAGGCCTCAGTTCTCCTAACAGGTCCATGGACTTTAGTGTCCACTTACAATTGGTAGTATTTATGCACAGATGTATTGTAAAAAATAAGGTTTGCAGAAAAGCAGCAGAAAGATCTTAAATATTCTACTTGCATGGCTCGTATCTTCCATGTAGAGTCTGACAATAGGGATCAAAATAGTTTGTGGTGAATGCTAAATGGCGACTCCATATCAAAACTTTAAATAGGACACAGAAATCTTCCTTACATATTCTCTTTATATGTTCATATATTGATTGACTGAGACATTTTCAGAAGTGTCCCTACTTTGCTGTGTCAGCCAGAGGTTCAACGAAAAGCTAAGCCAAAAAAAGTCTTGACAGAAAATGTCTTATTAACTCCTCACTAACCCACTAAGAGATGTTCTTAAAGTGGTGTTCTTAGCCAACAAAAAACTTTTTCGATTGAATTGTTTTGTGCATAAATCTAATGGAAACAAAAATGGTCTTTTTTTAAAAAAAGTCGTCTTGAGTACATCTTTCAGTTAGATAAAGAAGGGAAACCTGCAGTTGTCCCCACTCACTCTGCTTCGGTTTGTGTTATGTAGCTGTCTCAGCCTGTGGGGACTGGATTCCTTTGGGATGAACCTAAACTGGAAGATGCAGTCCAGGAGTGCACCTAGCATGCCACAACCACTAAGTGGCATTCAGTCCATGGAGCCAACTTATAGGTAGTCTGAAGGTTAAAAAAGAAAAAGCCTAATAAAAAAAATCTGCCCCCAAAAATACAAAGCAAAATAAAATGAGTGTTCCTGAGTACTCACTGATGTTCCCTTCAGAAATTATTTTTCTGGACTTTACTGTTTGCTGGTATGGAGAGAGCTATTGATGACTGAAAGGATTTACTGCATATGACAGCTCTGTGATCAGTTTATTTTCGTGCCAAAACTTAACACCAAAAGAGGCATTTAGCCTGAACTGGAGTTTCTGTCTTGAGATGGCATGGCCATGGTACTTGGCAGCTGTGGCAAAGGAGGGTAGCAGGAAGGCACGTGTATGAAACTAGCATTGAAATTTTGATTTCTTTGCCTTCAGGTATGTGAAAGTGTCTGTAAAATCCTTGGTGACTCTACAATGACTTTTAAAAAATATTTGTTCACCTGCCGTACTTTGTTCCATTTAAATTTCCTTCATCTGAGAAAGGTAATTTCAAGTGCTGTCCTAGAGAAGAGGGATTGCTCTTGGTGAAGGAGATTGTATCAGTCAACAGCAATTTTCTTGCAGATAAAATTTTCTAAACCAATCTTGCACAAATTTTCTTTCATTGCAAGAAAAATATCTGATGGAAGAAAGTATTCTCTGAGACAACATAATTATCCTATGGCAAAATGGTATGTACATGATTTATGCAATGATTGCACATAGCCTAATTTTGTTTTTTACTTTAATGAATAGAGACGTAAAATGTCATATTTATGAAAGATTATTTTAAAACACTCTTGTTATCATCCCAGTATTAGTTATCTCAGTATATATAGGCCAAGTTTTCCCTTAAGCATGTCAGTCACCATCAGAAACAAAACCAGGAAGATTGCCATGGACACGTTTCAAGAACAGATCATTTAAAACTCAAAAAAGAAAAGTCAACAAAACAAATCCACACCTCCCACTTATTTTAAAAATGCCTTTTCAAAGTATAATTTTATAAATGTAACTTTTGAGGAGAAAACAAATTTCTCAAAGAGAGATGGTCCATTTTGTGAGTGACTGGAATGGGTGATGGCTCACAACATTTCCTCTCTGTGTGTGTGTCTGTGTGTGTGTTTGTGAGGGGAAGGGGCAGGCTGGGTCTTGCTCTGGTGTGGATGTTCTGCTCCATACATACCCCCACGGACCAGGGCTGTATCCCAGCCTGGCACTGGCTGCCAATCCCTGGCACAGCAGAGGCAATGCTCCACACCCACCCCTGGAGCCCCTAATCCGGCTCCTGAGTGGCCAAATGACTGGAAGTCCCACCTGGGGGAAGGGCCCAGGAAGGCTGAGGGATATTTAAAGCAGAAGCAGGACAGGCACATGTTTTGACCCTACCTCCTCCTGGAATTTCTATCAGATGAACACTTTTGGAACCAGGACTGGTAGCTATGTTCCTTCTTTTGTATCTCTCTTTTTCTCCTTCTTCTAGTTCCCTCTTCTTGGCATTTTTGAGTAACTTGAAATTGAACTGGCTTAGAGTGTGTGGAGTTGAATGGGTTAAGTTAATGCTTTAAGATGTGTTTCATGTTGGTTAAATGCCGCTCTAAACCTTTTGCCGAAGTTCTCTGATTTTTCTGCGGTTGCCAGAAAAGTTTTTTGTTGTTTTGGCCCTTTGAGACTATCTTGTTGGTATTTCTCCGGTGTTTCTAATATGGAGGAAGTTAAAATGTATCTGTTTAAATATATCATGATTTTTTTTTCTTTCAGGAACATGAGCTAAACTGGGAATAAGAATGTTATCTTTGTAGTAGTAGTTGTGCACACTCTCGCCCATATATGTTCCTATGCTAGGGCTTGTTGCTCCATTTTCTTTAGGATTATCTTGTAGGAATATATGGTCACGCAGCTCAAGGACTGAAATAACTGTGAGCCACCTGATAATGCCTTTCTGAGACGTTGTTAGGAAGTAATATTTTAGTACAAGTTCATGGAACATTGAATCTCAGACAAAGAATAAAAAAGCTGACAGATAAGGTGTTATTTCCTGGAATTACAGATGGAAACAAATTCTTACCAACTGTGGTGAAGCATTGTTGTCTTCCCTGGAGAAGACAACAATGTCTTCCCTGGAGAATTACTGGGTTGTTTTTTTTGTGGTGTTTGTTTTTTGTTTTTTTTTTTTTTTTCGGTTCCAAAGAGAAATGCAGGAATTTTCTTTTACAGCAATTAATGGTGCATAGAGTGAACTGCTAAGTACTCATGACTTATCTGGATAGACAGGGCTGTCCCCTGCTAATCACAATGAATATTGTCCTGTCCATAAAGAGCAAGGAGTGATATCAAAGAGAACAGTCAGCTATTACCAGGGCAAACTCTTGGCCATGAGCTTCTGCAGATGATAATACGAAAAGACAGAGATGAAATTAAAAGCAGTGTTAACTACCCAGGAGGCAGAAAAACATGCAGTTGTTTCTTTGCATTACTTGTGTGTTGTAGTTGTGCATTGAGATGATACTTTTCAGTACTATTATATGTATTTTTTAAATGTAGAAAATGGAATTTTTTTCATGTGGTAGCAACTGTATGAAGTATCTGGCTCAGGCAACACAGAGAACAATCGCTACATTGAGTAGAGATGGGGGGAGGGGGGTTTAAGATGTACAGTCGTTTGCTTTAGTATGTGAAAATATCTTCCCTTTGCTAAGGTGTGACCAGTGGTTATGTCCTCCAGGGGAAGTGTTTCAACGCACAGACTTTTTCTTTCTGGTAAGTCAGTAGAACTTCTTTTGTCCGTACCAAAGAATTCCCGTGTAAAGGAGGTTGAGTGCCCCTGATGTGAGGTTTCTGTTTCACTCAAATTCCTCTGATGCTGTGGAAGGTGTTGAGAGCTTGCTCCTTCGTTATTGATGTTATTGTGCTGTGGAGAGCATTACAGAAAACTTCCTGACCTCTGCACAGACCCTCAGGGATCCATTTTGGTTTAGGGAATTAATTGCCTTTTTTTCTCTGAGGGGACATCTTTGCAGGTACAGTTTCCTAAAGTGTATCTGCATTGCAGTCCTACTGTGACTACTGCTGCTTCAGAAAGGTTTAGCTTGCCTTAAAAAAAGCAGCTTGGGGTTTTTCTTTGCCAGTAGAGAAAGCAAACAGCCTGACCATGGGCAGGTGGGTATTGCAACCTGTGCTGAGTCTTTTTACTGTCACAGATACTCTGCTAGCAGAACCTGAGCTGGCTTGGAGTAACAGATTTGGGGATGTCTGTAGTACTATGATTGCAGTGTAGATGTGTCTCAAGGAGTAGCCTGTCACATGTAGGTAGTGATAAAGTTTGAGGAAGAGCTGCTGCTGGGTAAAGATTAGAAGGATGTAATAGTTTACTTGATCACAGATTAATAGAATGGTTTGGATTGAAATAGACCTTAAAAATCACCTTGTTCCAATGCTCTGCTGTAGGCAGGGACGACTTCCGCTGTATCAGGATGCTGCCCAGGACATGTTTGGTTTCTGGGCTGTGAGTGCACATGGTCGGGTCCTGTCCAGCCTCTCCTCCACCAGCACCCCCAAGTCCTTCTGGGCAGGGAGAAGTCCATCTGCTCATGTCCAGCCTGGATTGATATCAGGGCTGCTCTGCATCTGGTCATGCCCCAGCCTGGATTGATAATGGGGGTGGCCCTGACCCAGGTGTAGCACCAGCACTTGGTTTATTTACTGTGATAGACACAGGTGGAGATGGCCTCTGTTAAGTAAAAGCCCTCCTAAACCTCAAGCCACAAAATTCAAGAGCAGGTAGATCTGGTAGTTACTCTTGGTCCTTAGAAACTCTTGCTGTATTGGGGTCAGGTGGAGAGGTGGCAGAAATCTGTAGAAGGTGGTGTGGTGTGGGGGAAAAGAAGGACAAAATAAGGACCTGACAAGAGCGAAAGTATTAAAACATACTTTGTTGCTTCTGAGTCTCATTTCTTTTTGTTTAAATGCTTTTATTGACTTATTTGTTGCAAAAGCCTGTTTCCATATTTTTGTGTACAAGGAAAATGTAATATTTCCCAGTTGCTTTTTTATGTGTTTAGCTCCCCCAAAAGCTCAGGGGAGTGGTGACATTTCAAATCGCAGTTGAAATTGCACATCTTCCTTAAGATTTTTCTTTAATATAATGACTAACCATTAGGAACTTAATTCTTTGGTATACTATATAATTTCATAAGTTTTAAATCCTCAAGCTCTTTCCCATGTCATAAAAGTGCAGAGGTTGTTTTTTTTTTTTAACTAAGTAGCGTTTCCTCTCACAAATACTGAATATTTCTACTGTGAGGAAGTCTCCAAAACCAGCTCAAGTTTGTCTCCGTTATTAGTGAGAGTATAAGGAAATGTTGTGGACGGAAGACTGGTGGCATTTTCAGAAGTTTGTGATGAATGAGTTGAGTCAGCTCGAATCCTATTGGACTGCAGATCGCTAATGCCACCATCTTTTATGTACTTCCAATGAAAAGATGTTTCTCCTAGGAGATGGTTTCCTTGCTTCTGCATTTATGTAAAACTCTTTGTGCTCAATGGTGGCCTCTTGTGGGGCCTTTTCTGTTAGCTGCCAGTTAACCTCGGGCCAGACTTATTTTTTTAACGCTTCAGCTTTTTTTTTCCCTGTGAAAGGAGAAAAATGAATGTCCTCAAACTCCAGGCCTCTCTTAATGTCGGACAGAACTGGTTTGCTAAAGGTGGTGATGTTGAGGTGATAACGAGGGTGAGAAGAGGTAAGGATATGGGCTACTGCTACTCCAAAGCTGTTCCTTTTATCTTGAAAATATTACAATAAATAAAGGTTAAAATTAGGTCTGTGGGCTGCATGAGGGTGTTCAGAAATGCAAAGGCTCAGGGTCTGGTTCACATATCCAGAACACTGTGACTATGTTTTCTAACTCAAGAAATATTTTCTTTCTGCAAAGCTGTAACTTCATGCAACTGACTTGTGAATGCTAAAATAATAATGTAAGCAGACAACCCATTTTTTGGTCACGTTCTTTGAGAACAGTTGTTCTGTTAAATGAAGTTTATTAAAAGTGAGTGGTTTGCCAGAAGTTTTGCTCTTCTGGCAAACAAGAACCATAAGTGCAGAAAGCCAGCAGCACATCTGCAACTCCTTTGACCCTCACCAGTTACTAAACCAGTGTAGCTTCTTCAGGCTATCTTATCCTTTCAATTTGATTTAAGCCTGGAATGTCACTGACATATGTCTACATATCATGTTGTTTGAAAGGAAGTGTCTTCAGGAGAAAATATGTTTTGCTCTGCTTAAGAGACTATGTTCATATTTCAGAGGACAGTTTGTTCATCTTTAGTCTTGTGGCCTTAACTCATTCACTTGATTGGAACCTTAATGATATACTTGGTTTTGTCCTCAGATGAGCAAGAAATCTGCTGAAGCTAGAAATTCTTACTATGAACAGCCTCAAAGCTTTTAATTTTTTCATTTTATTTATTCAGAAAGCGATGGAAAGCACCTACATCACAAACCAAACTTCAACATGTGTCCACTAGGGTACAAAAAAAAAAAAAATTCAGTACCAGAAATTGCTGGAAAGAAAAAGGTATCTGTGTGTTGCTTCTGGTTTTGGCCTCCCTTGTGAAAAACAGAAGCTACTGTTGCTGCCAGATGGAGGTGTTTGTTGTAGCCTGCTGGATGAGAGGCTGCTGCAGGATAGGGCATCTCATTTTTCTGCCATTGCGAATTTGGCATAAGGCAATTGAAATACAGAATAAATGTAAGAGCTGACTGAGTTTTTCTCAAGACTGCCATGTAGAATGGTAGGCTAGTATACCTGCTTATTCTGGACTGTACTTTTTCTCTGTCCTAATTAAACCAAAATAAATTCAGGAAAAAATACCCTGATTTAAATGATTCCATGGCAGGCATGAATTTGCAGCTGCTTTAAGATGGTGGCTGTCACTTCATCTGGAATACAGCATGCAGAAGGGCTGCATATAAATAGTGCTGCACCCAGACAACATTTCACAAAAGCAAGTGCTCCAAAATATCAATGCACGATTCCAGTTTTTTGGTAGGCAGCTGGCTCCAATCAGAGTGGCAATTTGCTACCTATTAGAAAAGTCATCTTGCTGCTGGCTGTCCCATAAAGGGAGCTTGTTTGGTTCTCCTTTAGAAATAACAGCTATTGCTGGCCTCTTTTATTGATAACGCAATGTGCGGTGGTAATAGCTGTGTGGTGGTTGAAGAGTAGCTCCTTGGGACATTTTTGATCCCTTGTCCTAATTGTGGTTATAAGGAAAAAAAAAAAAACTTGATGTCAACTGGGAATTGGTGAGAGGAAATAAAGTAACACCCATTTTAGGACAGGTCTGAATTTGTGGTGCTAGTGTACACAAAATGCTAGCAAGATGAAAGCGATGAAGAAAGTCCTACTCTGATCTTTTCAAAACAGTTAAATAGGAAATTTTTACTTGGGAGGAATGACTAATGAGTCACCTGAGAAGAGAAAAGTGTCTTGTGAGAGAGTGTAATCACTTATTCTTCAGCATTTCCTGGAGTTGACTTGCTAAGACTGATTTTTTTTTCTGAGCAATGCCTGAATAGAAACTGATTGAATTGACATTCTTCCTTGCTGTGATAATTATTTCTTTTTCCTGTGGATGCTACATCTGGTTCTTTTAGAGGAATATCTCAACTTCCTTTAGTCCAGCTCTTAGGAAAATCTGAAGTGATTGATACAGGCATGGTTAACATAAACGTGTATGAGCTCGTAGGAGTGAGGAAATGGCTCTTTGTGAATAGTTGCATGAAAAATTTCAAAGCCAAAAAGGAGTGACCTAAATAATTAATAGAGAGTAGGCTTTGCATTCCTAGATTACTGTGCCATTGAAAGCACAGCAGTATTTTTCCTGAGAGAGCAGACAATATCATTATAGGCTACTTCCCAAGCTAGATAGCTGTTTTTGGGAAGGGATCCTCTTTCTCAATGTGTGAAAGAAGCAAGACCTGAGACTGATGAAAAATCTGAAGTACGTTTGTAGTAAGGGCTTGTTCTTGGACCTAATTTACAGATTTCCTTCCTCAGCCAATTTTAAGAGCAAGTTCTAGGCAGTGCTTACCTCTTGCCAAAACTGAGATCTTACCTGTTGCAGTTGCAGTCATGAGAAGTGTGTGACTGTCAGGGCACCTGAATTTCTACCTGAATCTCTTTGTGAGATCATGCTGGATCTCTGTATGCTGAGTCAAGCACTGTGAGCCTCATGGACTCTTACAATCTGCAGGGAACAAGAGCTGACAAAAATGTCCTTGTCCATGGTTTTGTGTGTGTTTTTGGTGTGCGTGTGTTTGGGGTTTTTTAAATGAAGTCTTTCATGTATAGCCATTTTAAGGATTGGTGGATTATCCTCTCTCTGTGAAGGGGTGCCTTCTCACTTTTCATTTGATGAGGACTGTGCAAGCATGCAGCAGAGTGGTGTTGGACCCTACTAAGGTTGCACTTTCTCAGCCCACCATTGAAGTGGGAGGTGTCAAAGCCAGCAGAGCCTTGTCCTTAGACATCCACCACAAATCCCAAACATCATTCTGTCTGGCGTCACGACTGATTCAGCTGTTTTGATGATACCAAAAATGCCCAGAGTAAAATGCGACTTTGTGTCAGAGTACGTGCTCCAGTTCATTAATTGGATTGCAGAATCTTCTCTCCTTTTCATTAAAATGTAGGGAGAATTAAAGTTAAATTTGTTTATAAAGTATGCTTCTCTAAATACATTTACTTCTGGGGCAGGAATTTTTTTCCCTGTTTCCCAATGACAGAAAGAGAAGCTACTTTGGCCAAAGCATGAAAGCCTACAGACTGTCTGCAGTTTCTTCCTCATTGCTTGGAGCTGCTTTTTATTATTCATTTACATCCTTTTAGTTCTTTGAGTCGTGATCTAAGCTTTGGTGTCTAAGAATTTGTCTAATTCCTTTCCCAACTCTCCGATAGTGTCTCCCTCTACAACTTCCTGTAACAACAAATGCCAGAGCATTAGGATCCACTGTGAGAAGAAATACTTTTAAAAATAATTTTAAAATTAATGCTCTTTTAGTTTCACCAAGTGCCTCCTGGTTGTGGTGTTGCAAGGAGGCGGGGAAATGTAGTTCTGCAGATTTCTTGCATGATTTTATAAGTCTTTCTCTCTGCTTTGGAACTTCTCTCCGGCCTTTTCACTCTCTACTCTTAAGGAAGCTGCTCCAACTTGTTGAACATTGTAATTACCTCCTTTTCCCCAGTCCTGCTACATCCTTCTGAACTGACTTTGTTCAGCATTGATTTGGCAAGGATGACTTCTAGATCTCCCTCCTGAGCTTTGGCTCCCATTTCAGGAGTGAACATGTGTAGGTATAGCTTGGACTATATTCTCTGAACACATTCGTCTGTGATGGATGAACTGGTTTCCAACTTTTCTGCCCACTTGCTTATGTTTGCTTCCTCAGGTGCTTAAAATAACTTTCACACCTTTGTTTATCCTCTGCATCCCTTCTTGGCTTTATCTCATGTATTTTCAAATATTTTGCTCTGTTTGAAAGCTTTTTACGAGGCACTCCTCCAAATTTCTTTAGTTCTCCTTATTTCCATTTTAGGTTGGTCTTCCCATCTTGTACAGGCTTTCATATTTTCCTCAATCCAGAATGCTTTCAATTCTTTAAATGCCAGCATTTTCAGTAAGATGGCACCTGTAACATTCTTTCCTATTGAGGCTTGCTTGGGTTTTATTTTATATGCAGGATTTTTTTTTTATTTTTCTCAACTGCAAAAATCTTCTTAAGCATGCTCTGCAGTTGTGTAATAGAGATTGATTTTTCATGTTGCTTTGGTATTTTTAGTTAATATGCATTCTTCTTGGTCAGTTATTTTGAGTCATCTACAGATTAACTTGTTTTCTGTTGCTCGGTTGGAGTTGGCATCATGATCTTTCTGTATTTGAGTCCTATTAGTTACACTACTACAATGTTTTTCTCAAGAACTATCCTCAAAAACTAGGCTAGAAATCTTGTCCAGTCACTTCCAGGATCTTACTGTGTTGATTATTTAACTTATGAGATCAGGATCCAAACCAGCAATTCTGTTTTTCATTTTTACATTTATTAAATAGTAACTTTAATGTATTTTGTTATTCATGCATGGCATGACTGTAGATCCGTCTAGTCATTACAGGAAAAAAAAAGTATGTTTGAATAGGGTTTTTTTTGTTCAAAGGTCGGATTTTTACAGTTGGCTAGTAATAAGGTTTGTGCTTATTCTGTCTCTCTATTACTGAGTCCATGTATTTCAATTATTGCAAAAGTTGTCTTCTTCCTCATAGAAAATCCTAGACCTGCTGAGATGACTAAGAATTTTGCAACCAGGGGGATGAAGTTTAGTCTGTTGCCTTCTTGAAACTTCAGGACAATGCAATCACCTTTCTCAGTTCACAGTCCTATCTCACATGAGGTGCTTATCCCATTTAGGGGTTTTGCCCTTGCTCTCTGGTAATAATTTCAAGTGTGTGTTCCTCTGTTTATTGTAAATATATATTATTGTACTTGAGGGTGTATTTCTGAAACTATGAATATTTACCACAGAATAAATGCCAGCTTCCTTTCTTTATTATTTTCCCATTTACATAGGTTTTTTTTTTACCTTGTGCTCTCTTCTCTTTTCCCAAATGCTAACTAAAATACCTATACCTGAATTGGGATGAGATTGCTTATTGAAAAACGTAGCTGAGAATTGTCATTGCTCATAGGACATTTTCCTTGTTGACAGTAGATTTTTCTGTCATCACACAGCTCTTATTTTGCCATGTCCCAGCAACTTCTGTTTTTCTACTGAGCCTTCTGAATACACAGTCAGAAAATGCAACATTCAAATACCAGTGAATAAAATTATGAGGTTTAGCAAACAATCCACCAGAGAGGCATCGGGTTATATGTTTACCTAGCTCTACCTTCATTACTTCTGCACTTCCCTGCAACAGTAATAAAATGTGTTCACTGGGCTTTTTGTATGCACTAAGAATTTTAATTTACTTTAGGAGGAAGAGCTAGTTCATAACTCAATAGAACTGACTGGGCTCATAAGTTATTTAGTTCGGCTCCTTGTGATAAAATCTGGACACGACACCATTTATTATGGTTTTTCTGCCCTCTCAGCCCTGTATATTGACTCAGAGCTAAACAACTAAAGTGGCAAATGGATTTGTTTACAATGCAAATCTGAGCCTGATCGGAAATAATGCAAAAGGCATAACCAATTACATGTTTCATAGTGCAGGGTAGCCTGAAATGAAAAAGATTGAGCTGATCTGTGCTCAGGGATGCTGTACAGTTACTGAGCCACGACTGCCTTGTGGTTCTCTGTGGCTCCAAAGGATCTGATGCTGCTCTCTTCAGGATTGCTCAGGCACGCACTGAGAAGACAGGCTTGCCACACATTTGCCTTTACTTCTTTGCTATTACTGTAGTGGGTGATACAAAGAAGAATTTTCCACATTTAATTTTTGAGGAGGGCAAAAAACCGATCCTATGTCTGAGATAAATAGTCTCTGTGTGTGTGTATAAATTGGGAATTCTGTTTAGTTGGAGAAAAATGGAAGGGAAATAGGGATGTGAAAATGAAGACAGAAATAGTCTCAGTAAATATCATTTGCTATTATATAATAATGTATGAAATATCATGGATAATATCATAAAGAATATCATAAAGATTATAGTTTTCCTTGCAAAGTCTATGTGCAAGATCTGAGGGAAGCCGTCTTACAAAAAGTGAAACTGTCAACAGAGCAATTAATTAGTCAGTGTTTGTCCCTCTTTGAGGCTAAGTTTCAGGTTATGCAGGCTCAGCATCTGGCAGGGAGGGTGTTATGGTTTCCCTGCAACAGAGTCTTGGAAGCCATGAAGTGAAGTTGTCTCTCATGTAAAACACTTTTCTTGCTTGTTTTTTGCACTCAAGTTTTCCCTCACCCTACCACTTCAACAGGTGCCTGTCCTCTGGGGGAATTCGAGACCAAATCTGAGTGATCTGACTTCAGGTTTATGTTTTCATACAATTACGAGGTGTTTAGATTATTTTTCCTTCTTTTTGTGTACTTGTTCTCATTATAGGGAATAAATATGGAGAGGCAAAAGACAGTAACTCACTAACTCTTTTTTTGCAGCTGAATTGTCTTCATGAATACAAAATCATAGTAACTTGATGCTGATCACATATCAAATCTAGTTCTAGCACTCAACACAGTACACAGCAGTGGCAAGCAAGGTCCATTTAATCAGAAAGCAGCTATTAAATGTGTGCATCACATTTCTGAAAGCTTGCCGCAGTGGTTGGAGGCCGTGCTTGCTTGTTGGCTTTTCAGAAAACAGTTGTTGCAATTCTTAGGGATGCAGCTTAATGAACACTGCACCTTTTGAAAGAGCAAACAAAAATGTGTAAGTAAGCTTTCATTTGGAGTTGGGCACTGAAGAAAATCTGAGGTGATCCATAGATGTGTATGTTTGGTACGTGAAAATATCTCAATATTAAGTTAATATTTGGGAAGACTTAAACTGTTCGCTCCTGTATCACCATTGCTGCTTAAAATAATTTTGGAAAACGATGAATTGTCAGATGTGATGGGTTCTATATTAAAAAAAAAAAAATTAATGCAGCCTAAGGGACTCTACAAATGTCAATTGCTATCATTTTGTGTGAAGGTGTGAGTCAATTTAAAACAATCGTCTCCCTTTGTAGTAGAATGACTTATATTTTGAAGGTAGTTCCAGGCCTTCTATGCAAATAATGGCACTGGAGCATATGTTAGAAATTTCTTTTTTAAATCATCTTCAAAGTAGAGTGGGATCAAAGTGTCAGGAGTGTAGATCAAAACCACCAAATACTCACAAATATATATCTATTTATGTATGTATTTTAATCAAGAGTTCAAAGGAAGATTATAAACACTATCTTCTTGATTTCATTAATGGCAAAGCAAACCTTCTAAATCAGTGTTCAAGTTTCATCATGATGAGGACAGTTGAGTGTAAGAAAGAAAGATGCTTCAAATTTTGTTACAATAATAACCTCCATCTCCCTAAAATGCTGAAAATATTAAAATAACCCCCACGGGAAAAGCTCTTACCCTAAATATGGAATCATTACCAAATCTGTTGATTGGAAGAATAGTTATTGCAAATGAAATAAGTTTTCTGTGCTGATACTTTCCTTCTCTTCTCTATAAACTGTGATGTTGAAGATAAAATAGATTGCACAGAAGAGCTCAGTTTCTATGGTTGCAGCAGTTTTCTGAAGTATGCATTTATAAAAAAGGACTCTTCAAATATTCTTCTAGTAGGAAGTGAGGGTGTGTGAGAAGTTGTAAATATCAAATTCCACTGGTTGTTCGCTTCTTTACTTGATTATGTTCAAGTGTTTGGAGACTTCACCTCCTTCTATGGTGAATGCCTGAATCAGACATACCAGAAAGCTTTCACCATTTCAGTATTTTAATGGTGCATGCCTCTGGTTTGCTCTCTGTACTTGAATGTTGGCTTATATTTTCCTAGCTGTCTGTATTTCCCTCCAAGTTTGTGTACCAAATTAATCACAGACAGCTTTCAGCAAATTCACAAGAGTTCTGCTTTGCTGTAAAAATCACCTATTTTCTGGAATGCTTTTGTTCTGACTAATAGGATAAAACTAAAAATAGTGTTTATACAAGTAAAAAATCATAAATTAGAAAACTGATGTCCTCGTCAACTTTTGCTTTCCAATTTTTATGAAATGTTATTCTTGGAACTAAATCCCTTAATAATATTGATAGATTCATTACAAAAAATGGTTAATAATAGCATGCCATTTGTATTACTTATTTTCCCAGTAATGATTTTCAAGATCTTAATTCTAGCTATTTTTCCGGCTGTTCTAACCTGACATTTGTTCATATTTATTTCATTAGTTGCCATGTTTAATGTACCAGCATATCAAATCCACTCCAAATTTCAACATAGTTGCAATGGGAATAGTTTTCATTATGTTCTTCATTTACTGTGAAGAACTATTTTCCATTTATTTTTCTATAAAATGACCAGGGATTTGGGGAATGCTGGCCAGCCAGAAACTCTGATATGATGTTGTTCTGTATGTTTTCAAACTTTGCTGCAATAAAGTGTGTGTCAGTATATAGATCTGACTTAAAACATTGCCTCAAAACATTTTGTAGGTAGAGTGATCATTAAATAAGCCTTTAAATGTTGATGCACAGCTGTTGGTGTGGAAATAATTAAAAACAGTTGTTAACTAAGGCTTAAAGAAATCGCCTTTGTCAGATTTGGCATGATGTGAGAGAGTAAAACTTTCCATGCAAGTAATAGAAAGAGGTGGGACCTAGCTCCAAAATTTATAAATAAGTAATTTGAGATAAAAGACAGAAGTGGATTATAGGCTGTGTAGTAATGCAGGCAAGTTTTTCTCTTGAGGAGATACATAAGCATCCTATACAGCAGAAAAACTTTAAGCTCTTCATTTCTACCCTTCATCACAGCTCGCCACTCATGATGCAGCTTTTTGCATAGTCATGCCCAAAATCAAGTCACTGACATTCTGTGTTTAAGGAAATAATATTTCCCTTCCCAAACCTCTCATATTTGTTGATTACTCCCCTGTCCACAGCTCCTCTCTTGTGCCAGCATTGGTACCACATTTGTCCTTTGCTGAGCTGTATCAATTTGCAGTTTTCTTGGCTGAGCTGAGGTTTTCTGTTGTGCTCCTCAGGAGTTTTTGGTTCATGGAGGAATCTGATGTTAGAACTGCTGTGAATTAAAGGAAGGAAGGGGCTGAAGGGTGTATGAACAGTGCTTCTTCCCAGTAGTCAATGTTGGCTTACTCCTCTCTTAATAAAATGCAGTCTGCAAGTTTGCTCAGGAATTAAGATGATGTTAAATGTCAAAGAAAAGCAAGGCAGCTGCTGCCAGAATATCCAGCAGTCTTAAGTGGTGCATGAGGGACCAGATATGTGCAGACAAGGAAGCACAGGATGGCCGAGACCATGCTGCTTCCTCTCAGCTCACCAGCAGTCTCCCAGTTGTCAACAGTAAGTTTTGAGAAGAGTGGGGCATTTTTGGTCATTTTCAGAAGCAACTCTTGTTACATTGATGAAGAGCAAGGAAGCAGTGATAGAAGTAAGAGATTCGTTTTATCTATATAACTACTAGAAATTAGTGTTCTATATTATGAGTTTGGAATTTTTTTTTTTCTTCTCTGTACTGCAGGATAGACTGTGCATGCGTGTGTATTTTTGGGTAACTGACATAAAATTACGCACAGAGACACTCCAGTTTGGATGTTGAAACCACAAAGCAAACAAAAGTATCAAACACCTCCCCCTTTGTCCCCTCCAAGAAAGAAAATAAACACAACCAAAATGAACTCATCCCAGTGTTAATCCTGAACCTGTCCTTGTCACTATATCTGACACTAGCTATTAATTCAAATTTGTGGAACTCTCTCAGTCATTGCTCATTCAAAGGGCTCTTCAGACATTTCTAGCACTTAGGATCTGTTACTCCGCTAGAATAAATGAGGCCATTGCTGCTGGAGGTCATTGCTCATAATGCAGAATAGTTGTTTTTGGAGGGAGGGTTATAGGTTGTTGGGGCAAAAACCAAGTGCTGTTGCTCTGAGCAGCATTATTATCTTACTGAAAGCAGACCATAAAATCTCCCTGAGTTTCCAAACTCTAAAGAGAGAGCAAAAATCTAAACTAGGGATTTATTTAGTATTTCAGAACTATTGTTTCAGATTTTGTTCCGTGGTTTTAATGAATTTTTTTGTATTTATTTCAGTCTTTCTGACATTGCTTTCTCATATTGGGCAGTGCCACTTACTGTTCGTTCTTGAGCAGCCTAAGCAGCACTCCACTGATGTAATGTGCCACTTATGATTCATCTCTTAAGTTCATAAAAGTAATGTATTCAGGAAGAAATGCTTGTAGAGAAATGTTGCTGGAAATCTGACAACGGCCTTTTATGAAAACGTGGCAGTTTTCATCTGTCCAGGGTGTGAAGAAGTGACACTCAGCCTGGCGCAGCTCAGTTTTTGATCAGTCTAATGCTGCCTGCTGATCTCACTGCAAATGGCAGCAAAATGTGCTTTGATGACTTTTGTTCTCTGCTGCATAAGTTAAGTGTTCACTGAAGGAAATCATCATTTAATGGACCCTTTCAGACCAGGCCGACTGCTCTTCACTTCCTGTCAGAGCTATGTGAAGAAAAAATCTCAGTGAAACAGGGAACTTTCGAGAACTTTGGTTTAGTTCTGGTAGGTGGAGGCTGTGTCTTGCTCCTTGATAGTATTTGTAGTGCAATATCAGTCAGAGACTCGTGGATGTTCCTGTGATATGTATCGACTCTGCCTTTAACACAAGAAGTCTTTTTGACAGATGTGTACAAAACTAAGTTTTCTGGCTTCTCCTCTGTCAGCTGGGAAGCTCAATAATGCATCAGTAAGTTGGGTTTCTCTTTAAAACACTACTGTCTGAAAGAAAACGAATCAAAAAGGAAATGGTGTCCCTTCACAGCCAGATGTAGAAGACCAGCAGGATGGCTTGGGGTAGGGAAAAAACATTGGAGAAGTCCAACATCTTTGTCATGAACCTTGCTTTGCCTGAGCATTATTACTGTATGCTTCTTTTCTTTACTTGAACAGAAGCCGAGGGCTGGCTCTAAAGTAGATCTTGTCATCTAATAGCTGTTGCTTCTGCATTTTACCATCTGTGTGCAGGTTTCGATATCAAAAATATTTGATTGTGTTCTCCTGTGGTATGAATACTTCTCTGTATTTTAACGCCCACTGAGCGTGTATATCCAGGGATATTCAGTTGTTGCTCCTGCAGTTGTTGTATTATCATTTCCCCAGACAAGGAGAATGCAGGAATGTGCTTGTTTATAATTACAGTGAAACCAGAAAGCTGCCAGACCCTGTTTCATGCAAGTTCATTGAAACATTGAGCTCAGCATGGTTTTTGTTTCAATAGCTTCCAAAAGATGGCCTGGAAGCTGCTGTTTTCTCCCACCCCATTTTTTTTTTATTTTGCGGGTACTCCTTTTGCATCTAAAATTCCCTTGCTGTGACAAGTTTCTTTTTCAGTGTATCGGTAGTGTCTAGTTGAGTTATTTTTCTCTCTGTTCTCACCTCCCAATAGAAAAATTTATATACAGCGTTTGAAGTGTGAGTATTGAATGCATGTATGAAGGAATTTACTTTTCGAAAATGTTTTTTCCTCTTAGAGAAGGAAGAGTTGGTATGCAGTGCTCTTACCTGTGTGCTTTTATGTATAGGTAAAAACATAAGAGCAATTTAACTAAATAAGCTTAATGTGTTTTTAACAAGGCAGTCAGAAATTTGGGTTGTACCTGTTTATTTCTCTTCTAAGTAGTGAGCACCCCAAAGAATGTAAGAAGGCTTTTAAGCTGACAGCTGTGTTTTATTGGAAGATAAACTTGAATAACTAACACTTTAAACATAGAATCTTGAAGTGATGTGAAAAAGAGGCACGTGAATCAAGCACCTTAGATGTAAATGTTCATGTAGAAGAATACCAAGTTGATACTGGTGACCTGGAAGTGCAGAGGCCGCACTCATAGTCCTGTTTTTCAGTCGCCCCCATGGGTGACTGGGCAAGGGCGATGGAGGAGGGCTTCAAAGGGAATGCAGAGACCCCGCTCAGCATTAGCTTTGATGTGCATCCCTCCTCCCACTGCTGCCACTTCACGGCTTTAACCTGGCAGTGAAGGTTATCTGTCGTTGGGACCTACTGTCACAAGGGGGAAACTGGAGTCTTTGGTTTTAGTAATTTGGTTTAATTTTGCATTTCCTTACTTTGCTGCTGTGTGTCTGAACTCGGCCTCTCAGTAAATGCCTGCAGATAACCATCCTTTTCATTCAAAAGCTATAAAGGCAGCTGAAGATACACTCAGCTGCCATTTTTACAACACTTGATGTTGGAGAGCTTCTTCTGTTTTCAAATGCATCAGAAACAAGAAAATTTTCAGAAGAGGAGCTCCACAGTCTATAATGCCATTGAGGCTGTGGCTGAACGTGAAAGTTGCAGGAATTGCTCTTTCCATTATGGTTTCCAGGACAGTAAAATGTAATTGCTTTCAAGATAGATTTTGTAATGCATAGAAGGTCAGAATGGCAAACACTTAGTGGAAAGAGAATACTTTTATTTATTTATTTATTTAAATTTAAGATTTGTTTCAAAATTGCATAGCTTTGCCTTTTATTCATGCTTTCAAACATACCATATTTGAAGTTTGCTCTTTTGACCCATATTTCTTTTTCTGTGCTGTCATTTATACTTGAAAATCCTGATGTGAACTCTATACTCTAGTCCCGTTCTGTGCTTCAAGCCCTACCTCAGAGGGTATCAGAGTTGTACGTGATTTAACCTGATTTAAAATAAATGTGTTTAAAAATAGAAACCCATCAGTCTGTGAAAAACTTTGTGATCATGTTGTCCTCATACTCAATCTGTTCCATTTAGCATTTCCTATTTATATGTGCTGTATCTCTATTATGCTAGATATGGGAATATTGCTATTATTGGTAAGTGCCTAAATTTATACTGACCTGAAAAATACAGGTTTTCAAGATTTGCCTGAGATGTTTTTGACTGAGTGTCAGAACTTATTTTTAGCCTTTTATGGTGATCTCCCACAGAAATTTGGTCCTGTTTAAATGAATACTTTAAATACTAAATATTGCAGAAAGTTTCCAGGATATAAAGATAGGATTAGTTTGGCTTTTTTTTTTTTTTTTTAAATGGAGCATTTTCAGATTTACTCAGAAAGAAGAATAGAACAGAAAGGCAAATGTCTCAGAATGTTCAAGCTAGGGTTTTTTCCCATGAGGAGTGCAGGAAGCATTGAACTCTTTAGTACATGAAAATCTGGGTCTTAAGCAAAAAAACAAAGGCAAGGCTTTTGTGTTTTCAGTGGTACAGGATTAAATCATCCGAAAATGAATGGATGAGAGAAAACCTTTAGCTTCACTAGCTTGACTTCTTTTGGAAAGAATGAGCTGAGCCCATGGTTCTTAGGCGTTGCCCTTCATGTTCAATTTAAATAACTTTGCAGTCTTTTGGCTCTGTTAGTTAAATACACATCACTTTTAAAATAACTCATAGCCAAGTCATTTCAAGGAATAAAATTTTACACGCTCCTTCACTGCTTTTAAAGTTACTTTATATATTTTTTTTATTGCAGGTATGGGAACATTTGCCAATTAGACTAATATAAAACGTGCTGAAAACAATGAGCATTATTTTTACTACTATGCCCAAAGTCCCTCTTTAGTTGAATATAGTAGTGTGAATTGGGTTAATCTAGCAGACACTGTTGGAGTTAATTATCATCTTATATTTTATGGCAGCTATGAGATACAGTATTTACATCCAAAAAAAAGGCAGCTAGTTAGAAATCCAGATGTTCTGTGTGAAGAAAGTTTGGCTAATTATTGATACCCAAAGGGTATCAATATATATTTGTGTGGTGGATGTATCTCGCCCAGGAAGCAGAAAGAAACCTTGGAAATGGAGAAGAGATGTTTTATTTAACCTGAGCAGACGCAAGCAGAATTCTTCCAAGAAAAATCTTTGGAATGGGATGAATGAAAGGGGTCTGATCCTGTGAGAGGTAATTGTTTCAGTTCACTTCCACTGTGTACGAAGAAGCAGAACTTGGTACATTCTTGTAAACAGGTATTTTTGTACCAGAATTCTGATTCAAACCTCTGCTTCTGATACCAATCACAAGATCCTGATTTTTGGATTTGAAGATACAGGAATTACCACTGTGCCTAAGATGGGCTTCTAGAAGCTAAATTTTTGTTTTTCTCAATTACTCTGATAATTACTATGAGATTTTGTAAAGCTCTATCCTGTCATATTGGTGCAACTCTTCAGTCTTCTGGGACTGTCAGTGTGACAGAACTCACTGACAGCCTAGAAAGATGCCTGGCTGGTTTTTAAAAAACCCTTCAGTTTTCTGGATCTGATTTTTAAAATGTCAGACTTCAAAAGCTGCTAGCTAACATATTCCTGACTCAATACGGGAAAGTGTTTCATCAATCCTGGGGCATGCACCTTTGTCTCTGGAGTATGCAGCAGAAATATTTATTGGGCACTTCTGTGTTTTCTGAGTTGCAATTAATCATAATATTGCTACCACATTTTAACAGGCCACTGTTGTCATTTGGTTTCTTTTTGCTACTAAACACTTAAAAATGTTGAATTTGATTGAATTTTTGATTGGAAATAGCCTATAATTATTCTGAAACATGCCTTCCAAATGCAGCCCTTTTTCTCCACCACAAAGCACAGTATAGAAAGAAAGTGGACTTTTGAAAATTTAGAGGTAGTATTTTGAAAGAGCAGGAGGTTTGGCACATAAAACTGAGACATCTGGAAGCATACGAGGGTAAACATGTCTGTAGTTCATATTTGTTGTGCATCGTGTTTCTTGGCATGGCTTGAAATGAAGTGCAAATCAAAGCTGTTGGTGATTTTGTAGAAATAAAGAGGAAGACAACACTTTCTTTTCATGGCATGTATTTGGGGGCAATCATCTGATATTTTGACACTGAACTTATTCACACCCCAGTGTTCTTAGTTCCTTTGGGCAGAAAATTGGTGCTGGTAACACTGACTCTCGCTGGCTCCAGGACAAGGCCACAAATGAGCACATTATGCTGCCTGCCTCTTACATCTTTCCACCTCCAGTTCAGGGATGCAGTGTTTGGCAGGATGATTCTATATGTGTCAGTCTAATGTATTCTTCTTCTCAGTTCCACTGACAGGCATAGCATTATTTCATTAAAAACTTGTCATAAGGACTATCAGTGCTCCCAAGCACTCGAGCTGTAAGATACATGATTTCTGTGTTGGCAGATGTGTTACATGTTACAGTTTTGCAGCCTAGAAGGGTCAGGAATGCACGATTAGACCTTTGTTTAATAATTAGATTTGTTAGGTATTCGATGTTCTCAGGTTAGGGCTTAGATTTGTAGACGAGTCATTTGCAACCATGGTGCATCCTACCCTACTGAAGGACACATTCATAATGTCATATATTTTCATGATTATTAATAGATTGTGATTGATACCACTTGGGTACCAGAGTGAGCAGAAGACAATGAATTAAATCAGTTTACAATTTTCCCCCTTTTATGACTAAGGTGTTGTAGCTTATGCAGTAAACCAATGACAGTGAATTTCGTACCATCTGTCATTTGCATCTCCTGTTCTTACCCCTCTGTGAATGTTGTCTGCTTTGCAGTGTCGTAGAGCAAACAGGAGCAGTAAATTCTTTTAGAGGACACCTTTGGCCAGACAATCACAACTCTTTCTCTAAACTTTGCACAAAATGATTATAAAAATATGATAGGACTAATTTTTTTCCGCATGGAACTACTTTCTAAGCAGTTAAGCAGAAGCATTTAGATACTTGTTGGATCAATATCTATAGTAAAAAAGTAAGGCTGATTTTCCTGCTAAATAACTAGTGCTTAAATAATTACAAGTTTTATATGCAATATATGTTAAAATTAATAAAATATCTGTGGCTGCAATTTTGTTTAGAAAGTTTTCTATGACTAGAATTTTTTTTTATTCCTTTAGCTACTCAGTATGCACTGTTTCCATTGTAACAAAGAGATTGGGACATAGATCATGCTGAGATCCCTTGGCAGGTCAGCATTTTGCTTTTCTGTGGAACTTTATTATTTTAGACCTTCAAAACAACAACAGCAACAAAAAAATCAGCCTGTAACAGCTACTGCTTGTCTGTGCTAATGAACCCTTAATATCATGCAAATAGCTGACCTTGCAGACAATCAAAACAGAGTTTGACTTACTCAATGACAATGCCCTTTGATTTTCCTGTCTTTTCTTAAAGTGTCTTGTCACTCACTGCAGCCTTCAAAGGCATTTTGTTCTGGCCACTGGTGTTATAAGACATTCATGATGACAGTTACACCCTGTATTGTCTCTTGTGCCTTCAGTTCACTGCCAAAGGCATTTCATACTCTGGTGTGGATGAGTCTGAAAGCCAAGTAACTTTTGTGTGTGTGTGTGTGTGTGTGAATATCTAAAAAAAAAAATAAAATCAAATCATTTGCCTCTCTTTTGTATTGTTTCTTTTGAATACGCACATTCAGGTGCTATAGGCACACAATTAAACCTTTTTTTATTTTGAAGCTTTTCATCATATCTTTGGAGAAATATTCTTTAAGGCTTAATTTTGCAAAGTTTTTTTTCATGGTTTTTATGTTAAGCATGGACAATGATCAAGCGATTTTTCAGAAGCAGTAACACAAGCCCCTCAGGGCTGTACCATTCCTGTGCACTCTCCAAACTTCTATTTTCTGCTGTTGGTGGCTTTGAAACCTTGAGACTTTTAAATCAGTTTTTAATGAGTTACAGGTACTCAAAGACCAAATTCTTAATTCAGAGGCTCTCCCAGGATGCTGTACTGAATGACATGACCTTCTGCACCGCAGAAGTGACACTTCTGACACCACGGAATTTGCTGGCTTTTTTAACCATACAGAAATTATTCTAAAATTAAGCAGCTGACAGAGATTCTCTCATATCAGTCACAGAAGTTGGTTTCTATCTTTATTAACTGTTTTCTTTCCTCATTCAGCCACGACTTGCATGTAAGTATATTTTTACGTGTTTACCCATGGCAAACAGAAACAGTGGAAGACACAAATATATCAGATTCCAACTCCTCCTACGGTGGACATTTTCCTCCTTATTCTTTCCTCCTTCATTACTTGGCAGAGCAAAAGGAAGCAACCCCTTACAGAAAAAAAGGGAAAGAAAACAAAAGCAGTGGTTCTTTGAGAGTGTTATTTTTCTAGCTTCTCCAAAGCCTTGCAAGTGAGTCCTACAGGTATCTGGATTACCTTGTTCTTTTCAATGTGAGCCAAGTAGATCAAAGGCCGGATCTCGGCCCCGCAGGCTGTGTGCAGCAGATGCTGTTGCAATGTTAAAGCAATAATTTGTCACTGCTGTGTGTTCTCTGCATTACAAACAAAGTAATTCCACTTCTGAACGGCGTTAATTGATTGATTGTGTTCCTTGCATGCTGCTCGGCCATTTCAGCTCCTCAGTCTCTCCCACAGAGAGCAGAGCCTGAACGTGGTGAGTGGTGATGTCCGAGGTGATTCTGCTTGAGGAAATGTGTTCAAACACTTAAGTAGTGTTTTTCTTTGGCTAAGCACTTCTTACTCTCTGGGCTGTTTTATTTCTGCAAAAGCTATATCAGTACATGGTTTAAAATCCAACCAACCAAACCAAACCAGTTGCAAAATCCATGTTTGAGCTGTTTAAGAGAAGAAATATTACCCTTGTCCAAAGTTTTTACAGTTTATCTCCCTGCACTTCTGAGTCACAATTCTAGTGAAATAAACTGTTCCAGTTTTGCTGCTAGGATTATATGGTTTTTGCTAAAAAATATATTTGCATTTAAATTTGGAAAGTTTGTTTTTTTTTGTTTTGTTGGGGATTTTTTTTTTTTTGCCTCAATTGTGAAAGTGCTTATTATCCTCATTCTTCTAAGAAGAGAAGTTGACAGGATGGTTACATTTAAGAAAAACTTGTGAAATTTGATGACCTTGAATTTTAGGGTAGCACGTATCTTGTTCTGGAAACATATGCCAGCTTTTATTTCTGTTTTGTTATTTAAGGAAAAAATTATTTTTTTCCTTAGAGAACTGATCTCCATTCAAGCTGTCCTTAAATGATAGCAATGGGAAATTTTATGAATTTTGTGCAGTATGTTTCAATTCACTCTGTGTAGGACTTTGTTAGAAAAAGTGCATCATTTACAAAAGGAGACAAGAGTGACTTTCATAGTTTCTCCTGCACTCACTGCATTGCAAGACCTTCATTTCAGGGTGATGTTATTGCCAGCAGTCACTGGACAAGAAGACAAAATGGAGAGTTGCAGAGTGGTAAATCTGGCTGTTGGGTTGTTTATCTGTAAACCAAATGAATTTCAGCCAAACGTGGCATTAACTTGCAGCAGCCTGCCTGGGCCTTCATTCTGTGTGCCTGCCAGTCATTCTGTCCTGACGTTTAGTTATTTTAGTTATTGCAGATATGACAGTGAGTGAGGGGTAATTAGATATGGCTCAATAGCTCTAAAAATATTTAAGTGGTTGTGTAACTTTGGAAAAGGAGACAAAATAAGGCACTTAGGTGTGCTAGGATTTGTGGAATAGACTCGTATAAGTCCTAGGAAACAACATCCAGAAAAATTCCCAGATACTCTGAGGTCTGAGGATTGCTTACCACTGGTGAAGCAGGACATAAGCATGCAACAGAGTTCCTCTTGGATCTTTGCAAATGGTTTTAGACTATTTGATTGTAAGAGGCTGAGTGCAGAAGGGGTTAATGTTCAGGTCCTGTTTCTGTAAATTCTCATTCTAGCTTATAGTGTGCTTTGTTTGCTTGCCAGGGTTTGAAACCAACTTGGATATATGTGAGGTATTAATCGTTTTTAGTTGATGCTGCTTTCGGTTGTCTGAAAAATACTGGGTTTGCTGACTGATCGGGTAGCAGCGCAAGGACTGTGCCTATGGAGCCATGAGTGGCACTCGGATTGACTCCCTCATCCTCAGGTGTTCTGTGACATGGAGATAGGTTTTTCCAGTACCTTGATTTGGCCAAGGAGCAAGCCCGTAGGAGGCACTTGAAATTCAGTGGTGTAAAGTTTCCCAGCAGGGCGTTCCAGTGCCCTGTGTTCCGTAGGGTGCCACCTTCTCTGGGCTCTTCTGTATGCCAAGAAGATTTCTCAGAAAAGATTAAACCCTGGGGTATGTTCAAATGAGTGTAAGAAATGACAAAACCTGAAGTCTTAAAGGCAATGTAGAGCTTTAGAAACTCTTTTTGTGAATGGCAGATTTGGAGGTGTGAAAAACTGGGCACAGCTACTGTAGATGAGACCTGATCGATTACTTTGTTGTTTTATTTTCTTCTTTCAAACTTGAATGTTACAATTAAGAGGCAAGGGTGAAGAAAAGTCACCTTATGCCATGCATCAGAGAGCATGCAGAAATTCTTAGCAGGAAATAAAGCACTGAGAATCTAAGGAAGGCCTTCAGTTTGTGCAGAGTATTAATATGCTGGCTGGGTTACAGCAAGGAAATCCCAGCTTGGTATATTTGCTTCCACAGAAGAACACTGCATCACCTCATTTACAGGTAATTTTTACGATCCACTGACCCATGCAACAGGAAGGTAGAACGCAAATGATGAGACCTACATTCAGTTTTAAAGTGCAATTATATGTTGCTGGTTTAATGACTAGGGCATGAAGTCTTGGGCCAAAATGTACTTCAATATAAAGATTAGATAAAAGATTTTTAATATGCAGGTGCATCAGGGACACTTTAGTCTATATGATGTGTCCTTAACATGAAATCAATTTTTCACATAATATAATAAAGAATACTATGGTTTCCAGTGATTGGTGCTATGATTGGTATTATATGCAGTGAAATAAATGCTGTTATTATGGAAATCCTATCAGCAGGTCCCTATGTGCTGTGCACATAGTCCAGATTTATTATCATACCCTTCTGTAGTTACTTTCTTGAAAACAGTTTTACCTCCTATGAAATACTGAGCAATAATGCCATTAATAAACGTGTCTAATTGCAATGTGTAACTGTGAAAGCCTGAATGGATTCGGATGGATTCGAACAGAAGCAGGATTATTGCAGTGGGATGTACTGAACAACGTATATTGTACGTCCCTAATTTTTGTGCTACTGTTATGCCAAGAGAAAGAGTATTAAGTACATAGTCAGGCAGCTACTAAAAACTGTAAGCCTTTTCATAAAGAGCTGTCAGTAGATGGCAATGTGACTATTTTATACAGACTTTTTATTCCATATGAGGCTTAAGTCTTATAATCATCTGCCATTGCTGCTTAAATTACTGGGATTTTTTTAAACCTCTAAGAACCCTTTAAAACTGTTCTTTAAATAATTGATAGTTACAAATGGAAATCTTAGCCCAGAACCTCCAAAAGTGATCAAAGTTGTTTTAATTTTCCAATAGTTGGGGTTGAGTAAAAATAATGTTGCATAACACACCATCAGTAAACAGGAGATTACTGCGCTTATGTCTCATGTTGCTGCAGATTCAGTAAGCCCATGTTTTATTGATAGCTAGATAGTTTGGCCATAACTCATCCAAAACTGTGGTGCTTATAATGAGCACCAGATGGAATAACAAAAATAAACATGTTCTTGTGCTGTCAACAGCACATCCAGTGTAAAGCTTACCAGTGTTTTTTTCTTGACTCTACTCCGTCTTCCTAGTGAGTTTAGCCAGGGAGAAATCAAGCTTTGGAACATCAAGCTCATCATCTGGCATTAGATTAGATATTATGGTCATGTCAAGTGTGAACAAGTGCAGCACAAATGTATATGTTTAGTGTTTAACTGGTAGTTGCTCTTGTTAATATTTCATGTGACAGCAGTACAGTGAGACATAACGTGTTAGATGCACAGCAAACAACTTGGAAAAATTGTAGTAATGTATTCCTTAATAGGCCCCATTGGTTTTCAATGGCAGCATGGATTTGAAGGGCCTGATTTGCCGCAGCTTGTTTATGTTCTGAAGTATTCAGCCCATGCTTGCGTTTATAAAAGTGCCTCAGATATTTGATGTCCGCTTTCTTATGAAGTTTTCCTTTTTATAAATCTGCCTGCAAGTACCTAAATCAAACATAGCAACCTTTCCCTGAGGTCACTGCATTCCACAGGACTTGATTCAGGAGCAGTCCATCTTCATTACAATGGTCTCATTCATAAATCATACTGTGGTGTGAGGCAGCAGCCTGTCTGTGCATCCACATACCTTAGTAAAGAGGCTGCTTCTTGAATTTAATTGGTCTGTAATGGGTATCTACTGCTGTGTATCTGCATTCTTAACCATGCTGATTTCTCTTGCACAGAGAAGTTGTGGATGCCCCATCCCTAGAAGTGTCCAAGGCCTTGCTCATGGCAGGGAATGAAATGATCTTTCAGGCCCCTTTCAGGCCATTCTTTGATTTTATGTTTTGGAGGCTTGGACGGATGCAGAGCTGGCTGTACCTCCTATGTCCTTCACATTTGGGTAGATGGCTGTCATAGTGACTCTTGTGAATGTTCCTCCCAGTTCCCAGCACAAGAGATGTGACTTGTGATGGAGTGGGTGCAGCCGCCCATCCCGAAGTGCCCCTGTGGTAGAGACACTTGCTGAGTGAAAAGGACTGATGTGCTTGTCCTGTGGGTCCACAGCAAGCTCAGGAGCCTCATTGTGGCCCTTGTGGCTGTGGAAACAGGCTGATTCAGAGAGAACTAGCCATCAAGAAGGACATGGTTTTAGGTTTTTGAAGCAAGAGGTTATGGCTGGTGTTTGCAATGGGAAATTGACCCAACCTTTTGAAGAAAAAAATTACTTTGTTTTGGGCTGGGCACTGTAAACTGTTGTTTTCAGCTCCTTGCAACTCTTAGCCGGGCTTTAGTGGTTTTTTTTCCTGGAGGAGGAGAAGCTGCTTGTACTGGTCAGGTGTTTTTTGGGCACATCCCTAGTCATTTGGAGTGACTGTATCCTTCTTTTCTAAGCAAAACAGAAATGGATAATAATGAACAGATTTTTTAATGCAAACTTTTAAACCTATTTTTTCCCTTCACTCCTGCACCCAGGGAGGTCTGTTTCTAATCTCCGGGCCAAGCCTACATCTGTTTTTCTGGCTTCCTGGCGGTTTTCTGCCTACGTGTACCAACACATCTACCTCCTGTCAATACAGGACTCGATGTTTCCAATCAATCCCCTGGGCCTCCCCACATGGCTTTCTGTTGTTTCAGCTGGTTTGCTCTATTAAAGATCTTAATTCCTCCGAACAAAGAGCTGCTAGCATGCACATCTGCTTCCAAAGGCCATGATTTCCCATGTATCAGAGGCATCCTTGCTGGCAGCCATTAACACCTTCCAGGGAGACAATGCTCTGCAGCAGCGTGGGGCATGGAAACCCACCGCTCCCATAGAAGAGCCATTCTGCAGGGAAACCATCTGCCAGGATGCCTGCCCAGCCTCCCTCTTCTGACGACTGTGCAGTGGGTAGGCACCCTTAAAGGACCTTTGAGAATTTAAAAGGTTATTTATTCATGTGTTTTGACTCATGCTGCCTTAAAGTTAAATAAAAAAAAAATCTAGTTAAATGTATTTAATCCTCACTTTGCCCAAATCCCTATAATGTAGATGGAAAGACGTTTTTCTTCCTATGGGTTTCTATAAATAGATTTGAGCATGTAAAACCTTTTTTCTTATATATATGTGTAACTTGCTTATATTTATATATATGGCTGTGCCCTTAAATCTGTGCATCTAGAATAGCTGTCTGCCAAAGTAATTTAGGATGAGAAATGATGTCCTACAAAATGACAGACTCCTGGTTCGTCTTAAATGCAGAGTTTGGAAAGAATTACAGATTATCAGCCTCTAGAAGACAAATATTACTTACTGGCTAAATCACAGGAAATATTCCAATACCATACTGAGCCCTTACATACATTCATATAGAAAAGAAATACAGTCCCTTTTTTTTGCTGCTCTCAACAAATTTGAAACAAGGGCATTAAAATGTGGTACTTCATTAGTTCCCATTATGTTTCTTCCCGTTCAGTCATGCCAGCTATTTTATTTTCCTATGGATGTCTCTCCTATAACGTTAAAAAAAGGAACCCAATACCCTGCTTCCTTACCAGTCTCCTGAGAGCAATCCCTGAGAGATTCACGAGAAGGATGAAGTTTAGCAGTATTATATATAATTTGGACTTTCTGAATGGTTGAACAAAAACTCCTCCTAGACTGTTAAGAGCTGAAGGCTGTGTCTTGCGTCATTCCACAGCTAATTTTTCCTAAGTATGTAATAGGATTTTTGATTTAACCAGTGCGCTTAATGTCATGCAGCATTAATTATTATCCATACTTTTGGAAAGGCACTGAGATAAAAAAAAATTACACTGTTTTTAATGAAAAGCTTTTGCTTGAACTTTCCCTGATCTGCCATTGATGATAGGTAAATATAATGGGGTTTTTTTTCCTTATTTGCATAGAAATTCCATTAATAAATTTAGCCTGGAAAATTTTACTCCTGATATCAATTGATAATGAATGAATTACATTCATTGATGGCTGTGGAATGCTAGACAAAAATTCAAAATGTGGGAAATTTCTTAATTAGCCCTTTGCTTTTTGGTTGTGAACTGACAAGTATTGATCCTTAATCTCCTCAGAAGATATCTGTGAATTATGAACTCTTTATGTTAGGTGTGTTCTTATTTCAGTAAGAAAGATGTGCAGTATTACAACAGAAAACTGAAAGTGGCTAGATTTTCTGTCGGGAGAACTTTGCCTTCTGTTTGAGCTGGTTTACCTTTGAGAAGCACGTGAATACTATGTTGTGGATGGTCTTCTTGGGTCTTCAGTATGGAGAAACAGACATTAATCATCATTCTGACAGGCAGAAAGTAGCTGAGAAAATAAAAAGCTTTACGTCTCTCCAAGAGTTTGCTTTAAATTCATAACATTTTTTTTTTTAATCCTGCAACCCACCCTTTGGAAGATTTTCAGTGTTAAACTGAGAAGTTTATAACCTGTGTGGACCAAACAGGAATATTTTTGCAGCACTGGTTCCTTTGAGCAATCACGGTGGTTTTCCTGTGCGCTTGACTTGCTGGGTTATGTTTTCAGCACTTCTACAGGACTTGAAATGTTAGTCTGGTAGTTGATGGTCAGAGAGACAAAAGTTCTGGTTTTGCTGAATAGGGCTGTGAGCATTGTTTTTTTCTGTGCAAGACACAGACTGGGCAGAGAAGTGAGGTTGCCATCATGTGTTAGTGCAGCCTCACTAAGGGCTTGAATGCAACTGGGTTGCTGTGTGCTTAGACTGGGGAAGAGCTCTTCATTTCTGTAAAGCAGAAGTAGACAACTGAACTCACCGACACAAAGCCACTTGCATTCATAAATGGTTGCAAGGCACATCCCAGCTTTGTTTCACTGTGAACCAATAGAAAAATATAAACATCTCAATAAAAATCCTTGTTACGGGTCTGAGATACAATAAAGAGTAACCCCATCTCAAATTTAAAAAAAAACCCATATAATGAAACAGCTTTAAGCTTTTGAACATCATTTATGCAGACAAAATAACTTTTGTACTCTGTGTGTTGTGTTGAGGTTTTAAAAATTGGATGCGTTTGACACATTTAATTCAATATTCTCATTAATTCCTTGCGCTGAATGCTCTAATGCCAATCATGAAGAAATTGTTTAAATATGACAGTTTCTTTTTAATTATCATAAAATTGTTTTACAATGTGAAGAAATTCAAATGACATAAGCCAAATCCTAGTTAAACAAACAAACAAACGCTGCAAAAATTGCATGCAGAAAAATGTGAGAATAACAAAAAGGCTTTCATTATGGAATCACACCTCTCTGCTCTCATGTTTCACCTGGGAGATTAAAGATGCTTCTTCTCCAGAAAATGTCTGATTTTTGTTTTGTCACAGGAAGGAATCAAATGATTCCCATTAATTTCAATATGCATTTTAGTTATCTGAACTGGAAGGTTTTTTGTTTCCTTTACACTGAAGATTTCAGTATTATCCAGTGTTTGAAGTTGGGGAATGAGGGAGATGCTAATAGAAGGGGGAAATATACAGCAAACCATATGCAAATATTAATGCATTTTCTTTGATCTTATATGAAAAATATTGTAGACTTCTGAGGGCTAGAAATGTCACAGATAAAATCAGCACCCTTCCTAGAGGGGGATGCTGCTTTCATCACTTTCTTGATTTACCAGTAGTCGGAGTTAAGATCTCCCAGTTCTGAGACTTGATTTCATAATTTACGTATTTAGTCCAACAGGCGTTAGATCTTGCCACTTCTTCGGTTCCTTTTTAGTCTTTAGATCTATGACTTAATGGAGGGGAGAAGAGAGAGACAACATCTAAAGATGTGCTTGAAAGGAGAGTCGTAAAGCTTCGCTTTTTATTATCAACTTGCCTCCCGTCAAGAGCCATTTCTGTAAATCAGATGAAAGAGTAAATAGATCATATAGACCTTTTGTTACTTTTGTAGTCTTGGAGGAGCCTGGAGTATTTTCCATAGTGTTATGATTTCAAGGGATGCAGTGCGGATATACTCTTAAGTGGCCATTCTCAAGCTGCGGTGTGGGGATTACTGTCTCGTTCAGCCAGGATCCGCTTGGTCCTGCCCTGGCTCTTCTTTCATCCATTTTACAGCGTTGCATGTAGATGAAAGCTCGTCCCCACAGTACTCTCCCTAGAAGCAACATTTGCAGATGCATATAGATATTTTATGGCAAGCACTAGAAATGAAAGATGAGGCAGTGAATAAAAAGGGCACTTCTCTTAAAGTATTACTGTTTCTCGAAGGAACACGTTCACCGTTTTTAATGAAAGATGTCTTGACTGAGATTTGCTAAGTTTTCAGAATTGTAGCTTATGAAGGAAAATGACTGAATTTCAACGAAAGCCACAGAAATCACAGAATATTCTGAGTTGGGAGGGACCCACAAGGATCATCAAGACCAGCTCCAAAGGGAATGACCCACAGAGGGGTTGAACGCACAATCTTGGACTTATTAGCACCAATCTCTAACAAGCTGAGCTAATCTCATATAGTCATCTTGGATGGCTTGACTTAAAATTATTCATTTTGAAAATACAACTGATTTCCTGCTGAGTTTTCCTTTGGACTTCTTGTTAGTACACTGACTAGGCAGAAATTGATTAATTGGAGTTGGGCACTGGCTTCTCCCTGTGGGTTAACCCCTTCGATATAAGGCCTTTCTCCCAGTTCCTTCTTGTGAGAACTTTGAAGTTTCCACCTTTTTTATTAGAATCAGATCCACCTTCCCCAACCCAAAGCACAAGAAGTCCCAGCCACCACCCCCAAACACCAAGCTTCTCTCTGTTAGGCAATCATCTTTCCACTCGTATCTTACAGTCAAATAAACCTTAGCAGGAAAATCTGCACGTGTGAGTCCACAGGGATGCATGTGCAGATAAAACATCGGTGACTTGGCCTCTTGTCAGAGATACAGAAATCTTGGGTCAAATTCTCCATGTGCTTAATTCAGGATTACAGTAGTGTAGCAAATGCTGTGGAAATTTTGACCAGAAATTTCACCTTGGATCTGTTATCGGTTGTGCTTTTGTAGCAAAAGCAATACATTTCAGCAAGTAGTGGCATTTTTGCTCTTTGCCAGGAAGAAGTCTCCTAAAAAACTTTCGCGGTGGTCTCAGATGTCACAGTGCAGAAACACACATCAGTGCTGCCCTTGGAGGAGGACGAGGCAGGTCTGGGAGTGACCCCAGCACCAGCAGAACAGTTGCTGTAAGTCCTCTGGTGAACTAGCTGGGTGACAGGTGGCATCCACAGCCCAGGGATAAGGCACAAGATGATGGGTCAGGTCCTGCACTGGCATAGGAAGTCCGGCCAGGATCAGAAGGAGCTGGGGCTGGGCACAGGCACTGTGCAGGTAAATGGGACCTTCTGGGAGACGGGCAAGTCTGCTTGAACCTGTTACTGCCCTCAGGACCTGAAAAACTGTGTGAAGATTGCAGTTTTAAGACACGTTGCTTATCCCCTTCCTCTTTTTCCCGGTTAGTCAGGAAGCCCTTCACCAATTTACTTACAGTTTTAAGGAAGGAAGAGGTACTTTTGAAAAAAAGTATTATGCAGACCCGTTATCATCATCAAAGATGTCTCTCTTAAATAAGAGATTTCCCACATGTTGGGAAATGTGGGAAGCAGTGAGGAGGGTATGGTGGATGCATTACTGCCCTCACAGGCCTATGCACGATATTCCTCACAAGTTAATTTGGTGTGTGAGCTGGTCTTGTGCTGTGCTGCTGGTGTATACCTTCCTTCACAGGCTTTTCCTGTGACATGCTATTGCTGTTGCGAGCATCTGTGATTGTCATGGCAGCCTTCTTCCAGCTCAGATGAGATGTAAGATAATGCAGGAAGGGACATGAATTTTAATGGGAAATGTTTTAGATGACCGGGTGTATAACAAAATCAGTAAAACAAATACACTAACGGTGTTAGAAGATGAAATATCAGTAGCTTTCTGTTTATAATAGACAAAAATTTTAGAGAGAAGCCTGTTCTGAAGTTGACTGTATTAGTTTGCCTGTCAAGACAGATATCAACGGTTGGGCAAAGCTGAGAAACAAAACGCTGTTTTCATAAAATATATCTGTGGAGCTTTCTGCTATGCATATTGTGACTTGGATTATGGCCCAGTGATTTCTCTAGTGCATTGTAAAGGAATATGCATGTTTATTCCTTGGAGGACTCGTGTTTTATGCCATCCCTGTAGGAGGGCATTTCGTACTCTATGCAGTTGTAAAGAAGCCTTGATGCCTAAACTCGAAGGGTTTAATCTGTGAGCAATATTGATTTAAAGATATAGTGTAAATGTTTAGTGGCCACAGGCTTGTAGAGATTTTGCTTTGTATGAAGGCCATTTATCTTCCAAAATTACAAGGAAATAGATCTCTATTCTGATCCTACATTACTTCAATGAAAATCACAGGAGAATTTTTGTGAAGACAATGCAAGACTTTTTCATGTGTGGTATTTTTTCAACATAAAAGTGCTTTTGAAATAAAAGGTTTAAGTAAGTCTTCAATGCTTGAAAAAATACAGTGGAGGTGGTATGAACTGCATAAATAAAATGCAGTGTAATATGAAATCCTCATACCATCACAATGGAAAAAATAGATACAACAGTAATTAGCAAAATATAGAAATACTTTTGTCCTTTTGTCAGGCTCCTGCAGGCAAATGGCCTTCTAGGTTATGATATTCTTCTAAAGGACATTACCTCAGTTTTTTGTTCTCTCTTCCAAACGTAGAGTTTAATGCTCAGAAAATTTACCAAATCCTCAATAGTTATGTTCCTTGAAGGCTTTCTATTTTTAAAGCATTTCGTTGGGCAATTTCAATGAATAATTCTTGTACTGTTGAACTTTTCATTTAATTGGGCTTTCTTTTCTTATTGCTTGTGTTGTGGTGCGCCAGCTGGATCACATGTCATTGCAATGACTTCTTGATACAAAAATTGGGACTTTTTCCTTAAATCAGAAAATAATCAGCAAGAAATAACTGATGCTCAATTTTGGGTTATGGAAAAGATTGCATTAAAAACTGCATCACTGGTGAAATATTCTTTAAAAAATGTGAACATTTTCCTAGCTAATAGGTAGTCTTGTCTTCTAAGCACTAGTTCAACAAAACCTGACAATGTAGTTGTTGGCTCATCAAAAATTTCTCAGGCACTTACATTTTATGCAAATTTTAACCTGTTGGAGTTGTAGTCCGTCTAGCTTTCTTGGACAGAAATGTAGTGGGTCATAGCTGACGAGCATTTCTTCAAGTAGAAAACCCCCCCCCAAAAGTGCCAATTTGGTTTTATAGGGTTTTTTTTGTTTTTTTTTTGTTTTTTTTTGGTGTGCTATCTTGGTCACACAGATGAATGAGAATGAAAAGTGCTGTGAGCCATATCCTGTGACTGCACTGATCCTCTGGATTCTGCTACTAAAGGTACTGAGTACATTTAACAGAATTTGGCCCGTTTCTCTTCGCCGTTATGTGGGAAACTTGAATTTCTGTCAAACAAAGGCAAAACCCATTCTATTACTTCTATCACATCACAGGACAGTGGTCTGTCTCTGACAGATTTGTCTGAGAAAGTTCCAGAGATGGTAATGGCGCTGAAAAAACCTACCTCCACCTGCCTCCCAACATTTCCACCTTACAGACACTAGAAAATATTGATTAGAAATATCGGGGTTTTTTTTAATGGGAGTGTGTATTCGGTGTTAGTTGTCAATGGCAAGTGCCTTGTACAACCCGTACAGAAAAAGATATGCTGCTCAGTTATTTCATCTGTGAATTGCCTTGTGTTAAGAATTTAAATCATACCCTTTTGTCACTTTAATGCAAAGCAGATTTCCTTTGCATTAAGAAATACAGACAAAGATGTGATTTAGGATGAATCCTGTCAAGGTGTAACTCTGTTACATTCTTGGAGAACTCATCTGAAGACCAATATTGTTTAGAAAGGTATTTGTAGTGGGAAGCTGTATGTCAGCAATGCAGGCTTTGTGGCTTCTTCCAGCCTCCAGAAGTACACTTTTTTTGTCAGTTCTCCCACAGCTAAGGCATTTGTCAGGTTGTAACTGCTTAAGAAACACCTTTTCACTTAATATTGTGGTATACAGAATTTCTAATTTTCTCAGGGAAGTCATGAAAATAGAGATTTTTAGCCTGGAGGGATAAGATAGAAGCTGTCTGACTATCAAAGGAATCCTCTTCTAAGAGGAGAAACCATCAGAAAGTCTAGCAGTTTGAATATAAAACTGTACAAACCTTCAAACTCTTAAGTATAAAGGAGTGTCAAATTGCTAGTAGTTTCCCTTTTTCTTCCTTTCTCCCGGTTTCAATAAAATGGTCCTTCAGCTGATCAAATGTAGCGAGATGACAAGCAGTAATTTAAATGGGATCATATTCTCTATGTAAATGATTGCAAGGGAAGAGTGAAAGCTCATTTCTCCTGTGTGCCTGCATATACAGCAGCTGCTCATCACATAATGCTTATGGATGGGTTCTGTGATTCTGACAGCGCATTAGGTACCGAGGTAAAAGCACCAGGGAAAGGAGTGAAAGAAATAGCATGTGCCTGAGATGTTGGTGCAGCCAAGGTATAACAGATTTGTCACTGGAGATAAAACAGCATAATTCAAATGCATCCAAATGTTAAAGGCTCCATCAAGAGGAAAAGAAAAAAGTGAGGATTTTCTTTCTCTTTTTTTTTTTTTAATTTAAAATTTTGACTGTTGACTTAAATGAATAATGAGAGGTTGGCCATTGTGGCTGTGTTGGGCGCACTCTGTGATTAAAAAAATCAGTGGGGCTGAGGCTGCTCTGCAGAATTAGATCGGAACCTTGAGGTTTCATGCTGTTACTTTGTAAAAGGGAAACCAGCATGAACTCGTTGTAGAAATGGCCCAAAGAAATGTGTTGAAACTATTTTCTTTATTAAAATTATTTTCTGTGTCAGAAATGTGTGCTTTTTACAGAGAGTTTTGACTTCTGAGTGAAAAAATGAAACACCTGAAAACAGAAACTTTCAGCTTTCAGCAGAAAGCTGGAAACCTTTGATTTGAAAATGCTGCTGTGCTGGTTCACAAGTGTTGTGTTCTACTAAAGAAAATGATTCTCAGAAGCAAATGTAATTGAATTCTAGCTCTCAGGAGGCTGAATTTATAACCTGTATTGGGGATTTTTGTCTGCTATTTTGATGTGTTGTAACAGTCAAATTTTTGTGGGGTGGAATGAGTAAAGCTCCTTTTTTGACAACTTTTAATTATGGTAGACCAATTTATGGGGACACATACATGCTCTCTATAATCAACCCTTCTTTTAAAATGTACAGAGACCTGATTCTTTTCACTTAAATCACACTTAACTGTCTTCCTTCCCTCACACTCCTAGGGGAATGCTTGTGTAAAGGACAGCTTGTCAACAGACGAACTCCTTTTCATCATCACAAATAACTCCAGACATGAAATATTACTCAATTTTCTTGAGCTAGGAAAGGAGCTTTACTTTAAGGGAAGGCTTAAAAAAATAGTTTCAACATTTCAGTTTTCCATGAGTATATACTGTGCTGTTATATATCTTAACCCCATCATTTTGGATAACCTCCTGCTACATTCAGATTTAGCATGCACCCTCCTTGCAATTATTTATTTTTAGATGAGACACACTTGGAACCTCACGAGATACTGAGGCATTTATGAGACTTCAAGGCTATGTCTGAGCTGTGAAGTAGGAACACTAGGGAGTGTTGAGGGCTACAGGGGTCAGAGCCCCCAGTCCAGGGTGGCTGCACAGATGCTGTGTATGTGGAGAGGATCCACAGTGCTCTCACCTTGCAGGTGTATTGAGGAATTGCTTGGGAGATGCAGGGGTAGACTGTCCTGAAATTTTAACCTTACAAATAACTATATTATGATACCAGAATCACTACAACCGATTCTTAAATTTCGTAGAACAGCTTGGGTTGGAAGGAGACCTTGAAGAGCATCTAGTTCCAATTCCCAGCCATGGACAGGAACACCTTCCCCTAGACCAGGTTGCTCCATCCAACATGGCCTTATGCACTTCCATGAATGAGGCATCCACAGCTTCCCTGAGTAACCTGTGCCCGTGTCTCACTGCCCTCACAATAAAAAATTTTTTCTAATATCTAATCGAAACCTGATTTGAACCCACTCAATTTGAACCCAGTCCCCCTTGTCCTGTCTCTACATCATCTTTTCTTTCCTCTAAGTTCCCTTCAGCACTGGAACGTCCCAATTAGGTCGCCTTGAAACTTTCTCTTTTCCAGACTGAGCAAACGCAGTTCTCTCAGCCTTTCGTCATAGATGTGCTCCATCCCTCTGATCATCTCAGTGGCCTCCTCTGGGCTCGCTCTAACAGGTCCATGTCCTTGCTGTGCTGGGACAGAGCTGGATGCAGCACTGCACTCACCAGAGCAGGGCAGAGGGGAAGAATCCTCTCTCTCCCTCCCCTGCTGCCCATGGTGCTTTGGATGCAGCCCAGGACACGTTTGGTTTCTGGGCTGCGAGTGCCTGTGACCAGGGCATGTCCAGCCTCTCCTCCACCAGCACCCCCAAGTCCTTCTGGGCAGGGCTGCTCCGCATCTGTTCATTCCCCAGCCTGGATTGATATCAGGGGTGGCCCTGACCCAGGTGCAGCACCAGCACTTGGTTAATTTACTGTGATAGACACAGGTAGAGATGGCATAATGTAAGTAAAAGAAAATAATTTTAATCCCAGCATCCTGATCAAATGTCGCCTTAGGTAATTGAACTGTACCCTGCAGTCCGAGCTGGTTGGGCAACTCTGTTGCCATCTTGGGTGAGCTGGCGTAAACCCAGCCCAGCTGTACTGAAATAATCAGCTACAGCTCTGGGAAAATGCTGTATGGGAATGGCAAAAAATGTGTGTGCTTTTCTTGCTGTTCTTACTGGCACAAAGTAAGGTTCTTCAAAACTTTGTAAAAAGTTCTCTAATATTGGGTCTAAATATGAGGACTGAACATGATTGCAGAATCTACAGCTAAAAAGAAAAAGAAGAAAATATTTACCAAGTGTCATGCATTTCACATAGGCTTTGCTGAAGTGGCACAGAGCTGCTCTTTTAGCACTTTTGCCACCTTGCCCCAGCAAGACTGTCAAAGGTGGGGCAGATATTAAATCTTAGAATGGGAATTCTAAGATTAATCCTGGATAATGTGTGTATATTCTTGAGACATGTATTTGTGTGACCACAGGGGTTTTGTTTTATTAGAGCTATGCTACTTGTTTAGATTTTGGTGAAGATTTTTCACGCTATTATACTTTACACACTGTAAACAGTGACTTAGTTTCTTAGGCAACAAAGGAAGACTAAAAGCAGCAGTCCAGTACCTGAAAGGGATCCATAAAATAGATGGAGAGGGACTTTTTACAAGGTCATGGAGTGATATGACAAGTGATAATGACTATAAGCTGAAGGAGGATAGATTTAAAGTAGATATTAGGAATAAATTCTTTACTGTGAGAATGGAGAGGCATTGGAATAGGTTGCCCAGAGAATATGGGGATGCCCCAACCCTGGAAGTGTTCAAGGCCAGGTTGGATGGAACAACCTGGTCTTGTGGAAGGTGTCCCTGCCTATGGCAAGGGGTTGGAACCAGAAGGTCTTCAAGGTCCCCTCCAAACCCAAACCATTCTGTGATTTATACTCAGTCAACTACATCAGTGTGGTTTAAGCTCTCTGTTACTTAAATAGTTTAATATTCCATTGTTGCTGAAATTTTGACACATAAAAATCAGACAATTGTACAAATGCAGTTCTTCAGTTATTAATACCTGCTGTGACTCCTGTGACATAAACTAGCAGAGCAAAGGTTTTGCTTTCATAGTGGGTTATTCACCCACTTGAGCCATCCAAAAGTGTCACTTTACTTCTATGAAGTAAGACAGGTGCATTAACGCTTTAACATGCTCAACTGCTTCTTCCCTTGTCACATTAATATTCTGTCCAGATTTTTAAATAAGTTACAAGTATGCAAGTCAAACAGTGTTCATGCTGAAGGCTTCTTTCTTGTGTTTCACTTGGAGCAGTGCTGGGAGGTCACAGTGGTATCAATCTATAATAAAGATAAGGAGATTTAAAACAATGATTGATTGTAAGGTGACTTTACTTTTATTTTTCAAGTTACTGGATAAGATTACCAGAAGAGGCAATCATCTCCACACCAGAGCAGCAAGAATAGCCCTGTCAGGATGATTGCCCATAGGTGCACTCTGAGTGACTGATGGCAGAAAACAATATCGGAGTGCTCTGTGAACAGTTGGAAAGAACAATTAATTTGACTAATGCAGAATTCTTTCCTATTTGTGAATAATCCATGTGTGAATTTTGTTTGTGGTTTTTATTGCTGTTTTAACTTGCCCCTTAAATTTTCATGAAGGAGTTTCAGCTGTTGAGGCAATTGTAAAATTCTCGCTATTAGTATTCCTTGGAAGTATCCAGTGCTACTGGGTGTCCCTGTATGGTTCAGTTGCAGGATTTTGTCCTACGCTTTTCTGAGGATCCTAGAATGAGAATTCCCAATTTGAGGTGATGGCTCTAATTTATGGTGGTAACTTTAATTAGACTTAGTTCTGGAAGAGAGACTTAGAGTGCCTTTTAGAATGATACCAAGTTTCTTATTTTATCAAGAGAAATCGATTTCAACAGCCTTGCAGACAAGTTCTTCAAGGCTGATAGAAGCCTTGCAGAATCTAGACCTCTACTTATTGCTTTTTGGTTGCAGCTAATGCAGTTACACAGTGTCTTTGTACTGTAGTGTGGTAGTTTGAACCTTCATCTGCATTTCATGAATGTCGTTTACTTATGAAAACCCAAAAAAAGTATTTAGCATTACAATTAGCCTTAAGCCATTCACACTTTTTGTTGATAATAACAAAGATGTGGATGGCCTTCTGCTCAGTGCTATGATTCTCATATTGTGGCAAAGGGAATACTTAAAATAATTGCTGCTAGATAACACTTTCAAAACTGAATGTGGACATTTTTCATTTGTCCAGATCAAAGAAGTGTATTTCTGACAGCCTGTGTGCTAGCAAATGCTGTTCTCTGAGGTTTCTCTGCCCAAATTTGTTTTCTATCCTCTTCTAAATGTTTTCAATGAAACAGAAGCAGGCAAGGAAGGATGCAATAAAAATCTTAATTTGTTAAAATAATTAAGTATTCCTTTGATCTGCAAAAGCCCCTTTAAAATATGGTTGACTTTTCCCTGTAACTTTTTTCCATGTTGGCACAGGCCTCTGTTTCTAAAATTCAAACGGTTTTGTCCACACACTTCTAATCCAAGTTTTCAGCCAAAATATCTAGTAAAATCTGGATATAGAGTCCTCTTATGCCTTGGTGGTCTCTTGCCTGGAGAGGCAGAAGGGCTCATCTTTTACACTGACGTCTCTGAGTGGCTCACATGGCTGAAACACGGACACATAGATTTTAAAAAAAATTTCTTGCTGTCCTAGATGCCACAACAGCAGAATCCACTACAGTGGATATGTTCATTTTAACTGTTCCTGCATAAACATTGAGCCTCTTATAAAGAAAAATGTGGTTTCTGCTCCACTTGCCTTTCTCTCTGCATAGACAGGTACAAGCACAATTTTGTGAGGCATTTTGTAGATGGTATCCCTGTGCCTAATCTTAAGTGCATGAGTGCTGTTAAGCACAGAGAGAAGGGAGAGTAGTCATACAGACTGTTTTAAAAACAGTAACATCTGTGCAGTTTGGATTCTATATTTTATGGGACCAGAAAAGTATGTCAGGTACTGGCTGTTGTCAGTTATCCCAAGCCAAGGACATCTGGTGATGGCAAAACCCTTCTCAGGATCTAGCTCAGGACACCAGATTCTTGATGATGTTAAAGGAAAAGAGTTACTCACCAGTGGTGTGCTCCTGCCACCCAGGATGCTCACACTGTAGTGGGCTGTGTAATAGTTCTGAGATCAGACTTCTCTTCTTTTGAGGCTGTTTTGCTTAGCATCAGAAATGTTCTTTTTTTGTGTGTGTGTGCTCTGTGGCCCATTAGTGTTTCTAAAATCCGCCTTATCCTCTCTTCTTTGTAAGCTTTGTGGACCAATCATGCTCGTGACTCAGCCCAGGAGGATGCCATGGTGTGTGAGAGCATTGGGGCTGGTGTGCCAGCTGACAGCAACATTGCCCCAGATGGTTCAGCTGTGCTCCTCTCTAGGTACCCCCAGAAGACCCAGACTCTTGTTCTAGATATATATAAAAAAAAAATAAAAAAATTAAGAACAGTGAAACTTTATAAACATTTCAGTGGCTTCACGATTCATACACGCTAAGGCAGCTCAAGGAATCTCAGAAATAGCTCTAAAGCACTTGTGTAGGTGGTTTCAAATCACCAAAGAGATGATCTCTAGTACATGATGGACTCTCAGTCACAGCGCAATAAATTATTGCTGTGATCTCTAAATTCCAAGGAGGGGAGAGAAGGCTGGAAGCTACTCATACACCACTTTACTGGATCCCACCAAAAAACCCCAAGAATTGAAAAAGATGCCCCATCTGAAAGTGTTTTCTTTTGAAGCTGGAGGTTTAAGACGAACACAAAACTCTGCCATATTTCCCATCCAGTGCCAGGCAGGAATATGGATTTTAGAGCAGTTTTTTATTTAAAGACAAGCTTTATATGTCAAGCAGCTAACACAGCATGATTTATAGGCAATTAGAGCTTGTGCCACAAAAAATGGCTTGAGGGTTTAAGCCTTGCCTTGGTGTCTTACATCTGAAATTGTGACCCTCTCAAGGGAGTGAGAGCTCTTGCTCAGATGAGGTCTCATGCTGCCAGTTTTTGACTAAAAGTTCTCTAGATGACTGGAGTGCTGTGCAGGGGACTACCGAAGAGACCCCCTCGCTCTTTGCATGTTGAAGCACGTTTGCGTGCACAAACGTAGTTACATTCATACATCTTTTGTAGTAACCTTCATACATCTCCCTGGATGAGGCTGATCCAGAAAATTTGTCCAGGATATGCTCAGCAGACACTGTTCTTTCCACAGCTGAGCCATCAAGTGCATGATGAGAGCTTTTAGCACCCCCTTTTCCCGTCTCGTTAATCCTACACCTTGTGCATGAAGGAGACAACTCACCAGGGTGTGGGGTTAACTGCTTTAATTTTCTTGCTTTTGCGTGAAAAACACCCTCAGCTACCACCTGAATGTGTTTCAGAGAGATGAGGAAGCTTTAGCAGGGTTTTCCTATGCCGTGAGTGAATTTTGTAAGTAAAGTTATGGTCAGAAAATTTGGCCTTTCCCTTTGTCATCCTTAGAGGAAAAGTGTCCTCTAAGGACACTTAAAGTTTTAAAAGAAAAACAAACAAGCAAACAAACCCCAAGCCCATATATCTATGTTTGACTAGAATATGCAGGTCAGGGCTTTAATAATATTTAATCGTAATAATTATAATAAATCATAATTTAGATCATTAAAAGAGAAAGGCATTCCAGTCGAAACAAAACCACGCAGCACAAAATCTTTCAAGTGTGTTTGTCTCTGGTACTTCTGTTCATGTATCTGCAACATGTTTTTATGAGTGGTGCCTTTTAGAAGTCCCATTTTGAGATGACCAAGCTCCACAGTGTTGGAAATCTTCATGTATAATTCAAATTGATAAAACATCTGCATGTAGTAGAATTGTAGTTTTGTATACTTTGGGTGTAGTGTATAAGTCTAGTCTGTAAGCATAGAAAAGGTTTTTCTGCATTAATTAAAAGGAGATAGTTGAGGTTAAAAAAAAAAAGTTATTTTTCCTTATTCCATTTTATAATGCTGAAAATTTCTTAATCACTCCAGCAGGCTGGGGTTGTTTTGTTTGGTTTTTTTTTTTTTATCACAACCATCTCTTCTGCATGTCATTGTGAGTTCACAGACATGATACTCCAGTGTCAGATGAAATGCTCCTCCAAGCCTTTAGAGATGTCGGTGATGCAAACCCATCATGGTTACATCATGTCAAGATGCTGGTGAATACTGTCACTGGGAATCTTTAGAGTGCATTTCACGGTGAAGAACTGAAACAAAAAGATGTCAAAGCAATTCCAAAATCGAGGCCTTCTGATTATCAAGGTGATTATGAAAGACAAAAGCTGTAAGTACTTGTAACTTGGCGCATGTTACCAGATGTTCTGTCTTCTGAGCAACAGCTAAATCTTCCTCATATTAGCTTATAAAAATGTAAAGACACCCATGTCATTGAAATGTCACGTCTGTCACTTTTCTAGGATTCTGGTAGCAGTTGGGAAACAGTGTGATGTCATTTGATTGACAAGGATAGAAGGAAGTTTTGGCTGAAATTTTGAAGGCTGAGAGTTTTACAGCTAGGATTGAATTCTTAGTGTGATTCCTACAGTATGCACTAAGGAAGAGGTAATCTTTGTCAACAGTTCTTCTGTGGAAAGAAGAAAATGGAGAGTATGGATAGAGATGGGAGAGTTAGTTTTACCTTGTTATAACTAAATGTGTGCTCAACTCTCAGTGACTTCTGAGCCTCCATGTATCAAAGTACAAATTAACTGAGACGTTTCTCCTGCAAGTTAGGCAGATGAAAGGAGAAGGTTGCTGTTGACATTTGAGATCATTCTGATGATGCAGGTATGTGATTCCTTTTGAACCCAGATGAAAGTTTGCAGAAAGTGTGTGTTTTTCTCATTAGTTTCCAGTTTTTACTAAATTTCTTCCTAATTTGTGATCAATCCAGTTTTTACAGGCTGGATTTGCTGTGACCATTTTTCTACCCAGAAGCTTTACTGCTTACAGCATTGTCATTCAAATACAGAAAGATAACAAGTTGCTTGAAGTAAAGCTGCTGTTTCTTTATTTAACGTCAGGTCTAGTGTTTTCTGAATGCTGGTATTCAGTTTCAGGAGAGAGATATTCCCCCTGATACACTGATCTTGGTAGGCTGGGGATGAAATTAAAAAATATGGTAGTCTGATGTGCTGGGCTGCCAAGGGACTTAATCTAGAAATATTGGAGGTCACTGGACAAGGTGCTACACTAGACAGGTATTTTATAATACTGATATTTTATATTGCACTGAGCTATCAATAGTTTATAGATAAAAGGAATATAAACAAAATGTAAAATCCTTTCCTCAGTTCTTGAAATCTCTTCTGTCACATTTTTTTAATGGGTGAAACTTGTTTTAATGTGAATTTTTTCTGCTTTGAATTTTGTCTGACTTAGCAATTCTCAGCTTTTGTATTGCATATTGAGATGCACAAAATGAAAAGGGAGGATTTAGTAATACTAATTACTGAAATGTCATTTGACCATACATATTCCTTTTTCAAAATAAACATTGTTAAAGAATGATTAAGATAATTTCTCATTTATAATAAAAATCTAAGGAAGAGTTAAGCAAAAGAATGGAAACCTTCATCCATGATTTGTAATTATTCACTTCTAAATGAATTACCTTTGCCCAGGTACAAACTCTTATTTAGTCTGTTCTAGCAAGCATATGAGAATCTGTATTTTTTTGATACAATCCTCTTGGTTAGTAAACTACAAAGTGTAATTTGTTTTTTGGAGTACATTTCAATGTTCATGAAAATAGAAGGTGGAAGTTATGAAATTAACAACCATCTGGCATAAATTTCGGAGTTGATTCTTGACTTCATAATAAAATCTTTTATACAAAATAATAATGCCTTTCATTTAAAAAAAGTCCAACTAATTATATGCATAGTTTCTGAAATAATCTATGCTTCTTCCTCCAAGAAATAACAGTTTTTCAGGCTGTGCCTCAAGCATGCATCTATCTTTTTTTATAAAGATGGTTACATTTCCAAATGGAAGACAATTTGTATAAGAGAAGGAGTTTTAAGGGATGAAAAATATATCGAAAAACACTAACATTTTTTCATGAATTGACTGAGTCTAAATGTAAAATGAAAACTAATTGAGTAAATACAAATGCAAAGACCAGTTTTAACCCTCTAGACCAAGCATTAACAGGCTTTTTAAACTATAAAGAAATATACTAGGTATGAGTTTGGCTCAAGATGATTTGAAATCTGAAAACTGCTTGTCTCCACAGTACCTGGTGTTCATTACAGCATTGTTACTTTGAAACATCATCCCACTTCTTTCAATTGATTCCAATAAGAGCAGAGTTGCTCTTCAAGTGTTCTTGTAGGGTTGTTGTTGTTGTGTTAGAGATGCAAGATAGTGCGGAAAGAAAGAAATATTTGAAATATTTCTGATGCAGGTAGTTTTCAGATGTATTGACTAGGTTTTAAAAATATCTTTCCATGAAGCATGGTGCTCTTGAGTGTTAGTGAATCTTATAAAAATTAAGTCATCTCACAAGACACCGTTGAAAAAAAGAGCTGAAATTCTTAAAAGTGAGATAAATTTTCTTGCTCTGCTCAGGAGAGAGAGAGAGATATGTCAGAAAACCCAAACCTCCCAGCTTCCAATTCCTTGCTTTATTTGAAAGACCAAGCTCATCCTAATAAATCCTGATGATTTGGCAAAGCGTTTTTGATTGGAAAATAACTGTTATTGCAAATATGATAATTGAAAAAGTTGAACTCTAGTTGAACTCTTTAGACTCTCTCTCCTCTCCAAGATTAATTTTTGCATACATGTATGCTTTTGTAAAAAATGTTTATGTCCTTAGCTGTTATTGTCTCTGATGGAAATTAACCCTAAGAGTTTGTTCTAACTTGTTGAACCTGGCCCATTGCCATCTTGATTATCTTTATCCTGTGTAGCCTAATCCTGGAGCTGACCTGCTTGGTAACTCCTTAAAATCTAGTCTTTTTCCTTTTTTTGTGGTTTCTTCCAGTGTAGGTCAGTCTTGAATGTCTAGGGACCCATGAGTCTGGAGTCTGCAGCGAAGAAGTATGTTCTCCTGAGCCCAGGAGGACTTCATCTGGTTACTTTCTCTCTTTGCTGTGGGGCAGTGCTGGGTGGGCTGGTTCCTCTGTCTCTGAAGTCCTCCATCCCCAGCTTCTGTGCTTCAGTCATAGCAGCCTCTGAGCGCAGCAAATGGAGAAGAGAAGGGACGGAGTTTAGGAGATTTTAAGCAGGAAGGTGAATGCTCTGACAAAGACAGGATCTGCTTGTCCTGCCTGGATTGCTCCATGGGGCAGATGGCTCTGAGGTAATTGGAGAATATGGTTTACAGGAATGTCTTCACAGACAAGAATGGACTTCTAGGGGAGAGCTCAAAAAGGTGCTGGGTCGCTAGAGCTGCTCGTTTCCATGCCCTTGGAGTTTGTGGTTGGCAGATGCCTACCCTGGAAATGACCCAAGTTCATGTGAGTTTGTTTCTAGTTACCTTTCATAGAAAAAGTTCTGAATAATGTTGTGGGATTGTTTTTGTTTTTTAACTGGACGGAGTTTTTAAATTCAAGAGGCCCTTAAAAAGTCATATTTGGACTTCTTTTAATTTATTCCCTGCAAATGTATAAACTCAAACACAAGGGTTGCGAGCAAACCTCTTAAGAGTTTATTTGCATTTTGCCTGAAAGAAAATAAATCAACAATTGGCTGCTGCAGACATTAAAATATAGCACTTGAATTCTAACACTGCTGTGAAATTAAATATAAATGCTTCAGAGATCCAAACAACATTAAAGTGTTGAAGAAGATGGAATTTTAAATCTTGATTTCTGGCAAGAGAATACATGTATAATAAACAATTAGGAAACAATCCAACTCCTTAGGAAAATAATTTCCTTGAATTAGTTTCTATCCAAGTCTACATTCTGAAAAACACAGTTAAATGATTGTGTAAAATATTTGTTGTTAAATGTGATGCCATAAAAGATAAAGAGGATAAAGCAATATGAGCCTGATAAAAAATTGTGCTGTTTTTTGAAATACGGTTTAATGAACAAGTTGAGTAACCACTTTGGAACAGACTCTATTGCTTTCACTGATAGATTTGAGTATTAGCCCAAGACTCTATTTATGAATTATGCCATTCTTTTTTCTTATGTTGTACATTAAAATGCAGGAAATAGCACTGATTTAGGGCTGTATTAGCAAACAACAGTCGAAGACAGAAATCAGAATATGAAGGAACTAGAAAATCATCTCTCTCCAAAAGCACTTCTGTGCCAGAGCATATGTTTACTGATAATTTGTCCTATATATGGGGTTGTCTTTAAAAGCAAGGTAATACAACAACTTCAGGCAGGAAAGAGTTTTGGCAGTTTATTGTTTAGGATTTTAGATTGAAAAGAGAGACCTTCTAATATCAGACAAACAAACCACAAACTGAAAAAAAAAAGGGAATTTTTTTTTCACTGCATCTGAAATTAGAAAATTAGATTTGTAGTCCCAATTCAGCTTCTACTGCAGAGTGGAAAGACAGTTGACCTAAAATACTTTGTGATTTTTGAAATACAGAAGACCCTGCAGACCTCTACAAAGTTTGGGCTATCTGTAGGAATTCCAGCATCTTGTTCTACATCACATTTGTTAATTAATTTATAAATATCATCAGTTAACTTTTGTCATCATCATTCAGTATTTATATTCTTGAGTATCTTCAGCATCTTTCATAGAAGGGACCTCCCCCAGTAGCAATAAGTTATATGAAAACTTTTTATAGAGGACGAGGCAACTGTTTTCTGGTGTCTTTTCTCGCCAACTGCCTTTTGAAAATTTCAGATGGGAGGTGATTAGATAGATATATATATATATGGCACTTCTTCCCTTTCTAATGAATCTAGATTTCTTAATCCCTACAACCACTAATGAGGTTAAGGGCACCGAAAGAATGAAAGACAAATTGGGGTAGATGAAGAGAGGGAAAGCTAAAGAGACATGAGGCTTGCTAGCTAATAACCTCAATATCTGTAATGATTTTAGGTCCATATGGAATACCATTTGAGATATAACTCAGCATATTTTTATCTGTAGTGATTTTGGACCTCATAAGGTAGAACAAAGCAAGCATGTGATAAATTTCCATAACAAATTAAAGTAAAAATGTAGCAGTGATTTACAAAGTAGGCCAAACATGTTGATCACCACACTAAAAATGGAGCTACATGATAGGATCAGCAATTTCCCAATGCTGAGCAGGATTCACAGGGATGGGTACTCGTGTGTAAACTTCTCCAAAACTAAGTAATTGTACTAAATCAGTTTATGATTCTGCAATAGTTAAACTTTGAATACGAAAGTAAATTCTCTAGTATGTCGTGTGTTCTCCTACCCAACTAGGTTTTAAAACTTCCACCTAATGTATTGGTAAACTCTCCCTTTTGCACTGCTTGTTGAACTATATGACTTAGTTAAAAGGTGAATTTTTGCAGTTCTTGTTTGCCAGAAGTCATAAATGACAGGTTTGTTGCCTTTGTTCACTGTGGAACAGGGCACAAACACTGACGCATGTCTTTGAGACAATTTTTAAGCTTTCTAAGCATGGGATGCTCTTGTCCTGATGTCTTTATTGTGAGTCCTTGCCTATGCAAATGTTTTCATACTCAGAATAAACGATTTTGAGTACTTTATGTAGAGGATGAAGGAAAAGGTAGATAGCTAAAATAACATGAAAAGTAATTTGGAATGTATCTCACCTCTCAAAGTCTTCAGAAATACAGCAGCAGAGAAACCTGTACCTTCACCAATGATCTCAGACTTGTGTTTTGCACACAGTACTTCTTGTTACCAGATGATTTTTATTGGACAGTGGCTGGGTTTTCCTCTGTGCGTAGACTCAGGTGTTCTGGAGCATGAATCTCCCCTCGCTGACCTTTTAACTAAGGGGGCAAAATCTTTTCGTTGCTGTCTTACGGTATTACAGTTGTAGAGGGATTTTTATCTTGTAGACTCTTCCTGTGTGGTTGTCTGAATGGTGGTCTGCCTTGCAGCGTGATTCAAATTATGTCACCCTTGGCCATTTTGCCTCAGTAGTCAGGCCTGCTCCCTCCCCACAGTTCAAAAAGTCTGTTGCATTGAATGAAGAAAGTATATTCCTGTTTAGATGGAAGATCTGATACATGATACAACTGTTTTCCAGATAAGTGCGATCTTGAAGAAAAAAAAATCCTGTAAAATGGCTGAAAAAACCTCAACACCACTAAATGAGAAATTCAGCCACTCAGAACATGCACAGTACAAAATTTAGAATAAAATTGCTCTCAAAGATGAGAATTTGCAATGGTAATGGAACTACATATAGGTCAAATAGTCTATCTCTTCACCTTTTTGTCTTGATTGAAAAAGTTACTTTTAAACTTCTTGAGATTAAACTCATTCAAAATACAAGCTTGTATAGGGTCTGTATTCTTGTGCAACCCATTTTGATCGGTTTTGTGCAAGAGCTGTCAGCAATACAATGTTATCCGCTGTATTGATTCTTTTTATAATTCTTGTCCTGGAGTTGAAATACATCTCACAGGTAAATTCAGTTCAGTATTCATTTGGGCCATTGTTTTAATGTGGATAAGGAGTGTAGTCATTTCTACTACATTTTTTTGGTAAAATTTTGCCAAGGTTGACAGTAGTTCTGGGAAAATCCTGAACTACTTGAGGACAATGATACCTGATGTGCCTTCCAAATGATGGTTGGTATCTTGAGAATAATTATCCTCTGCGCAGTGATTTGTCCTTTCTGTTCCTTTCTTCCCATCTACTTTCTAGAGGGGATGCTAGGGACAAAGGATGTAGTTGCTGCTAATACCAGATTCCAAATTCTATTATCTACTGAGATATGGCAAAACATGTAATTGCAATAGACTTGAACAGCAAAGTGAGAAAAAAAAAGCTCATGTGTCTCAGACACCAAGCATAGCTATGAAATGCAAAAGGGTAACCACAGTTTCACTAGGAATGAAATATTCATGTTGCTAACTTACATAAAACAAAAGATGGAGTGTTTTCTACAGGGAAATTACTTTTGCTGATGAGCTCCATTTATGCATGATAGAGTTTTAAATTTTTGAAAACCCCCTTGGTTATTTTTTTCTCTTTTCAGTTTTAGCAGCTTTAATTTTAGGCTTATAAACAGATATATGTAAAATTTCTTGCTGAAAGGGCCTTATTCTGTTTAAAGTCATATTTATTACATTCAGCAAAAATAGAATTGCTTCTGTCAATGACCATGAATACAAAATCAATATTTAAGACTCCAGTCTCACAGACTTCGTATTACAAAGTGAGTGCTTCAGTTTTGAATTGCCCTATAATGAAATATATCTTCATTTAACATTCTTTTAATGTCTCCAGAGGCTCTAGTTTTGCACCAGGTAACTGGAAAGCAGACAATAGCAGAGGGAGTTGAGAAACCCAGCTTTCGGTCAAGATTAAAGCATGTCCCCAGAATTACGAGGTCTGATGTGCTTTCTTCATGCTCTTGGTGGAGGGTCACCGTGCATGTCTCTCTTGTCTCAAAGGCAAACCCTTGATGGTGGCAGTGGAAAACTCTTACACACTCTGCAGGCTTGATATGAAGCTGGAGTGAGGAGATCTGGAAATCCGGTCTCGAGCTAAGCCCAAATTCTCTGAAACATTCATGAATCTTCCTTATTTCTCGATCATTACAAGCAGGTTTTTGAAGGCCAGGTGATTACTGATCTTATTGGATTTTGACCAAGATATCGGGCATAAAAACTTGTAAATGGTTGCTTCTGCCTAGCTTTGGACAGCACATCACTTCAGGTAATATTCAACTTCAGCAGTTCAGAGTGAGTTGTTGGTTTATGTTAAGTGTCCCAGAGGAAAAAGACACTAAGAGAATATAATTCCATCAAGTCTAAGAAAAATATGTTCTTGGAAAATGTTAGATAGTGCAAGGGTACAAAGAATGTATAAAACAACAGTAAATAAAACCTGTCTGTTTAAAATTAATGCCATAACCTGAATTTCTTTCCCTTTTGGCTATAAATAATGCAGTATTCTTAGTATGTATATTTAGATACCAAAATATAGCCAGGTTTGTCCCATAGAACAGAAATTTTGTAAATAAGCAGTGAATTTATGGTTCTGATTTGTTTGAAATGATAATATTTTGCCTACTAAATAGGTAAATAATGAAATAGATTTAGTTGATTGCACACAACAGACAAAGAGTATAGAAGAAACATGCACCCTAGGGAATAAGTAGGTGCTTAAAATTATTTTTGTTTTTAAAGGCTACTGTAGTTTAGAGTGTCTTGTACAAGTGTTTGCTGGAATAAATTTGCTAACAGCATTTTTGCCCTTGACTCTTCGTAGTGACAGATGTTGTAAGTTAGGAAAACTTCATCTTCCCTTCAGTAGCCTTTTATTAACAGATCATATTGGTGGCAGAAGCATAACTCTTGTGACATTCGAGATGATGATCCAAGAAACAGGACAGGTTTGAAAAGTGTATCAACAAATGATGAGAAAACTGTTATTCTCGCCTTACTGTATGAAGTGAGAATAGAGCGTGATTTTAGTACAGAGCTCTTCTAATGCAAATATTAGCAATAAATAGGTGCTGGTGATGGTTATTTGTGGGAAGCAGACCAGGATTGCCTGCTCATGCTGTGAGTGCCGAGAAGCAGGGTCGGTTCTGTGACGGCTGCTGGTAGTGCAGCACAGCTGGCCGAGCTGTTCAGGCCAAAAGGCACCACATCTGTAGGAGTTAACCAGCTTCCACACCCTCTGGCCCTCCGTGCTGTGAGACATGGGCTGCTGTAGTGCTGTGGGCTTAATGAGGTCCTGCAGGAATCCCATAGTAGAGTGGGAAGTCTTACAACTTTTGGCTTGCTGGCAAATTAATCGTTGGATTATCTTCCCCTTCACCTGCTCAAATTAGTATGATACTTGCAGCATGTGAGGCCTTAGTTAAATTCAGTTCTTCCCCGGGTATGTGAATCTAGAGTGTTATTAATAGGTAAACTACCCTTCTTTTTTCTTTTTCTCAAAGCCTTCCAATAGGGTTGAATAACAATAACAGTTCTAGTATTGTGTTCTTGTTCTGCAACTCTCACAAGGCCTTTGCAAACCTGATAACTATAATTACACCTGATCAGAAACTTCTGGGCAGGACAGAGCTCCGCTGGAGAATGCCGATACAGTAGGACTGAGTGGTTTGTCTCTGGCTTTTGTTTGTCTAACGAGTTTTGATAACAGCAGAAGACATGTTTATATTCTGTAATCTGCAACAGTGGTTCTATAAATGAGTTATTTCTGCAAGGAGATATTTTTCTGTTGATTTACGTGATGGCTGGGGGAAGCCCCTAATGTACTGAGGTTGAGTTTGTGCTTAGGAGCTGGCCAAAAGATTGGTTTTCCTCCTCTGCTTGGATTTGTTAAAGGCAACAGTTCAAAGAATGGCTAAAAACCTGTAATTCTTTGAGTCCGTGTTTCATCCTGCCATTATATACAGCAGTTTGACACTTTTTACCGTATATAATGGCATATTCCTTAGACATTGTAGGAGTTAAGTCTGAAATGTTTCACACTGGTGTGATTTATAACATACTTGATTCATTACCATGATTTTCTTTATGAATGAAGTATGATAATGTGCAAAGAAAAAAGGGGGCGAAAAAGTCTTTTCTTCAAATGAATTCAGAAATAGATCCAGGGAATATTTTTAATCATTAGCATAAAGATGTTGCCACTTTGCAGAGGGGAAGACATTTTGTAGGAGATGTTTAGCCTTGAGGCAGTTCATTCTTTACACAGAGGCATAAAAAATACAGCTCCTGGCTGTTTTTATCATTACTAATAAATGAATAAGCACGGTTTCTGAAAAAACATGTTTTATCAGAAGGACATGTTACACTGTTCTTATCAATAATTCTATGCAAGTAAAATTCAAGCCTGCGGGATTGTATTGTTCCAAGTTTTTTATACAATCACTTTTCATAAAAGAAAAACAGACTGAGGTGATGATGAATGATGGATGAAAATTTTAGATGTAATTAAAAGAAAAAAAAAGTTGAATTCCCAAGTTCCTTTAACAAAGGGAGGGAAAAAAAATACTGTAAAGCTATAGTTTGATAGATAATATTCCATTAAAGTGAGCTGCATGCAGGAAAATTAGGCAGGTTTATATGAGAGAGATTGACAAGCTTTAAATAACCATGAATATGTGAATAGCTGACCTATTTTGCTTCCCATTTTAATTGTAGAGATGAACAGATTAAGGATTGTGCTGGAGAATGCAACTGGAGCTTTTAAGGGAGGAAAACCAGAGAAACAGCAATCCTATAGGAATACTGCAAGAACTCAAAGGGAGTTACATAGCTATTAACAGATCAGCTATAGAGTGATCTCATTGCTGCCATCAAGTGTGTGAGCATCCTGAAACGATGATTTTTGGCAAATAGCTGAGAAACAGAAGAAAGATGATTCAGTGATTTGAGTCAGTTCAGATTATTATGGAGTCATTTCAAAACTAGCAAAAAAAAAAAATTTCAAAGACAAGGTCGTGCTTTGGCCACATCGTATCTGGACCATAAGTGATTTTTACACTCGTACTCACATTTGGTGAATAGTTTTGTGGGGAAGAATTGTCATTCCAGGTTTGGAAGCTTTATCCATTAGAAGAAAGACAGCAGCTCACTCAAAACTGCCTGGATGAGTAGCATCTCCTAATGTATTTCTTGTTGTTAGTTTTTATACTAAGAGCCTAATGAACTTTTTCTCAATTCACTTTCAGATAGGTGTTAGGGGATGGTGAGTATTTAACAATATATATGAGCTTCAATTTCTTTGAATAATCCCGGAAAATATAGTTTTTAATCACATGGTCCAATTGAGTAATAGCAAAACCTCTCAAGCTTGTGTAGCTTCTCTGACTTTCCTAATGTTAAAAAAATGTTGATTTTTTGGGTGCCTTTTACCTTTTTCAGAAAACAAATCAGCCTAAACATCTCGGTCTTTGTTCAATTGCAGGTAGCAAGTAGGTAAGATCAAAAGTTGGCCTATAGCCAACACAAAGGATTTTTGTTGCTTTTAGACACAAATGCCACTCTTGAATTCTGCTGTTCCACAAGTTCTTTTGACTCTGCTGGTAAAATCAGTGTCTTTTTTGCTATACAATTCTGGTAATATTCGTACTTTCCAGTGGGGATCAATCAGAACAACCTATGTGAGAAATAGATCACAGCACAAACTTAAATTTCCTTGCCTTCGTAAGGCTGCTTCCATCCATGTTACTAGTGAAAAGCCCAGCTTAAAGCTTGCAATTTTTGAAAATTAATTCTTAGAAAGGTCAATTAATATTCCCAGATCCTGGAAACAGGGATGGTTTGGTTCAGAGCAGTAGTACCAAGAGATAGATCAATCATAACATGCCATAACATGCAATTTCAAAGACGCAAAGGCAACAGAGACAAAGCATAAGCTGCCTGACTTTTGCAGGAACCGTATTCACCACAGTGAGGATTGCAGAAGCTGCTCTTAGTGGGAGCTGCTGTAGTCCACTGAAGGAGGTGCGTATTCTTGATGAAGTTTGTTTTGATTTCAGTGTTGTTAAATACCTTGGAATACTGAGTGTCTAATTATCTTGGAATTGTACTTCATTCTGACACGTCAGACATAACAAAACTGCTGTTTCTTATCAGCACAAATAATACAGCAGCATCTGTAGATACTGGCTGATACCTGAGGATGGTGAGACTGTCAGAGGCAATGCCACCAACATTGGTTCAGACTATGTTTGCCATCACATGATGTTTTCAGGAAAAATTTTTCTGAAAACTCCCCCAAATCTCTTTAGATTTCTGTAAGCCTGAAGAAAATAAAGGATTCATTTGGGCAAGAATGGAAATGCCATCTGACAAGGCCGAGAAGCCACTTTCCGTGATGTTGATAGTGAGGTCTCTTAAGGAGGATAAGTTGTTAGAGCAGGCAGCTTAGGGAAAAGGAAGCAGGTGTTTGTTCTTCCATCTAAGACAGAAATTCTGCATAAAAATGCGTAAAAATTCTAACTGTTGGGTAATATTTATTTTTTTTCCTTGGCCATACAATTTTATTTCCTTTCTAAGAGCAAAGTACACCAAGGCCCTGGAGCTGTTGATTATAGATTATAGCTTCGTTGTTTTAAGTGCCTAGTATGGATATGCAAAAGCATAAGAAAGAAAAAAAAGGATTTAGTACAGCAACTCATGGTAAACCTTCATAGGAGAAAGATTCTTCTAAATGCTAGGAAGTGGTATCCAAAACTAACCATTCTTAGAAACAGTATGACTTTATGGAAAGGCATAGAGACAGAGCAGATATCAAAGCGTAGATATGCTCATTTTGCAAAATGCTTATCACTCTCTAGAGAGAGAACACAATGATAGTAGATGCATCTTGCAAGGAGTGATTTTTTATTATTATTTTATATAGGTTTGCTCAATAAGATTAACAATAATTTAAAAATAGCAGCGTTTGTTACCTGTCCAGTGCATACATGTTATGGCTCTGCCTGCCCATTTATTTCATATTTCTCTTCTATTTCTCGCTAGCACTAAATTTCAGTGGGCATTTTCAGTGAGAACCACACGTGCCAAAACAGTGGTGGCTAAATTCAGCTGTCATTACCTCATGTTGTAGAACTTCCTTGGCACCAAAATCGCCATTTCATGTATATGACACCATGTGTATCACTGTGTGTAATCACCCTCAGGGCACCTACCCTCTGTGTTTATGTTCAAAGGGCTATGGCAAACATGGATTAGTTGGATTGCGGGATCTACCTCTTTGCAAACACTGTTCTTTTCTACTCATCTGCCTGCAAAATCTGTCTATGCCCTGGGGACTGTGCATCCTTCAGCGACCTAGAAAGGAGGAATCCTTACTCCCTTTCCTCCTCTATAATTATCCTGGCTGCTTTGGAGCATGTTCTGCTACAAAGGCCAAAGACCTTTAACCTTCTGCTGAAATTAATGCGTAATTCTCTACACTGTTTTCCTCTGCTCCTTGGGAGATATGTGGGTTATCCAGAGCACGAAGCAGAGTAGAAAATTTCCAATCAGGGCATTTACTTTTTTTATTATCTTTAGAAAGGCTGTATCAAGAAGTTGAAATTTGGGTGCATATCCTATCCTTTCTGTTATTTCTCAATGTGGTTTTCTGCTCATCCTTAGGTTCATTGTTTACCTAATTTTTTTATATTCTTAACTTAAGACTTAGTTGTCTCTCCACTTTTTTTTTTTTGTCTCTGATAGTCCTTCATTCTAAATCGTTATTCTACATTGTTTGAAGGGAGGGTAGATTCAAAACAAGGTAGATTCAAAACATTATACTTGTTGATACCCTGTCACAGTGAAATTTAAGTCTGACAAACATGAAGAACAGACATGTCTGCTGTGTGTGTAGTAGCCAGAAGAGCAACTACAGAGCAGAGCACAAGGGGAACAGAGAAGATGGTTATACCCATACAGAAGGTCTCTATCCCTAGAGACATCAGAGGTTGGGCTGGACATCAACAGTTGCTCTGTGGAACCTGATCTAGGTGAGTATGTCTGAGTTTATTGCAGGGGTTTGAACCAGATGACCTTTAGAGGTCTCTTCCAACTCAAACTCTGCTGTGGTTCTGTGATTTGGAAACTGTCAGGATGGGTGAGATGCTGATTGTGAGAGCATGCAGTTTTGCTGGGCAAAGAGATCTGTGTTACATGCGGGCTGAGGGCAAGCCATATGGTAAAAGACTAGCTCTATATTTCAGTTTATTGGAGTATAGGAAAATTGCTCACATCTGTCAGAAATCACGCTGTTTCTCCAGCTAATGTACAATCTCATAGCACTTGCATATTAAGTAACATGTATAAAAAATTCATAAACATAAAGAGTCTGAAGCATTAAAAATCCAATACCAGGCAATTTGATGTTAAAATCTTGCAGAAAAATGGAGCCCTACTTCCATTCATCCCAGAGCTTGCAGGCAGTTAACAAGGCAGTCATAGACTTCATGCTTCTTAGCCTTCCACACTCATTGGCCATGGTGTAGATTATATTAGTTCAATGAACAGTTCCTAATGTGGGTTAGTTTGGACTCTATTTTCTGGATTTATTATGTCTGGCAGTGGTGTGCATAAGCCCAACTGTAAAAGATGACTGCTGTGCTTCTGAGATATATGCCTCTCTGTTCCTGCTCCCTGGAAGTCCTCCAGCACGGTTGAGGAGATCAGGACAGGAATGTTTAGCTGGGTGCAGTCTCTAGTTCCTTCTGCATTTTTGAAAGCTGCAAAAGGGCTACAAAACTATAACCTTTTGTACAAAGCAACACAGTCACTGAGCTGGTACAAGCCTTCCAGGGTGACAGCTCTGTCTTCCACATTTATGGGCTTGTCTGCATTTTCATGTGGTCCTTGATTTTGAAGGATTTTCAGTTTTTCAGTAGAACTATGTACTGGACTGGGAATGGAAAATCCCAGTGTCCTTCTGGTAAACAAAGAAATTTAACTCTCTGGTATTTAAGAATAAAAATCAGTTTGATTTTTGTTTTGTCTTGAATTGAAAATTAGGGTTCAATGTTATGTGTTTATATGAATAAGATTTACAGTATTTTCTTCAATGCAGCTAAGAGATTGGTGACATTTGGGGTATTTAAGAACTATAGTACTTGAATTTGGTCTCTTGTGAGAGCATTAGAAAATATTAAGTAGTTTACAAAATTCAGGTCAGCAGTTAAAACAAATGGGAAGAGCCTGGGTTTGATATTTTCATTTTAGCTACTGTCTTTTCATGTGTGTTTTTGCTGTGGTATCTTCTTAGGTGAGAGCCTTGCTCTGCTAAGTGATATACAAATACACATTAGATGATAATGTCTGGCTAAATGAGCTTCAATACAGGCACAGTTAAACCTTACAGATTCTGAAAATAAAATGAGGCCAATTGATTTGATAGAAGTAAATGGTATTTTGTCTGTCAGAGGAAGATTGCCCTAGGGGAATGGAAACAACATTTAAGACATTGCCGTGCACAGGCAATCCCTCTGCCTTAAGTAATCTCAGAGGTTGCCATGGGTGTGGAACAATTTAATTTGGACAACCATAATCAATATTCAAAGGCAGCTCAAAACAGCGCAGTGTAGGCTTCACAGCAGTTTCCAATCTTAAATTCATAAGAAATTGTTGTACTTACTGTATTTATTGAATTAATAGCACTCTAGCTGAGTAAGGAGCTCTCTGCAGCTTTCTAATTTTGCAACCATAGAATCACAGAATGGTTGGGTGGGAGGGGACCTTAAAGATCATCTAGTCCCAGCCCCCTTGCCACGGGCAGGGACACCTCCCACTGGATCAGTCTTTCCACTTAATCTGGCCTTGAACACTTTCAGGGATGGGGCATCCACAGCTTCTCTGGGCAGCCTGTTCCAGTACCTCGCCTCCCAAGTAGACATTACATTTTTCCAAAACCAAGAATACTATTTCCATTTCACAGACAGTACACAGGGACTAACTGGTAGGAATCCATTATGACCTCCTACATTATTTGACCTTCCTCATAGTACAACCTCTGAAAAACTATATTCTCTTACAATTTAAAAAGTTCTTTCTGTATCAAATTTCTACCTCATGGTATGAACTTGTGGCATTCAAAACCAGTTCAGAGTCTATGAAATGCAAAGAATTAGGTATATTCCTGGAAAAGTGGCTCGAGTATTCCCTCTCACTGTTAAGGGCATTCACCTCTTTTCCTGAACTTTCAGTTCTAGCTGTTGGGTTTTGTTATAACTACCGGTTAGATTAAAGTGCTTTCTACTATCAGAAATCTCTGCTAGATTTTCTACCCAGATTGCTTGTGATCAAGTTATAGTGTAGTCCTTTGTTATCAGAAGTGGCTATGGATCTTCTGCCTTGGCGAAAACATGTCTGAAGTCATTCATCTGGGTTTCCTCTGAATATTTTTCAACATTTTTTTTCTGAATTGTAGGTCTTCAAAGTGAGCCAAAAGTGTATGGCATTGCCTTGATATTAAAATGTACATACCATCTATAGAGGCTACATTACCTCTGCTCTGATCCAGATGGTCCCTTATACAAAGAATCTCTTGGCTACCAAATTGCATCTAATTTTCTTGATGAATATTACATGCATTAATTAAATGATTACCATTATAGCGCTGATTCCTGGAAGATCTCAGAGGTTGTGATTCTTCCAGAATAAAATCCGGGCAATGCTGGGGGGATTGTTATGGATTAGTCTTTGATAAATTACCTTCTCTTGTGAAAACATACAAGTAACACACAAATACTATTTGTGTGTGGGACAGCAGAAACAGCCAAATGCCAAATGTGATGATCACGTTGTCAATGACAATATACTGAAATGAAATATAATATGAGTATTGATTATGTAATTTAAGCCAATGAACCTTAAAATAATTGTGCTAAAATTACTCTTTTCTTTCAGTGGCTTTTTCTTTAAAATTAAAGAATAATGGAGCTATATATAACTGTTCAAAAAGTTGTCATGCTTGTGGCCTGGGACAAAGACAGTTAAAACATTATTGAAGTGAAAACATATTTATTCCTGAGACAAATCTGCATCAATTAGCCTCTACACCCAAACTTCTCAAGGGGAAGTGCTGTAATTATTTTTATGCAAGTGTTTTTAAAGAACAAGTTAAAAGAAAACAAGCGTAATTTTCTGCCATTGAAAACAGAGATTATGGTTGTTAACATGCATTAGCAGAGGGTGACTAAAGATTGCTGGAGAAATTTCCATAAATACAGGCGTAGAAATGTTTTACAATTTTTTTTTTTTATCCATTACAGACATTAGAACTTTCTTCTTTCCCCTCATCTTCTGTTTTTTAAAGTTTTCTGTCTCTAATTTTAAATTCACTTACTGCAGTTGCCACTGCAGCTTGTAGTTTGCTGGCCTCCAGCTGTGCTGAGTTTCCACCAGGTTCTTGTTAATCACTGACATGAGTTGCTGCTTCTTGAGGGAACAAGTCAGCAGAATGTAGAAAGTGCTCTGTTCCTGCAGCTCAGGGCACGCTCAGTGGACAGTTTGTCACAATATTCAATAACACTCTGTATAAGATCACTGGACTCCTATGATGAAACAATAACTTTTATTGGTTCAGTCTTGGAAGACCCAAGCTGTTTTCACTGTGGGGAAAATCGCTTCTCCTGCAGATGGGGTGTCCCCACTAGACTGGCAGATGTTCTCTGTCTGGTACATAATCAGTTTCTCTATTGGATGAGATATTGCATTTACTGGAATGTAGTCCTGGAGGAAAATTACTGACGACTTTGAGAAGCTGCTGGCACCCTGCAAATGAATTTAAATATGAGTTACCGTACTCAAGAAAGATGAGAAGAGTCTAAGAGAAAGTTAGAGGGTAAAACTGTGGGTAACTTAGGGTTTCTGACAGCCACTAAGCAGGAAGAAGGCAGAATATAAAGTGGTTTTTACAAGCAAGAGATGGGGATGAGCTATGGAAAACAAGAAATGCAAAGCAACTAAATATAGGAAAGATAAAACAATGTAAGATTTCAAAAGGAGTCAGCGAAATCTGCTCATGAGCACCACTTTGGAGATATGTATAGTCGACATTCCATAAGTTGTATGAACTTCTCTTCTGTGTGTTGGGTTTAATTACATGGACCTGCTAAAATAAACACTACCAGCTGATTTTTTCCTAACTTTTCTCACTCTGCTCTCTTGGCTGGGGTAGTTGTACACCTACACATTATTTCCTTCTGAAAGCCACAGTTTCGAGGCCATGTATGGGCTGTCTGCCCTTGCAGTTGAGGCTACAGACACCGCTTTAAACTAAACTGGGCCCACAATGGTCCAAAAATACCTTCAGTACGAATATAAAACTCAATCTGCTTATTTTGTGTACCAAAATCTGTTTTATTTCTGTGTAAAAACTGGAGTATTTATCACTGTGAAATGCAAGTACTTCGTGATAGATGCTGGTATCATCCTGGAGCTTATTTGGGGGAGGGAGACACTATTATCTTTCTTTACAGTTGGGAACACCAACGCAAAAGTATTCCAGGTTCAACTTTCAAAACCAAGCCTTTGATCTTTCTGTTGCAAGATGCCCTGTTTCTAATAACACCACAAGTGCACAGAGACTGTCTTGGAGTTGTTGGTGCTAGGATACTCCTAGTTTGGGTGTATAGTTTCCTCGTGTGTTTTGTTGTTTTCTCTTTTTCTCCCTCCAGCAGTTTAGACTGCTTTTGCATGGAGCTGAAAACGTTTTCAAAAGGTGACCTCCTGTAAGTTTGGAATTTAATGAAAGATCAAGATTGTAGGAAATATCTTCTTAAAATATCTTACTAAAACAGATATTAAACAATCCTTTTTGTTGTTTTCATTGTGGGTTTGTTGTTTTTTCCCCTTCAAGAACTTTCATGGAAATACTGTATTTAGGGTAGGCATTTTCTTGCTGAAATGTTACTTTTTCCCTTGTTCCTGTTATATTTTGTGGGTTATATTTTGTGCTCAGTATGTGTTCGCTTACCCTTTTTTTTTTTTGTAAAAATCTGTTTATGTACCTGTTCTTTCTTTCTCACCAGTCTTTTTTGTCATCTGCAATGTCATCTCTTCAGCGTGGTTTCTTGTTTGTCTGTAGTTAATTTTGTACTTTGATCCTTTAAAAAAATTATAATGCTCCTCTTGCTCGTACTCCCAGTCTTTTGTGCTAAGAGAATTGGGCAGGTATGTCTTGTGTAGAAATACAGCTGACTACTCTCTATCTCTTCTGAGCTACTAGGATAGAGGCGGTGTCTTACTCAGCCACTCAAGAAACATAATGTTACAAGTTGTCACATGGAACCATTCTAAAGAGTAGTGGTTTGGGGTATTTTTCAAGTCGAGTGAAAAAAAATGACAGTATTTGTACATTGGTGTTTTGTTTCTAAGAGCTGCTTTCAGATGGAATTTTTTTTTCTTTAAAAGGACCCTTCTCCCGAAAAACATGCCTCTTCACATCCCCCTGCCCCCCCAAAAAAAAAAAAAAAATTGAGGATGCTTCTGAGTTTTCAAATATGCCAGCTTTTACATGCAAGGATTAAAATTCACTACGATCCTATCACCTTAGCAACCCAGGTTTCCATTTAAAGTAAAAAGTATATATGTTGATAGGATTTTACCTGCTGTTAGATGGTGTTTCCAGAGTATTGTCTTCATACTTTCTTTCACTTCTAGCCTCTTGCCAAAAATGTTATCAAGGTCCCTAATACTATTTATGGTGACCTTCTTACATGATGGCTTGCACTCCGTGCTGATTTGTAGGAAATTTAAAGAAATGCCTCTGTGCTGTGATTATATTAATTTATTCTCTGTTTGTAGCTCAAGTCTTACTGTTTCCCTTCAAAATAAAAAATTAATTACCGCTGGTGAAATTTCATGCAGTTTCACTTCCCGCTTTTGGTGGTGTAACCAGAGTTAACTGCTCAGCAAATAAATCTTGCACAGCAGTCTGTTGCAGTTTAAGAAAATTTATGCTGTCGGTTGAGAGAACTGCTGGAAATGTTGTACTCCAGGCTCTCCAAAACGTAATTGAGAATGTCAGGAGAAATCATTACAGAATAGGCGATTGCCCAGATTTATCTGTTACACCAGACAGCTTTAAAACATGCAATATGTGCGAGAGGTGGAGAGCTGTTCCAGCACAGCAGCACGGCGGTGGAACATGGCCAAGTGACTCACACATTTGTTCTAGCTACATATATTTTAAATATAAAGGAATGATTACCGGTGTCAGGTGCTTTATATGACTCGCATTAATTTTGAGGAGAAGAGAGGATAAAAACCAAGAACTCCTCCGGATTGGATTTAGACACTAGATGCAGGGAATTCAAAGAAACAGGCAGGCAAGATACACAGATCTTTATCCTGTTTTGTTGGATTTGGGCATAAAACATGAATCCCCATGATTCATTAAGACAAATCTTAAGGCAATGTATTTCCAATATTCTGATCAATGGCTTTTAATAAATGTCATTGATACACATTTATTCTGTCACTGTTTTATACTGTTGTCAGGTTTTATGGAATAAACCTGTGACCTGAGTGATGATTATAATTGCTGTCTGGAGCTTACTTATTAAGCAGAGAAACGTGTCTTTTATATTTTTCAGAAATAAATCTGCTGCTTTGGAAGTGCAATAAGGAAAAATGTCTGAATAGTAAAGAAAAACTACAGAGAACTAAAATAAGTATTACACAGTGCAGCAGTGCAGAAACTACTAATCGTATGCAGAAACTCATAAATTCAAGTGAATTGAACTTGAAATCATAAAGCATGTGGGTAAGTTTGATAATTTATGTATGAAAAGAATATAAAGAGCTTGAAATTCACTAGCCCATACTTGATAAAATTTACTTTTGATATACTGTCACCCCCATGGTATTAAATGAAAGGCTTTGCACACCTCATTGCATTTTTTATATGAAAGATGCTAATCTACTTTAGATTTTGGAGCAGTTTTCCACTTAAAACCGAGTACATATTTGTTGAGAAATTTGGAAGAGGATGTCTGAAATGGGGCTACATATTTACCAAGGTAAACATTAGATCTTATGAAGAAAGCAGAAGGAAGTATGAAAAGACTGAAATTCCCATGAAAACAATGTTTTAATGGCAAAAGTGAGGAGTAATTAAGGAAGAGAGAACATGGATAAAGAAATTACTTAAATCCAACCTTCTGTTTATTCTGTATTTCATCTTTCATAGAAATATTGCCCAACGAGACTGCTTTGTGTTACTGGAAAGAATACAGAGACCGAAGATAATTTTTGGAAATGAATATCTCGTGCAGTCAGGAGCCACAGCTTATTGCAGTTCTGTATGTTACCATAAGTAGGAATAAGGAGCAGTGGGTTTATAATTGTTTTTTTTTTTACTTAAACCTTGCTAATTTAGTAGTGCTCTTTAAGTCCTACTGATATAAAGAGCACTATGGGTGAAATACTCCTGCAATCTGTGTGCAGAGTTTGCTTTTACCATTTTCTCCTGGTGTGAAAAGCTAGTTCACATGGATCAACATCAAAGAGTTGAGCGACTAAAGCTCTATAAATATTCTAAATGCAATATATCTTATATTTCATGTCTGCATGTTCTCTGATGCTGAACACCTTTGTAAATAGGGATGGATTGAACGGAGAATGATTCAGTTGCGCTAAGGTGACGTACAGGCTCCAAAACTTGCCTGGTTTGGCTTACTGAAGGTCTGTCTGGGGGCCAGTGTTACTGCTGCCTGATTTAAATCCGAGTGCTCGTGAGGAAAGAGCCAGGAGCAGGCAGTTTACTCTGCTGCTTTGGGTAAGAGAGATGGCCCTTCTGTCAGTAGTATTATTTCTCATGAACACTTGAGTAAGAGAACAGATGCAGGTGAGCTTTATCACATATACAGTATCACTTTACACACACTCATGGTTTTCCAGCCTTTAGTACTTGCGCTGTTGTTAAACATTGGTCCTTCCAGTCCATTCCTTGGTCATCTTAAGGATGACCATTTCAGTTAGTGTCAGTGCAAAGGGACTTTGCACAGCTATTGTTCTGAGGGATGTGTGTCGGGGGAGGAACATGACATTTCTGGGAGACTGTCAGGGCCCTCACGAAGTGCTAAGATTATTTAGGTGGCTGCGCTGGAGAGAAATGTACATTAACTTGAAATATGGGAAATATCTGTAATAAAGAGTTCCAGTTTATTTGATCAGGGAGAAAACCTAGATAAAGAAAACCCTTGGGTGTTTTTAAAATGTTCCTTAATGCTTTTTATGCTCCTCAAGATGCAGTGAAGGTCAATGCAGTAGGAAATGTCTCCATTGATTTAGATAAATGGTACCACTTTGCATTGCATTCCATTTTCCCTTTTATCCACTTGAAGAGCTACCATAAGACTTTACCTTAGGCTGTCAGGCAATGTGCAAATTTTTCATAACCCCTGGTGAGGTTATTAGGTTGGCATATCTCTTACCCTTTAGGGCATGTACTTCCACTAAGAGGCTTTTTCATTTGTTGTTGTTGCCATTGTGCCTGCATTATAAATATTTATTTTTTGCTAGTAATTAATTTCTCTTGTATTTTATTAACCTAAAAACCAGAATGATATTCAAGTGAATTTGACTTTAATGTAAAGATGAAAATAAAAATATTTCTTCTTTCATATTTTATTTGTATGTTGCCACAGTTGCTCTGCAACTGTTACTGAGGGATACTGCGGGGTTTATAATGCACATCAGAATAGTGAGCCTGAATAATAAGGCAGTGTACTGATGTGGTCAGCAGATTTAATGGTATCTAGTAACAGCAGAATGAATTTTAGGAAGCTCCAGTGTTGAGACCATGGCCTTACGAACTCAGTGGGGGTTTTGAAGGTTGCATCACTTTCAATCCAAATACAGAAATTACTGCTATAGGAAGCCATCTTGTTTACTAGGTAGTTAAAATACTGTATAATATATAGAGTGTGTACATATCTATATCATCTATATCTATATCTATCTATATCTATGTCTATATATATGTAATTGTTACACATCCTGAAGGATAAAAAAATACAAACACTCTACATGACTGCCACTCTTTTTAAAAATATTACACGTGAAACACTAGTTGTAGTATTGGAGGTTGCTAGAGCTTTCCCTTATAATTGCAAAGGTTTTTGTTTGGAATACACAAATGCAGACTTGTCCAGTCTCATGCTGTCAGCTTTATACTTCTCTGTTCACTACCTTCTGTCCAGATGCAGAGTTATCACCCTGACTTGTAGGTGCTCCTCTGCTTTGTCAGTGCTTTGTGCAGGCAGAGCAGGAGCTGGAGGGATGCTGTGGTGCTGCTGCACACCACTGAGCACTTGGCCTCCTGAGAGGCTGAATCCTCTAAGGAAAGCCAGGCAGCATTTGACTGCTGCAGTCTCTTCTGCTGCACCTGAATGTATCTGAGTCTGTATGTCAGCTGGGAATTAGGAGTTGCTGTGACAGCAATGTTTGAAAGACAGATCAGTGGAGTTTGAGACTTCAGGCTTCACTCTTTACTGGGTTGACAGCGCACACGGCCAAAGATCAGTTCTTAACCTGTCAGTAATTGTCACTGCACATGCAAAACAATCAGTCCTTTAAAAAACCTATCCCAATTTAGCTGTGATATGTAATAGCACTGAACTGATACCATGTTGATTAGGACTGATGACTCTGGTCCTTGAAAGCTCAAGGTGGCCAGTCCCAAGAACTCAGTGATGAAGGAAGTCCCAGCTTTCTTCATGCCTTGTTGGTGCCTTTTTCTCCTCTGACCGTTTCTCAACAGGAAAAGGGGTCATCTCATCTGACCATGCCATCTTACTTTTGTGGCAATTACTGTTGGTTTCCCTTATTCTTTTGGTTTCAATGTATGAAAGGTTCATACTCAGAAGTGTGTTATAAGATCAGTGTTTATATTTAAAGTGCAATACGGATTTCTCATATGCAGAAATTAGCAGAACTGAGGCAAAAATACCTAGGTCCTTTGCTGAAAATAATATCCAAAATATATAATTAAATTTTCTTTGCTAAATTATTCCTAAGAGATAGAAGCAACTCTAAACATAATGAAAGACAATGCAAGAAATTATCTTTACATTGTACCAACTCTAATAAAAAATGTGAAAAACTCTCCCAGAGGAAAAAACCTGTGACTAATTTTCTCCTGAGTTAGTGAGCTAGACTGACTACCTAAATGTTGGGAGAAGTGTCAGGGCTGATTTCAGTCAGTGGGATGATGTGTGCAGGGACAGGAGTGAGAGGGGTGTGGTGAAATGAACTTCATCCAGGAAGAAGTGAGCTGGCCATCTCATGGAACTTCTCTCTGAGATGCATAGTTTGCTAAAATAAAGATTTCTACATCTTATAAAGAACTCATTAATTAGAACAAACTTAGAGAGAATCTACCTGCTCTAGTTTTAGTCAGGAGTGACTGGCCCTATTGCAAGATTGAACTAGCCCAAATTTGTGTCTCCTTCAGCAAAGCTGAATGACACAACCACTGCATTATTGATGCAAACTAGGTATTGAGGCTTATTTTGTTTGAAATTTCTAGGTGTCACCTGAATGGATCAACATTTTTTTTTATTGGTATTCATTCTGTGGTTTAAGGAATAACATTTTGTTGGTCCACCCTGAGTAGTAAATGTTGAAAGCCCAGAAAAGCTGCTTTTGTAAAACATACCATAAATTAATGCCTTCAGTTTAATTTTTCAGAATGCCTTTAATGGCGATAGAGATTTAGTCTTCTCAAATCATTTTGTATCAGGTTTTAACCTTAGATTAGCCTACAGATCATGCAGTAAGTAAAGCCAGATGAATTTACAACTACCCCATTCTACTAAATTCGTCTTTGGGAGTATATTGAACTACTACTACAATCAGTTTGAAACTGTCAAAAAATAGCTGTAGTGCAGAAAAATTCAGAGACAAATAACTGGTTGAAAGTCAGTGATAAGAGTTAGAAATTCTGAGTGCTGCCATTGCTTCTCAGAATAAGGACAAATCTGGATCTTGTCACCTTTCTGCTTTGATATGAGCTTTCTTGTGGTTCAGATTGTGTTGGCAGTCCTTGAGACTGCATTTCTAATACGCTGTTGAGAGCTGAGTAACAGAAAGATTTCAAAAAACTTATTTTTCCTTTGTCCTGCGAGAATGATATTTCATTTTGAGCTTATGTGGCTGGATGACATTATTGTTAATATCTTAAGAGTGGATGTTATAATGTTGGTGTTTATGAATTCCAGAATTAATTAGTTGCCCTCTAAAGATTCCAGGCCAAGGCAGCATTTCTCTTGATTGCCATTCTTTTCCCAAAGAAGTGATACTACAGGTGATGGATATAGACTTGGTTTTTTTCCCTTTGTGTGATCACTTCTGTGCATTAATGAGATGGAAGTGCTCAAAGTCGACTAAAATTATTGACCTCAGAAGTATAAAACTCAATTCATATGTACTGGTGGGTGCAGATTTTGCTGCATTTGTTACAGACAATGTAGGATTAGAAAGGAGGATTAGCATATCTAAATTATGGGGATGAGTGGGGACTTAGTAACAACTAATGTGTGATGAAAAAGTATGATTTCTCATAAATGTTATTTGTTGATACCATGTGGTTCCAGTTCTGTTGCCCAAAAGCATGTTACATGTTCTGTAATCTTTAATTTCAGCCCCAAATAACATATTGAGGTACCTTTGTATATTGCTAGGCAAACCAGATTTGGATGTGTTACACTGAACCATTCTGACATTGTTTATTATCTAGCCATTATCTATTGCTGGGATGGTCACAGATAAAAGGAAGTGTAGGAAACAGATATTTTTGGCAAGAATTAGAGTTTATGAGGGACTGCATTGCATAAAGTATGAAATGAAGGATATATCAAGTTCCCACAGAAATGTTTTCAGTTACCCAGATATCTTAGCACTGATTTTTCTGCTACTAGATTAGATAAAGGGAAATATTTCTACTGAAGAGTCTGGCATATTATTTAAAATATAGTAAGATGGTGTGGGTTTTAATATTTTCAGAATGTGAGTCTTAAAACATTAGAGTTGTTTGAGTCTATAAAGCAACTGAAGAATCCAGAATTAAGTAAACACTTGTGTTGAAAAATAAGCAAAGAATAAATCAGAGAAGATTAAAAAAAAAGAGTTACTGTATAGATTTTATGCCCTAAAATACAAAACTGGGAATTAAAAAAGCAGATAGCAAAATAATTTTATGGCCTTTTATTTAAGCAGTGTTTGTACACCACATTTGGTGATGTATGTGATAATATGAAATTATGTGTGTTTCTGAGGCTTTGTTCCTGCTGTTGCTCCTCTTTTATTTCTGCAGTGTTTCTTAAAGAAACTTGCTAGGCTCCTGTATGCTACTTATTTGCAGTCTTTTAGACTCTAATGTTCATTTTTAGGGTGTGCTGAAGGATTACATTGACAGTCATTACCTTCACAGGGTATGTTGTCTTCTATTACTTGTGCATATTGGCTTGTTTCAGAGTTACTCATTTGGGACCGCTGGGTTTTATTTCCGTGTTGCTTAATTGGCTTTTGTGAAAGACTGTATTGATAAACGTGCATAGTGATGGATATGTTGTCAGCTGAATTTTCAACATTTTCCCTCCAAAAGATGAAGAGTAAGAATGGATTTGTAACTTGTCATGGACAGGCTTACCTCTGTTGTTATCATAGATCAGTGATACTTTAAATTGTTTTAATTTTGAGACAGAATTCATGAGTCATTACAAGAATCTGAGAAAGTGCACAAACTTTTTAAAGAGGTGAAATTAAAAAGGGAGTTGGAGCTGAGGGAACTGCTAGCCCCAGAAATGTCCCTTTAAATAACATAATGAGATTCCAGGAGGAATCTGTGTCCTTTGTGAGTTTCCTTTTAAAAGTAGCAGGTTCCAGCCTATTTGTAAACACATCAGCTGCATTTCTTTCTGTCTTCAAAGGGATAAAAGCCATTGTAAGAGAGTGTTTGAGACTTTAAGAACCATCTTTGCCCTTTTTTTTTTCACTCCACGGGCAGCACAGTGGTAGAATGCACAGTGGGATACCAACTTTAAAGTCCTCATTTTACCCTTAAAAGCTGTGCTGCTGACAGTGCATTTTTAAAAAGGTCTTTAGCTTGAAGTGGCAAAAAGGTCTATATGCTAAATACAAGAGACTTTGATGTTTTTTGTTTTCTTTGCCTCTGAAATTTTAAATGGGGTTTGAAAGTCCTGTGAATTGAGTGACCTATCCAGCAACAGGTGTTCTCAATATGTCAGGTGGATTTGAACAGCCTTGCTTCCAGCTCTTTGTAAGAGTTGATCATGTAATTTGACTTCAGTTTTATAAATGTGTCTGAAATATGGCTTTAAGAAAACAGAAAAGCTTGTTAGAAACATGATTCTTCATTCTGTTTCTTTTTTCTTCTGCTTCTGGAACTTCTATTAGGAGTGCAGCTGTATGCATCGATACATAATTATGTGCAGTAAGCAAGCTGTACATGGAAAAAAAAAAATCTATGGATTTTGGAATGGTTGATTGTTTTTACAGTTACTTAACATGAAATCCCTGGATTTTTTTTTTGTTGTTGTTGTTCATTTCATGCTAGATGCCTAGAATCTACATATTGAGTCTGAATTTTGACGGTTCAAATTTTCTTTATCAGAATTAGCAAGGATCTGTAATAATAGTAGTTATATTTATTCACATCATCTGCTGAAGAGTTGTCCGATGACCTCTGATTAATACCAGTTTGATAGGTCTATATTTATATCAAATATCAATCTATATCAGATATGTGGTTAAACTTAAACAGTGTTTAAGTTTAACAAGGTTCTTTTCTGTTGCTGCTTCTCTTTTTGACTTGTTGATGGTACATTGATTAAAATGTAGAAGTAATAAAAACCTCCTAATAGACAGTGCTCTTGTTCAATTCAGCTGTTTTATACTCTTCACAACTGATCTCTGTGCTGTTCATATCAAAGCAGTCCAGGCTGTTATCTCTGAAAAGAGACTGGTATTTTATGTGTTTGTTTATTTAGCTTATGAATAGACTACAGAGGTCTTGAGAAGTTTTGAGGTGTGAATTGTGAAGGGCAAGTGTTATCAGCCCCTACAAAAGTCTTGGGGAAGTGAAAGTGCTCCTCTGTAGCTTCATATTCAGAACCATTACTGAGACTTGGATAGGGCATGTATGCCATAACCCTTTTTGCAGTTCATCCAATTTCCCTGGCATAATTGACACAGATATAATTAAGGCCTGTCTGTACTCAGCTGAGAGGCTTTGTTAATACATGGAGGGTTGCTGATCGTCTCTGTGCTCCTTCACCTTGACCAGCATCGTGATGACAGTTGCTGTGAAAGGCACGTATGAGACAGAAAAGGCAAATCTCATATTTAGAAACCCTCTTTTTCTGCTACATCTTCTGCTTGAGAAATCTTGAAGTGTTTGAGGCAGAGTGCTAGTAAAATAGTGGTTTCCTGCAAGTTTCTTGTCTGGATAACACTTCAGTTTCCAACCCCTGTGTTCAACACTGTTCAAGTCTGGGATGGGCTTATGATCATCTTTAATTGAGAATGTTGTTTTCTGCAACTGACATTGCTCTAAGGTAGCTGACGTACACAAACATCCAACACGAGGAGGATTAGATGTCAGACATTCCTGACTGCTTGAATTTTCACTTTAAACTTTGGATGAGGGCAAGGTGAGTTCAACAAGATAAAAGTAAGGAAGCCTGGGGAATGTGTGAGGGGCATTAGAACACGCTGGGGGCCAAAAGTAGTCTACCAGGGTCAGTAAGTACGTCTTGAGCTACTGGTTCTTACCTTTGTACCAAGGTCTCCAAGGTGAAAAGCTAATCATTAATTCCTTTGACTGCCTATTCTTTTGAAAGCTCCAGAGGTTAAAGCTATTGAGGAGTGATGATGACAATCTCTTGTAATATTTAAACCACTGTTAAATTGGAATTAGAGTTTAGGGTTGACAATTTGTAACCAGTGCAGGTTTGTGCCTGCATCGCTTTATCTCTCGACTGTCTATCTGAAGCACTGTAAAGAGTTCCTTCAGTAAGCAGCTCTATTCACAGAGGGGTTAAACCTGTAACTTTTGGTGCTTCTCATTCTAAATCTATGCTTTCTCGTCTCCTTTGTATCTTTTTGCTTTAAAATGGGAGGACTTTGTTAATTATTGATATACTATTTGGGTTTTGTTGGGTTTTTTGTGTGTTAGGGGGAATTAACATCTCCATGTCCAGAAGCCCAGACGCGGCAGTGGGTGGCTTTGGCACTCAGAATTTTTGTGAAATGGATGTTGTGGAAAGAAAAGTGAAGGCTTAACACTGGCATAACTGTAGGCACAGGTGAGTACTTTGAGTTAGCCATCTCTTTCAGAAGAGTGCATATTGAGCTCACTGACTACACCAGACTCCTCCTGATGCAGTATCTTCCTTCCCTATTTTCAGTTTCCAGCAGTCTGCTGGTGCTGGCTCTTGGTCATCTCAAGGGATGTGAACTGGTTTTGTCCCTTTGCAAGCTCTATTAGGCCTATATGCAATATTCTCATCTGCTTGAGGTGAGCTTACATTATGAATTTAGACTGTACATATGGCAAGGTATTGGACTTAGTATTGACTTCATTTAGACTTGTGTTAGCCTGGGGAACCTGGGCAAAGTATTCCTTAATTAAAATAAAGCAAGTATGATCCCCAAGCAGGGAGTCCTACCTTGTTCTGCTCTCACAAACATGTGCTTAGTATTTGATGCTGTCTTCAAACAGAGATGGCTGAGGAAGATTAAAGTAGCGTCTAGGCTCAGATTTATGGATGGGAAAAACTCAAACTGTTTCTAGTATTAGCAGGTTTTCCCTAGAGCTTTAAATAAAGAACTTTTTTGGGTTTTTTCTGGGAGATTTTTCTTGTTTTCACGTATGTTACTATAAAAGGAAGCAGTGGGTGTTAGCTGCCTCTACTACCAGGCTGTTCATACTCATTGCCACACGCTTGAAACTCCCTATAGATTGTACAACTTCAAGGTATAATTCCTAAAGTGCCAGACATGTCGTTTTGTAGGCTCAGGTTTCGGTATCGGGGAGAAGATTTACTTCAGTGTGGCATGGGTGGTTGCAGAGTTAGCTATTTTAGTTAAAAATGTTAAATGAAACATCAGTTGTTACTGTGAGACTTTAGTCACCAGGTAATTTTGAGTGTTCTGGCACTGCAATCAGCACAGGGACTGAGGTTTCTGAGTAGCAATACTTTCAGTTCATAAATTAGATAATTTTTATGGTCCACAAAGTGCATGGAAAATACTGTTTTCAAAGATGTGAGTAACTGTTTCTAAGCAGCCGTGATACTTGTTCATCTGTGAGAAAATGTAGAGGGTTTTTATTTTCCTTTTGAGTTCTGAGGTGAAAAAGAAGGCACACATTGAAATGAAACTATTCAACATTTATGAGTATGTTAGGTTGGACTTTTCAACCTTATTTATTTTAAAAAGTAACTTCTTATTCACTCAAGTAGTGAGAAATAACATCCGATTCAGAAATCTCAACAGAAAATAAAATGAAAAAGGGAAGATAAGTTAAGTTCTTATTTTGCTATAGGTATAGTTGACTTGTTTCCCAGGATAGGGAGATATCTGCAGCATTAAAGGGAGCAGGAAAAATTCCTTCCATTGCTATTTTTATGAAATTAGGTATCTAAAATATACTTGTACAACAAACTGGATTGTCTTATTTACCTGAAACCAAATTACTAAAATGTTTTTGTATAAAAATTTTGTCAAAAATGTATTAAAATAAGAATTTTAGTAGTATGACCATTTTTCAGAGTGAGAGAGGGGGAACAATACATTGGCAGTGAGGTTCAGTGCTAAATCCTGCTTGTTTTAATTTTGCAGAATTCCCATTGACTGACACTGGTGGATTCTTCTAAGTAGGGTTTTGCTTGGAGCTCTATGAATAATGGAGCTTAGGCTTCTCATACAAATTTTTTAGGAGGATTTTATTTCAGGGGGTGAAAGAAAAAATTCATGTACTGATTCTATTCTTTCAGACCCAGGCATATTGAGAAACAGTTGGAGATTTTTAGGTCCAGTTTTAAAGCTTTGCTCGAAAAATAGGAGGTAGAGACCAAATACAGTGCTTTACCTTCGATCTACACACTGGACTTCCAGGTGGCAGACTTTGGCCTATTCGAGAGGCTGATTCAGAGACTACCTTGGGAAACAGCCCTTAAAAACAAAGGGGTCCAGGAAGGATGGACATACTTCAAGAATGAAATCTTGAAGGTGCAGGAGCAGCCTGCCACTATATGCTGAAAGATGAGCCAATGGGGAAGATGACTGGCCTGGATAGGCAGGGAGCTTTTGAGGGAACTAAGGGAAAAAAAGAGGGTGTATCACCTTTGGAATTAGGGGCAGGAAACTCAGGAAATATTTAAGGATATTGCTAGGTCATGTAGAAAGAAAATTAGGGAGTTGAAAACCCAGTCAGAGCTTAATCCAGCCACTGCTGTGAAGGATAATAAACAAGTGTTTTTATAAGTACATTAATGACAAAAGGAGGGGCAAGGAGAACTTCCATTCTTTATTGGATGTGGCAGGAATATAATTACCAAAAATGAGGAAAAGGCAGAGGTACTTGACACCTTCTTTGCCTCAGTTTTCAACAATAAGACAGGTTGTCCTCAGGACAAGTGTCCTCCTGGCCTGGTAGGTGGGGTCAGGGAGGAGAATAGCCCCCCTGTTATCCAGGAGGAAGCAGTTCCTGCTGAGCCACTTAGATGCTCCCAAGTCTACGGGACCAGATGGGATCCGTGCTAGGGTGATGAGGGAGCTGGTGAAAGAGCTCCCCAGGCTGCTCTCCATCAGTCCTGGCTTGCTGGGGATCCACTATATGCTGAAAGATGAGCCAATGGGGAAGATGACTGGCCTGGATAGGCAGGGAGCTTTTGAGGGAACTAAGGGAAAAAAAGAGGGTGTATCACCTTTGGAATGAGGGGCAGGAAACTCAGGAAATATTTAAGGATATTGCTAGGTCGTGTAGAAAGAAAATTAAGGAGGTGAGGACCCAGTTAGAGCTTAATCTGGCTGCTGCTGCAAAGGATAATAAAAAAGTGTTTATAAGTTTATAATATAAGTATGTTAATGGCAAAAGGAGGGGCAAGGAGAACTTCCATTCTTTATTGGATGTGGCAGGAATATAATTACCAAAAATGAGGAAAAGGCAGAGGTACTTGACACCTTCTTTGCCTCAGTTTTCAGCAATAAGACAGGTTGTCCTGTCTGGTGGTTAAAGGTGCTGCATCCAGTCGGTGGCCGGTCATGAGTGGTGTCATTACAGATAAAGTGTATATATATACTTTTTTTTTTCTCTGTATAGACAGTATTCATTCAGGTCCTTGCTGTTGAGTGTATGAATTTTCTTGTTTATTCAGAGGAGGTAGGTTGTCTTTCAGAAGTATTTGCTTCCCCTGTATCATCTCTTTGGTTCACCCCAGTTAAAATGCACAGGAAGAAGACAAGATAGCACCAGAGTCCTCAAGTATTTATCTTTACTAATTTGCATTATATGAGATACTTTAAAATATTGTCTAGGGTTAAAAAAAATGAAAAAAAAATTGCTTTTCATTGTGGTTAAACTACTAAACTTGAAATTTGAAGTTTAATGATTCCAGATTGTATGAGTTTATTTGTAATGTTCTGAGGCTTTCTGGAGATTTATCTTGTTCATATTAAAATGTCTAGCCACACTGACGATAGCTGAAAGGATTGGGATACAATGGCATTGGTAGCCTCTGTAGTGGCAAAAGTGTATTGTGGGGAAAAATCCCATCTTGTCTTTTTTTTTTTTTTTTTTTTTTTTTTTTTTTTTGTCTAGTGTTGTTCTACTTATCATAATTCTGGAAAGGCTTTGAGAGTTTCAGTGCATGAGTTGGATACAAGTCTTGTGTGATTAATCATTGTGACCAAAAAAAGAAAACAATGGGTCCAAATATGACTCTCACTCTGAACATTTATAATGCAAACAGAGAAAGCTTTTTCCAAAATTATATTCAATCAGAATTATATCTGGAGTGCCTATAACAAAAGCTCTCTCCCCATAATCTTGCACGGTTAAGTTTTAAACAAGTACAACTGATGAGGACATTTTCTTCTCTTCCAATAATCTTGTAAGTATAATAGTGGTAAAAAAGTTTCATATTCAGAAGCATTTCAGCTGATAATATAAACCAGTTTATAAAGCTATTCTTGGTCCAAACAACCCTTGTGAGCCTTCTAAATGTCTTAATCTTACACGGTACATCATCACGGCTCATTACATGTCATGGATGGCGTGGTGCAGTGACTGGATATACTTTTTGAATCATACTAATTTTGAGAGACTAGCACTCTCGTGCTGCTTCCCCCTGGTAAAAGCTGTATTTCCATTAGGTTTTATTAGCTACTACATCAGTCATTTTCTCTGACATATATTCTACATTCTTTTTGCTGTCACATCATTTACTTCACTAGACTTGCTTGAAATCATGTGTCAGCAGATTGTTCCAGATGCATTTGGTAAAGTATCCTTACAAAATTATGTGCTTGTATACTACTGAGAGCAAACAAAATTTCACTCATACCTTTAATTTATGAAGCTCATGACCTTAAAAAGATAACATATGCCCAGTCTTTCAGGCAATGTCAAAAACCCCAGTTCTGACATGTTAGATGTACCAAACTTGTCCTGCATAATGCGCTGAAAAGTTTGTAATCATCTCATCTCAGTGCAGGTTCTGAAGTCTAATGTATCTATTCCAAAATTTCTAGATAAAATGTCTGGATTATGTCAGCAGTGATTTGAGGTGAAGACAAGCAACAGGGGGAGGGCAGAGAGAAAATGTGCATTGTCTTATTGCATTGGCTTGAACTCTTCTCAAGCTCAGCGACTTTAGATGGACCCATGAACCCAGAAGCAGCCCTGTCAAAATATCTGTGTAGAAATACTGATTAAAAACTCAAATTGATGCCATAGCAGGCAGACTCACAACATGCCAGTGGACCCACCACAACCTGTGAGATTACTGCTGAAGATAGTACAAATCCTACAACTTTTTCTTTTGTCACTTGATATATGGAGGCTATATTTGGATGTTGTTTCTATTGCCTTCAATGGTCTGCTAGAGGTTGAATTTTTCTCTCCCTCTGTCTAGGGTGCACCTCCTCTGCACCTTTCTATGTTCATCTTGATGCCTCCTTTAAAAGAAAATCAAAAATTCTCCACTAACTATTTTGTTTCTAATAAAGTACATTGGCTGATACTACTTGAAATTCTTTCATGAGCGCCTTCTCTCTTTCTCCATGAGTGTTGCAGTTATTGTTTTTCATCTTAAAAGAGAAATTTATGGGAGATATAATTCTTAGGTACAGAAAACATGCCACCATGTATTGTCTTGATTTTGGGGTGTGTGACTGTTTTGAGGATGGTAGTGCCAGGAGGAGCTTTGATTTCTGATAGGAGTATATGCACTCTTCTGTTCCTCGTGCATGCTTTTTTTCTCCTTGTGCCTGCTTTGGTGACAATTAAATGTGTGTATGTATAAAAAAGAATCATACTTCCTGTGCACTAGTCTCAGATCTGAATTAAATATATAGGTTTCTCTCATTTTGGGAGAGACAAATTAAAAGAAAAAAAGAAACTGAAAATTATCATGTTCTTAATATTACAGTGAAAGAAGTTTTTGGGATAGCACAAACAGCAATTTCCCAATACCACAGAGCGTTTCTTTTAATGTTCTTCTCTACTTATGTACTTGGAGGAAGAATGTTTTATTCTTTATGCATCCTAAGACAGTTTATATTTTCTCAGTAAGGAGTGAGCTAGTCCTGAAGTGAGTATCCCTGATCATCAGATATTGAGGAATCTCTCTCAGTGGTCTTTGGGTGTCTTCTGCTCTAGCTCCTTTGGCTTCCAAGCTTTGTCCTGTGCTCAGACTTTCTGCTCAGGTGAAGAATGTTCTGAAAAAAAAAATCACCTAAAATAACCCGCCTTCTCCCAACAATTTATGAAAAGCCAACAAGAAAACATGTAGTCTGCCTCTTTTCAAAATGTTTTATGTGAAACTAGACCATCTATCATACTGACTTCTAAACCCTTCATTGTATATAATCTCTCGTGCAGCTTTCTATAGATTTTCAAGCAGCTGGGTGCCTCAGAATTGTTTGGCTGTATAACCAAAGTGAAAGTTAATAGTCCTGGTTTGTTCAGCTGTTTGTTTTGGTTTGCTTTGGTTTTGATTTTTGCTTGGTCATAGCTACAAATTTTGGGTAGCAAAGCCTATGGATATGGATGTTCTTTCCTGTGTGGCAACAGTCATGTTGGTCAAAAGGGGAAGGATTTCAAGACTGTGCCACACAATCTATCAGGAATCAGTGTATTGATTCAGGAATCAGTATATTTTATAATTACCATCATTACAGTATTTGGCTTTTGTCATATACAGGTCAGAAATTTTGCTGATATTTTAAGTAACAGAACATATATTCATTATTCTCAGAATTTTTGTCCTGGTTGCTTGCGGTTCAAGTGCATTATTTTTCCTTGACTCTTCAAACTTTAGGCTCTGCTCTACATTCTCATCTTTCTAAAGCACTTTTTAATGTGCTAATAAAAGAGTTAAAAAATAGTTTTATGTGTGACTTTACAGTATAAATTATGCATGTCAGTTTTGAATATTTCCCTGTAAGTAATGCATCATTAGCAGATTATCCTTCAAACTGATGTCCCAGAAGAGGTAAATTTTCAGGCAAATTTTTGAATATTTTTAGTATTTCTCCGTGAAATGTCAAAAGAAACTGACATATTAGAGGCAATAAAGGTGCCAACAGGGTGGTTACCATGTATTTGTCTCTAAGCAGTCATCAGTTTGATATTTACAGAAAAAAACCTGCCAGTTTGATTTTTATTTTGTTGTTGCATCCCAATTCCTTGAATGCTGAAAAAGATCAAAATTTTTGATGCATCTAATACCATGATTTAACCTTTGTTTAAAAACAAAAGAACGGTATATAATTCTTATTAATTCAACATGACCATGACCTTCTTTCTAGTTTTTTTCTGACAATTTGCAAAGACATTATCACTCTCCTTTGTTTCATCTGAGCCTTAAAATGTCCATATTTTGACCTTTTCAGAAGCAGAACTGACTGGCTTATGCTGTCTTTCTTTTTCCTTGTATTATCCACAGGCAGTGTGTTTTTGGAAAAAAAATGCAGTGCTGCTGACAGGTTTTGGCTTTACATAATTGCAAGAAACCTTGCCACTCCTCACAACTGGACAAAAGAGTAGACCACTTATTTATAAAAATGTTTCAACTTGACTGTGCTCACATATTCATTACAAAGAATATGAATTATATTATTTCTCTATCCAACAAGGGAATTTGAATTTGTATGGATATTTTATTAATTATTCAGATTTTTCTGTCTCAAACTCTCTGGCATTTGGGCCATCTAGTCAAATGGAGCTTTCTGGAATAATAATATTACATGAGTAGCATCTAGAGGGCAGTGAGTAGTCAGAAATGAATGCATGACAAAAAGCAAAATAGCAAAAACAAGTTGGCATAAATTTGCATGGTATGATTATACAAAATTGCAAATAAATTTAATATAACTTACTTTATTTTTATTTATTAAACAAATTTTTCAATGAATCTTCAATACAACTTAGAAAATAACTGAAAAATGGACTGTGTTTTTCAGCTGCAATTTGTTTTCTATTATTAATGAATCACTACAGTATTTTACAAGTGGAGCCACTGGAAGCACATTCTGAATAACACTGATAGACATATCACTTTTAAGATCTCTATTGGTTTTTTTTAAGAATATGTGACAGAGTTAGTCCAGGAAGGAATTCTTTTTCCAGCTTAAACCTGAAAATTTCACTAAATCCTTAGGTCTGGATGGTTTGTTTTGGAGAATAGAAACTGTGTCTCAGTTTTGCTGAGATCTGTGGAGCTAAGCTGTGTTTTCCCAGCTGCTGATGTGGTGCAATGATGTGGATCTATTCACCAGGAAAAATAGGCCAGATTGCCCACGAGAAAACAACGAAGTTATCTTTTATTCTTTGGAAGTCATCTGGATGCTGCAGAGGGGGTTAGTGCAGCCGTATCTGCATACCTGGAGGTGCAGCTGCTCGGCAGAAAAGAGGACCAGGCTGTTGGTGCCATAAATCACGTCCTTGGCGATGTCACGGTACCTGTGCTGCTCGTACTGACAAAGCATTTGGCACAATGAGGCTGCTAGTAAAAGGCATAGCTCCCCAGGCATGAACTGAAGTGTGGGACAAGGTGAACAAGGTAAAGAAATATATTTGAAAATGAACAGTTCAGTGGATAGAAAGATATTGAGAAGGGCTTAAACGTCAGACTGAGTATTACTGCAGTAGCAATTGTGGCATGCTCTGGTGTGCAAGACCTTCATGTGTGACTTGAAATAAATCTTGAGGCTGTAAACTGGCAAGAGAGGGGAAAATGGAAACAATTCCATAGCACAGAAGTCAAAATATACTCCAGATTAAACAGGCTTGCAACACTAGAATGCACCAAATGATTAAAATAATTAAAGGAGAGCTATTGAGATATAAAAATGGAGATGAGTGCTCTCAGTGAGAGCAGTGTAGCATTCATTCTCCTCGTGAAAGATGCACGGCAGCCTTTGTCTTTGGAGATAAGAACACAGTGCCAAATCCCCAGTGAGAGCTGCCTAGCAACTAACCCGCCGAGTGAGGGCAATGCAGAATTTAATCTCTTTAGTAAGCAAGTGTAGCTATTAATTTAATTAGTGAAGGCAGCATACCATGAATCAGTATGGTAAACCAGAAAATTTTTTAATGAAGATTTTTTGGAATTCTAAACTTGAGTGGTCACGTCAGGGATTGCCTCCCTATTACAGTGGGAGTGTTGAAACCTTACCAAAAGTAAAGTTCAGAATACTGTGCCCTGGAATGGGATCCATTAACAGTAAGCAAGAATTTGCTTTTATTTTTGACTGGGAGAGAGACTTAAAAGACAGGAGGTCCCGACAGCCCCTCCATGCATTTCTCACCACTTTCATATCTTCTGACTTGTGTTCTGGCTATTAAACAGATGATGATGGCTCCTGAGAATAGTGGTAGATGTGATCACTCTGGATTTGAGAGTATCTGTAAGAAGTTCTCTGTGGTATGTGAGGAAGTACATGTATGTCGCCGACGTCCCCCTGGCCACTGCCGAGGACGTGGGCTCTGGAGGGGGCCCTGCGCTCCGGGGAGTAGGGCTCTGGTGCTCGCGGGTGGGTCGCAACAGAGGGGAGACCTCTCCAGGCAGGCACACAGGCGGGGTGCAATGGAATGGCGAGCAGAGGAAATAAAGAGAGCCGAGAGGGGGTCTCCTCCAAGTCTCCTTTAATAACAGGGGAAACAACGGGACTCTGGGTTGGAGAAGGGCGGAGGGACATCTCCAGGGAGAATGGGCTGTGCACTGGGTTATAAGGAGCACGAAACTGGGGCGGGGTCCGGGGTTACATCCAATGGGGTTGCATCTGAGGGGAGGGTCTGGGGATCCAGGGTCCAATCATCAAAATTGAGGGGAGGGTACAATGAACTGACACTTAACATGAACCAATGGGGTGTCGAACAGAATAGAAGCTTCTGGAGGGAGGAGAGGGCCCTAGACCTCGGTCCCGCCTGTGGAGCACTCCTCAAAGGAAGAGCTCTCATCGCTCAGGGTGGAGTCTTCTTGACGGGCAACTGGGAAAACCGAGGTTGGACCTCCCACACCTGTGCTAGTCAAACTTCCACTTCAGAAAAGAGTAGGGAATGTTTTCAGGAAATCCACTTACCTGAGATTTTGGAATCAAAATGAAGACTTTTTCTTTGAAATCCAAGGAGGAACATAATGACATATGACAAATACATACTAAATATTTAAACTTCTATAAATACTATTAGCTATTTGTAGTTTTCATCGCAAAAAACTATACTGTTGGCAGTTAGATCATGCAACAGTAGCTAATTTATATAATTCGAGCTGTGTCTTAGAGATGTGAAGATTTTTGCAAAATAGCCTGAAGATATCCTTCCCTCAAAAAAACCCCAAAGGTAAGAGACCTGCTGTTTGGTGCCAGCATGTGTATGCTCAAAGCAGAAGTATTTGATCTTCATAAGCAGTTTTGTAAGTTCCCTGCCAAACCTGGAGAAGATGGGAAGGTGGCATCCAATGGTTACTGTGAAATCTCCTGAGCTGTCACTTTGGCTGGGTGACAAAAATTTGGCATCACAGCTGATGCATGTTGTTCTGTGTGCAGGTATATAATTCATTTATTCTGTGGAAATATCCTTTGATATAGTGCTTAAAAAAAAAAAAGTTTTCACTTAATTCCATTTTAGGACAGAAACAAATGAAAGTTCAGTCATAAAAGCTCTAATGTAAGATGCTTTCTTAATGGAAAATTATAATAATTTCCCAGTTCCATTTTGTAACTAAAATCTTTCTTTTCCTTTTTTCTAACTAGAACAGTAAAGATTATTCACCAGATTATTTCAGAGTGAACTTGAAACTGTTAATTATTCTTTTAAAGGTACTTGTGATTTGGATTTGACTACAATCAGTGATGAATGTTATTAGTGCTGTGGGATTAAAGGAAAAAGGATTAATCAGTTAGTGTTACCTATGAATACCATATGTATATACATGTGAACTTATGTGTGGATAGGTGTGCATGGCTTTTATTTTTTTCTTTAAATAATTTTCCAGCCTTAATAAAACACTGCAGATTTTTTTTTTTTTTGTTCTTGATGGCATAGTTTATATCAGCAGGTAGGGAAAATAGGTGCAACACTAGTTATTTGTGTGATTGGCTGTATGGCAGTAATATGTCAGGGCCATGAAAATAGTACTGGCTTCCTCTGGCACCTACATGAAATGTGCATAAAGGGAATTTTAATTTTATCCTGCTGCCTGTTAGTGACCTTGTTTTTTCTTTTGCTCTCCCATACACATATACTGAATCAGATAGGAATTGAAACTTCCAAATACTCAACAAATGTTGCTAAAAAATCTTGAAATACAATGGTTAAAGCAGATTTTTTTCATTCCCTATCCCCTTTTTTCCTGTGTACTTAGTGTGAATTACTGCAATGAAAATGCTGTGAATTCCTACCAGTGAGTGAGCAGACACAAGCTCTACAGAACAGGTAAATTTCAATGGCATTTTGAATGAAGAGAGGATTGCATTTCACTTCTACATCTGTACCTTAGTCAGTGAACTTCCAGTAAAAGTTGATGGCAAGAATGCCTGTGTTGAAGTGGTCTCATTTTAAGGGTCAGCGTTTAATTCTATGTATTTTTACCCACTTTGGAAAAAATGCCTGTGTTTGGTTTTATTTGTTTGTTTTTCTCCACTCACTAAGATTTTACAGCTGCCAGTATTCTGCCATGTAGAATAAACTGGTGTGGACATTGGGGCATCAAAGCAAAGTTTTGGCTTTGTTAGGCACAGCTTAAGTGTGATAGTGGTGATTACATATGTGGTCCTTCTGTCAAAACTTACATACTGAAAATATCCTTAATATTGTCATAAAGCATGAATTGGGTTTCACCAAAACACTGACCCTGATTTAGTGTTCAAGGGTGCTAAAATAAATATTCCAGTCTTGTGTTAGAATGCTAGCCCAGTTTCCTTTTGTTCAAACCTTATTCATCATTAATATGAAGAATTAAAAATACCGAAAAATTTCAAAGACTTGTGACACCAGAAGGCAAATACGAACCTTCCCATCTTATCTTTTTTCTTTCCTTTTGACCTTTTTTTAATATCTCCTGATCAAATGCTGCTCCATGTTTTTTTTCATCTCAGTGTGCTGGCTCTAGAAAAGCTGCTTCGTTGTAATTACCACAGATGCTTTGTCACCTCAGGTTTTGATACGCCGCTCCTGTCTGGCTCTGTTTTTAGAGCACAGCTACATCATTGCCTGTTATTTTTCACTGCAGCTTGAATTTACCTTTTCACCATCTTTGTAAACATGACACTACCTTTAAGTTTATAGAGAGATCGAGGATGGGAGCTCCCAGTTCATACCTAAACCAGTTGTGCTCATGCCTGATAGCACCGCTGCAGTTTAGATGTTTGTTACTTTTTCTACTACAATTCCCTGTTCCTGGCTGTGTAAGCATTTGCTCTAGGGTGAAGCATGTCATAAAAGACACATGAAAGGAGCAGTTTTGATGTTAAGTTTAGAAACACAAACCCCAGACATTTTTCAATTAAAGAGAGGTAAGGAAAGAAGTTTTCAACTTTCAGCTACTTTTATACAAATCTGGAACTTGTAACTCTCTCTTTTATAATGATGAACAGCTCAGGCGGTGGGGGAAATGGAAAAGGAGTGACAGCAAGAGGATATAGGGCAATTATTTCATGATTTTCCTTTAGTAAGACTTTTGGGAAATGGTAAAAGTCTGTATTACTGGATAACAATTCTCACTGTGCAGTAACACTGCACACTCACATGAGCAGCATTTTCATGTGAGTACCTCTGTTGAAAGAATAACCCAGAGGAGCAAAGCCTGCTCACCCAGATGTGTTTGCAAAGAGATGTTATCCCATTCTTGTTTCCTATTCGATAAACAAGAAGATATTTGTATTTCATTAAAAACCAAACAAAATAGAGGAAGAAAATAATGTAGGGGTGCAAGCACATATAACATTATCTTTAAATATGAAAATCAAATGTCCATCAAGGTCTGGAACTATTCTTAACATAATAAAAATACATTTTACTAAAATTGACCAAAAATTACTGGATGTGATCTCAAACTAAGCCTAACCCTTAAATTACTAGTGTTAAAATTGATCTACAGGCTCTTTCTTGGTAATGGCTGACAGAAAAGGCAGATGTTTCTATCAAATTCTGACCTCAAGATTTGCCTCATAGTTTCAGACCAACTGGGAGAAGTCATTATTTCAAAATGATAATAAAGGTGCGGTAGAGCATTTATATATTCATATAATTTATGCCATCAACTCCACAGTAGAAAGGATTAACTTCCTGTGTTAAAGAATGATCATCAAATTATCTCTTGTATCCTTGAAGTAGTTATTTTATTATCGCAAGGAACATCTTCAGTTTTTAAGATATGCTGAGGTGGAAAAGTCAAACTTTATACGAGTAAGATTATAAATGTGAAATTGGGCTAACTACATTGTCTGAAGGATCAGATGTAAGTAAAGATATTTAAAGCTGATCGAGGTGCTATAAAACCTTTGAGGTCACCCCAGTTTGGAATATCTTAACCAATGAATTGCAAGAATTTGCTGGTTGGCTTTCCTTCCGAAATTAAGGATACATCTGTGTGTTTATCTGGTCATGTTAATTACATAAGGGTGATAGAAAGGAACAAGGTGATTAATGGAAACATAAAATCACAATTTTTTTTCTTGTACTTTTCATTGACATTCAGTTAACAGTAAACAGGATATTTAGCACTTGTCCTTCAGGGCTGCTTTTCTCATGCCTGGCAGAACCACTCAAGGGTGGAGAATCTTGTGTTTTCTTTCTTCAGCTTGGATCTTTTACTCTTTGAAATGGAGTTTAAAGCTGTTAGGAAACAACGCACTACTACAGTCCTTGGGCTGCAAAAAGCTTTATTTATTTATTTAAAATAATTTGTCTTAAGCTTTCTGTTTTCAGAAACCATTTTTATTTGATCTCTGGAGAAACATTTCAGAACCTGGGCAGCCCATTCATCACCAATTAGATCTTTCTCATGGAGTGAAATTTAGCCTTGCCCTTGCCTTTGTCTCTTCTGTCAGTAGATTGGGAGCACAGGGGCAGGGAAGGGTAAACAGGCCATGAGATTTCTGTGCAGCTCTGAGGCCTCACCTTTGGGAGCACGTGGGGAGCTCCAGCTGGGGCAGGTGCTTCCCTGTGTGCATGCACGGGCCCACAAGGAAAGACGGAACCTGATGCTGATGCTGAGCAGCAAGGACCCTCTTGTGACAGTATTGCCTCTTACTTCCAGCTAATTATTTATATAAGGTCTCTTGAAACTTCAGAAAAGTGTTATCACTCATCAGTGCTTAGCTAAATAGGAGTTAGGTCTTTTGATTTTATCTGTACTAAAAATGTGTTTTTACCTCCTGTGAGGGGTGTTGCCAGCTGTAAGAGATTGATTTAATGCTCATATTAAAGAAAGGGATTTGGGAGCTGATCAATTAAACACGTGAGCTGGAGCTTCAGGGAGTGATGTGAAATATTTTGGCAGGTTGTAAATATTAAAATTGATATGAGCTCAGGGACAGCATTTTTTTGTTAACTGGAGAAAAAGAGTCAATGTGGAAACAGATTAGAAATTGAGTTGGAAGGAGAAAATGTTGTCAAGTTTACTTTTCTATGGCTTATCAGATGCATCTATCACTGCTATGAAAAAAGGAACTGAAATTTTCAAGAGTGAAGAACTGCTTATGCAACAAAATGGCACAATAGTTATTGTGGATACAGAGAGGGAGGGGAAGGAGTGTCTGAAGGAAGATGAAGTCTTATGGAATAAAATAACTCAGTAAATTTTCTGATTAAACCAGCAATATTTGGAATAAAATATTCAGAATAAAAATGATTCACAGAGATCCAAGTTGATAGCAATGGCATGGTCTTCAAAAGAGACCAGTATTTCTAATATTGCTTTTTCTGCAGCCTGAAGGATGAAGGAAGAACTGATTTTGATAAATTCCTCAAAAGCCCCTAAATTCTCTGAGCAAGAGGAGATACTTAATCAGCATTTTGCTCCTTAAACAAGATAAAACTTCTAAAGTTATTTTATGGGTAGTGCACTGCCAGATTGGGGTGTCCATTGCTTAGGGCAGGATCTATTCTGAGTCCAATTCCCTTCTGTGTTTTATAGATGAGTCCAGTGTTAGCATTGAAAGTTAGCATCCTGTTTATTCAAGATGCTAAGCCTGTTAGTGCCCCAGTTATTTCTGAGGTTAGAACAAGAAAATTTCACTCAACAGGTTCTTGCTTGTTTTTTTCTCTTACGGTTTTTTTCCCCTTTATGAATTACATCCTGCTGACAAATGTTATGCTTAGAGGGTAATAACCCAACAATAATTCCTCAGAATATAGAGTTTAGAGAAAATTACAAACTGAGCCCACATCACCAGCTTTACTGAAGGAACTGAAAACATTGTATTTACATATATAAATAAAACTGTTTGGATTAAGCTGCTGTCTTTCCTCAGTGCTGAGGAGGTCGTCCCATTAAATGCTTTGTCTATTTTGGGCATGCAGGCACACTTTTAAAAGCAAATCTAAACTTTCTGCAGGTAAACATATTTATGCCCTGGTATAGATCGTCCACTGAGACAAAGGAGTCACTGTTTTTTGAAGTTCTTATCAGGTATTAGTCAAATATGTCACAAACATGCAAGAAAATTTCTCTGGGAGTTTTATGAAATCAAATTTCCTCCACGGAGTCCAAGGGCTTGCTTTTTTTTCCCCTGAAGAGCTCTATCCTGAAAGTTTCTGGCTGCCTCTGATAGTTGTTGTGCTTTTATCCTAGTGTCACTCGTAATTATTGTGATGTTTTCTGTTATTTTGATAGTGTTGATATAAAAACTCTGAGCTATTTGTTGTTCTGTTTACAGCTTCTGGATAAGATTTACCACACTGCTCATGTTTGACTTTTACTTTAGGCCACATGCTGTAGATTAATCTATCAATAATCTATTATCATTCTATTGCAGGGGAAAAAAAGTATTTTGAATTTTGAGTGTATTTTGATGTATTTTTAATTTTTCTATCAAGTATTTTTCTCATCCTTATCTTCATTCTGCAATAAAATCTTCATTATGTAGCAGGACGATTTCTGGTTAACAAAAATTCAGATTGCTTTCTATAAGATAAGATGTTTTGCTGTTTCTATAAGATAAGATGTTTTGTTTGTTTGCTGTTTTCATAAGAGAGTATCAGCAGTGTTTTGACTGACCTAGCTGAAAAGATTTCTTGAAAGGAGATGCTTGCTTGTCTCTAGGTTAGGACAAAGAATTGCTCATAGTATTTCTTATTTCTTGTGAAGACACATATTTTCTGGTGGGGACAGATAAGTGGGCTGATTAGAATAGCCACCACTTTCCCCTGCTAGTCTCTACATCTGGTATTCACCTTCCTGGGTGTGAAAGTAGTAATGGAATGCTGTATTCCAGCTACAAGGGGTGGGTATCAGTTGGGTGAGCGAGCCAGCTGATGAGGCTTAGTTATGCAGAGGAGGAACAGCTCTTGAAAGGATGGAGAATTAGACCTGGCTACAGCTCAACAGTTTTGAGAAGAACAGATTTAGCCGAGAGGAAGTAGAGGATGAGTGGTCTTGATGATTTAATGAGGCAGATGGTTTATTGTTTTGAAACTAAGCTACTGCGAACTGCCATGTTTTAACTTTATGTTTGAAACTGATTGATGGTTTTTAGAGACTGGACTGTAGTTCTTGTTAGCCTGTTGTAGCAGTATTTATGTTTATATCGAATGACTGACAACCCCTTAAGATACACATTAAATTATCAATTATTTGAGATAAAATCAGAACAGTCCATCAAAAATTTTGAAGTGATTCATAAAAACTAACCTGCTTTTTAGTACTACTACTTAATTTAGTAGTACTGCTCTCTGTGGTAGTGCCATTAGACGTTGATGGGCCTTCGCAGAAAGACTTAAACTGCAGAGTATGTGTTCTAGGCTTCAACAGATGGTCCACTTCACAATATTTTAACCTTTGCCTGGACTTCTTAGATGGAGCTAAACTAAATTCAGCATCAAAGTAATTGTGCAGAATTGCGTAACTTTGGTCTTCTAGGTACCGGAAATATTTTTGAGGTGTTTTACTTGTTACATGGAAGAAAAAGAATCCTAGTAGCTGCTATCTAATTATTCTAATCTCTGCAATGTCAACATTTAACAGTGAAGTTTTATTTCAGACCTCATAAAGAGGTTTTGAATAAAAAGGATAGTCCGAATAAGTTTTGACATAACTTCAGAATCAGACTGGCCAGAAGGAAGACACACGCTATTTATGTTAATTTTGGGGAGCAGTGATGAATGTAAGGCTGCATTTGGTTTTGGACTGAATCATGTGTTTGCCATCTCTACATGCTGAAGAATTTTTGTTTCGTTTCTGTAAACTAGAGCAATAAACTCTGATTCCAGAGGTAATAATAATACAGTGAAGAAAGCTTCTTTCATAAAAGCTTAATGACCTGATTTCTTGATGACTTTGGCTAGTTGGATGGACCAAATTATTCTAAAATCTCATTTTTTAAGCTGCTGTGTTTTGTTTTCTCTCCAGATGCAAGGAACCATCTCTTTCATAAGTGGCTAATCCTCTCAAAAAGAAATCAGTGCCCTGGAAAGGAGCTGTACCTTTCTCCTCAGCAAATATATCTGTGACTTACAGAGGCTGTGCATCTATGACAATGACAAATCTGAAAATCAGATAATCTGGTAACATGAGAGATAGTGCATTTTAGACTTCCAGGTTGCTTTAAAGCAGGAAGCAGTTAAATTAATGATGTATCTTTGAAATGAGCTTAATATATTATAGAATCCACCGTAGGAAAAAAAATACGTGCATGCTACTTTGCAAAGAGAAAACAAAATAAAAACCTCAAATGTCTGCCTAGGCTGCTTTGGGGGAATTTTTCATCAATTATACTTCTAGAAATAACAGGAATATTTTGGTGAAAATCAGGAAAGTAAATGTATCTTTAGTTTGCACAAGTTATATATGTATATATATGCATGTTATATACTTTGTATTCAGCATTTTGCTGTCTGTGGTATACACTATGTAATTCTGCTTAAAATAAATACTAAAAACTTAAACTTGGTCTGTTCAGGAAAATAAGTCTTTGTATAGTATTTAGATGTAATTAAACCCTATAAGTGACACGCAGAGACAATTATAGGATCATAGGATCATTAAGGTTGGAGAAGGCCTCCAAGGTTGTCGAGTCCAACCTGTGATCAAACATGGCTAGTGTGAAACCACGACACCCAGTTAATCCATTATTCAGTTATGGGGTCCAGCTTTGTTGGTGCAAAATACTTTTATGTGTCTCCCAGAAGATTTACTTTTTAGCAATACAGAATATTGTGGCTCTTCAGGTTTCTGTTAAATTACTCAAAGTAAATTATGCTCTATGCTTTATTTATTAAATATGTTTCTTATTTGCTCGTGTGTTCTGAAGGCAATAAAATTTTTACAATTAAATTTAATTTACAATTTAATAGGTAATTACGTTACAGTGTTTTCTTAATTTAAGCATTAGATTTATTGACAAAAAGAGAGTCCTCACATATGTGTAAAAAAGGAAAAAAAACCCAGCATTTCAGCCATGTGTACGAAAACATTTTCTCGGAAAATGTATCTAGATCAAGGAAACTTTGCTGTGATTATAGTCATAGCTTTTGGTCTACTTACATAGACCCCATTTGTACAAAAAATACTGAATTAAAATTTGCCTATGTTTCCATCAAGTGTCATTTAAAAATTGCTTACTTGATGTGTCATTCTGACAGATAATAAAAGAAGCAGAGTATCTTTTTATAAATTCGCATCTTGCCATCAGAGATTATGCCAATTTTTAAGAAGTATAGTCAAAACATTTTTTTAAAAAAAGAATACCCACATGCCAGAGATAACACCTACAAATATTTCCTAAGAAAATAGAGAAGAAAAGAGGATATGTATGAATGATGTATAAAGACTGTGATGATTGGTTTCTCCCCAAAATATTGTGAAGAAATGAATATTAGAGAATTATACGTGGTTAGATTGTGCTGCTCTCTGTTCACAGTTGTCTGATGTGAATTCTTTCCTTGGGTGACAGAAGGATTTTAGGTCAACCTTGCTGCTTCCTTCTGATTTTTCTTTTCACAAGTGTATTCTTTTCCAGCAATGGGTACTGAGTGCCAACTGAGTTCAGTTTTAATTGCAATGATTAGTAATCAGAAAGATGAAGAGGATAAAAGGACAAATGAAGTATGTTCTGGAAGGCAAAGAGGCCAGATTTATACATAACACTGTAAGGGCAGAGGAAAGGATTTCGTCAGCTGGAGCTGTAGTATTGGCGCTCAGAGTTTTAACAGAGTAATTTGGGACCCATGCAATGAAGAGTTTGGTTTGGACTAATAATGATGTGCAGATTGGTTCTTTTCTTTTCCTACACAAAGGAAACTTTATACTGGATGGATCTAGCAGCTTAATCCATGATTAAGTCTAAAGATAAACACTGTTGTGCACTCAGCAGGAAGTTCTTCCAGCTTGCCAAAATTTTGGTGATCTTGGAAAGACTAATCGCAGCTCTCTACTTTATAAGCTTTGTATTTCCTTTGCTTTCCTTCTTCATGGTCATAGTTGAGTCAGAACCTACTATTCAAATATAAAACCTTAACAAAAAGTTTGGAAAAGTTTGTCTGAAAAATTACTACGTGAAGATGACAAAAGACAATAAGGACAGGAAATTGAGGGATAAATAAACAGCCTTGGTAGGGGAAGATCAGTTTCTGGAGAAGGAGTTCAAGAAATATTACATACAGGTGAAGTCACTAAGTCGTTTTGGTCTGGTGTGCTGAGAAGGACAGGTAAAAGAGAGATGTAGTAACAACTGATGTTAGACACATGAAAAGTCGGTCAGCTGAGGGCACACATGGGCGACACAAAATCAGCAAATGAAAAGTGGGATTGTTTTGGGGAGCACAGAGGGCCAGTTGCTTTAGACACTAAGAAAATGTTAGAGGTGAACTGAGTTAGCAAAGGAAAGTGTTGGATGTCTTCACTGAGATCCAAGTTTAGTCAATGAGAAATAACTAGCCAGAGACAGTGCGGCTTTTCAGATGAATTGCTGTGGGTCTGAATGCCGAGCAAGAGATTTCTGAGGGGTAGAGGATTGGTAATGGAACTGTGGGACATTGAGAGATGCTTGTGCGGAGAGACGTGACAGGTATTTAAAGGAAGTATTTTTCTACCCTACATATAATTAGCTTATGGAAATTATTGCCATGAAATACCAAGAAAATAAAGAGCTTAGTGGGATTAGATATCTATACAGGTAATGAGAACACAGGCAGTTACATTAGATGGGATAAAATTAATTCGGCCTAAAGCTTCTCACACGTGGAGGCATGAAGCAACCAGTAATGGTAGAGGCTAGAAAGAAAGATCTTTAGAGGTGATTTTGGTGGACTGAATTCTGAAGCCTAGCCTGAACAAGTCCTTGATTAATGTAAATCCTAAATGCTAGGCAAACCAGATAGATGGTCTAATGTAACACTCTAATGTCAGACTTATGGGGGTCATCAGAAGTGGTAATGATGATGGTCTGAAGCTGATAATACTGCATTGTTAATCAATTTTTCATTTTTCTGGTCGATCTAACAACTCTTCCAGTTATCTAAAAGTGATAAATTTTATTTATAGCCTTGATTTCAAGAATAAAACAGAACAAAACCCTCAAGAATAGGAAAACATTATTTTGAACTTTTGTAGTTTTATAAAACTGGATTTTAAGAATGACTACAGAAAATAAACAGATTTTGATGTATTTAGATAGGTTGTGACTATGCTAATAACACTGGAAATACAGGTTCATTCAGTCAATTAAACAGTTCAGACAGTTTTAAGGATCATTGGTAGTTTAGTTCACTCGTAGTTTATTCCCCATCTATTTCTTCCATTAAAGTTAATGGTTTAGCTTCTTTCATCTAACAGGACTTCAAAGCTTTCTACTAAAATTCTGCTTTGTTCTTTCAGTCTGGGAAAATAACTCATTTACCTCCTGCAGTAATACTCTTCCTCTAGACTGCTGTTTATTGTGGTCCCTAGCACGTCCTTGAAAAGGCAATATACTGCTGGCTTGCTGAATGGTGCATTGGATGTTGGACTGTATGCGTGGTTGACAGAAACATTTAGTAAATGCATTGTCTGCAGTAATAATAATTGATTATTTTAGTTTTTCCTTCCAAAAAATACTTGTTTTTTCAGGAGAATAAACATAAGCACTTTTCAATAAATACCATTAAATACTTTAAATGCCCTAGCCTTCTAGCTCAGAAGCAGAAACTCTTTTCTCCCCTTTATATTTGTCCTTTTTCGTTCCTTAAAAATGTCGTCTTTCATTAGTAAGAACCGTGAGACTACATTGTTTATTAGAAACTGCTGTCATGAAGACAAATTCCCCAAAGATTCAAGCTCCCACACTGGCATATAACTGATGTTTTGCCAAAAACATCAGTTTTTGCCCACCCCCTCTCCCCCCAACAAAACAAACAAAAAACCTCCCAAACAAAAGAAACACAAACAAACAAACAAAAAACTCAAAAGGAAAAAAAAATAAAGAAGGATGGAAACCAGTATGTGGAATATCCTTATGCACAAAGGCTGGTTATAGAGATGCTCTATCTTTGTAATCAGCCTCTTACAAATGCACAACAATACTGACAGCATACAGGGGATATAATACCTAAACTTTTTTGAATTTTTTGTTAGTGAAGTTGGGGAATGGTTGTGAAACAATCTGACAAGTTAGGGAAGTAACAATCTGCTGGCATAATGGAGACGACAAATGTATGCATGCCAGATGTGTGCGCGTGTGTGTGTTTTTTTAGCTACGCATGTGCATTGCAGATCCTTCTTCTTTGGACTGCGTACAAAAACCCACCTGTTCAGACCTGAACAATAGAAACTTGTGGTCTGTATCACAATATTTAAGTCTGGTAGTTCCCAATGTTTTCCTCTATAAACATGTCATTCTTCAAAGGATACATAGTAACTAGGACTACTGCCTTCAGAAAGCATGATTTGTGATGGTCACATGTTACTGTCAGGAAATCATAATTTCTGACTGCCACTTTAGCAAGAGGTTGTAAAATTTCTCTTTAGAGAAAAATCTAATCCAGAAAGGCATGCCCTGGGCTGTTTGAGTTGCAGCGTAGAAAGCTATGCTCCTTTTGTATATTCCTGTGTTTCTTAATTCTCAACCTCAGCACGTTTATTGCCAAGATCATTGATATGCCTTGTTTTTTCACTAGTTTCCCTATGTCTTTAGCATTCGTTGTTATGTTTTGTTACAAGTATTGAAGCTTTACCCAATTACTTCTGAAAGCAGTAAGGATACTTGTTTTGATATATTTGGTTGAGTCAGAGAGAAAGGAAATTCATTTTTTGAACCTCTAACTTGCTCAAAAACTCTCTTATTCGTTTGTCCCAAGTTACTTATTCTTGTAGCTATAAGGACAACTCCCTTTCCCTTTCCCTTTCCCTTTCCCTTTCCCTTTCCCTTTCTCTTTCTCTCCTTNTTTCCCTTTCCCTTCTTTCCCTTTCCCTTCTTTCCCTTTCCCTTCTTTCCCTTTCCCTTCTTTCCCTTTCCCTTCTTTCCCTTTCCCTTCTTTCCCTTTCCCTTCTTTCCCTTTCCCTTCTTTCCCTTTCCCTTCTTTCCCTTTCCCTTCTTTCCCTTTCCCTTCTTTCCCTTTCCCTTCTTTCCCTTTCCCTTCTTTCCCTTTCCCTTCTTTCCCTTTCCCTTCTTTCCCTTTCCCTTCTTTCCCTTTCCCTTCCCCTTCCCCTTCCCCTTCTCCTTTCCCTGTAAAAAGCTCTATTTTGACTACCAGTTTTCTTGAAGTCTCTGAAATGGATTTTCAGCTTGAACATATTGAAGTCTCGTACAGGACAGATGTCTAACTTGCTGTTCCTACTTAAAGTAAAAACCTTCACTAATCCTGTTATGCCAAAATAATGTTGTTCCCAGAGAAGAGTTCAGAATCTAGCACACACTCCTTGTCCTTAAGGAGTTCATTGTTTTAACTCAAGTGCAAAAAGAATCACTTTCATCAAGAGGTGTTCACAAGAGAGTTGCCAATATGGTGGAGAATAGATTGGATTTCACAAAAGCTCCTACTAGATTTAGAAGTGGAAATCCTATTGAAATTTGACAGGAAGTTAAAATTTTATACCTACTATTAGTAACTGCTTTTAAAACACAAGAGCTACTTCTAATAAAACTCTTTTCTAAACAGTTCTTGATGTGAGCAGCATATGGTGTTTCATGCTTCTGTAAGTTGAAATTTACATTTCTAAAACCTAAAAGTAGTTACATTACTAACAGTACACAATTACTGTAGATTTGTAAATGCAATGGATTTTGGGTTATACTTAATTTGGGAAACTCTCTTTTTCCTAGTGTAAGATTAACATGATTCAAACTTTGGGTTTGGAATTAATTTATCATATCAGCCTTTGAACAGGAAACTGGAGGAAATTTCAAGAGGTTCCACAGTAGGATTTAATGAATTTTGGTAACAATTGTAATTATGAAATTATGACAGGAGATTCAGAAGTTGCTTCTTATTTGATAATTTATCAGAGATAATTGTGTCAAACTTATCTTGATTTACAGATGCAGATTTGTATGACTAAATAAATAAAAAATAATAAATAGTATTTTGAAATGAATATAAACACATATTTTAGCATTAAAGCTCACAACTGGCTTGATTTTCTAACTTCTTTAATAATTTGATGTAACATGCATTTCCTTGTATTTACCTGCTAAATACCTTACATATATATATATATATATAAATAAGTTTTTAATATTACCATAAAAAAGGTCTCACTGCAACTACAATCAAAAGTATGTATTTGTATATGACTGTGTATACTCTATGTCCTATTAATTTTTCCACTTTAAAATGGTGGTTTTGAAAGAACATAAAAATCTTGACTACTTTTTTGGAATAATTTTAAGCATCAATTTAATCTAAAGATGTCTCATCTTGCACATTTAGTCACCTATTAAGATGTTTTCATAAATGTAAAATTTCTCTATGGATTTTCTGTTGGAATGAGATTTTTTGTTTCTAGGAATTTTTCTGCTTTAGCAACTAAGAAAATATGTTTTATAGAACATGCAAATGGAACTAAAGTGAAAAAATTTTCAGGTCATCTATTTCTTATCTGTACTTCACAAGTTTGTGTACACAAATCCTTCTTTTAACTGGGTTAGTCCCTTCAGTTGTGTGCATCCCATGTATGCAGTGGATTACATGAATTTGCGTAGTACCCAAACTATACAGAAAATTTCTTTTTAAGTATCCTGATTTCTTGTACTGAAGTGAAAGAAAGTTTCACTGTAGGCAGAAACACCAGCCTACTCCCTTCAGGATTTGCTTTCAAGAAGAGGTAGCTAAACATAGGATGGGGAGTAATGCTTATGAACATATAAAAACCACCATGATAGCAGAGTCCACCAAAGCAGAAGACATCGGGAAGGTGTCTCTGTGTTTCAGTTGGTTAGAAATCAGTTTAAAATTTGGATTTTTGAATTTTAAATAAAACTTGTCTGCATTTCCCATGTCTCAGAAGAAGTCATTGTGCTGTTGACTACCTGTTCAATTATTAACTTCAGAAACTATTTAAATCTTTCATATAAATGCATTTGTCTTCATAATTATATGAAGTTATTGAGATAGGTTTTGGATTACATTATTACAATATTTCTTTCCTGATGCTGAATTCAGTTTGTAGTATTTAATTTGATTATTCCACTTGAAGTTCTTTTTCACTTGACTATCCCTTCTGCGTCACTTGAAAATTCAACTCACCAAAAATTTTCAAAAGCTGAGATCAGAAATAATCATCCTCCTTTAGTAATACTCTTTTTAGTAATGTTGCATTAGAGAAATTTCCATTTTCAGTTTGTAACACAGATTCATGCATACTCCGCCATGAGGAAAACCATTTACAGGCAACAGCAGCAGTCATACTTTGATGAAATTCTGGACCACTTCTTTGCTCTGTGTCACTCACATCACCCAACCCACTAACACCTGCTGAATCTTCTCCCCATCAGTCATCAATCACGAGCAATCAGTCAGACACTTGATAATTAACAGAGAGAGGGAAAACACAAGGCTGAAATTTTTTTATGGTGGCTTCATGCATAAGCTCAAATAACAACGGGAAAGGTTTAATGGGAGCCTCACAGCCTGTGCACCTGTAAAAAGTGAGATAAGAATATCTTTCCAGCAGTGCACGGAACACAGAGACTTTTCACATGATTGTTATGTCCTTTACGTGAATTGCAACCCAGGGATTGTGGCGCAAAAGGGGAACTGAAATTGGTTGAAAGCTTGAAGCAGAGCATGTGATAAATATGCTGGAGGACAACTTTGAAGCCTGCTGATGTGACACACCTCTGTGGTCCTTGTAGTGTCAATATTCTTAAAGGAAAGGTCCACCACTGAAAAGGCCTCAGTTAGCACTGTTCTGGAGCTGTTCTTGGTTGGCTGCATGTGCTGAAAATGCAAGACAAATATTTGTAAAGGTTCTCACTCTGAGAGGGCTTGGAGACTATGATGAGTGCTACCAAAAAGGTCTCTCCCAACTTCTTGGTTTACTGAACTCACTTTGATAAAAATAGGATCTGAGTTAAATGAATCGTGGTTTGAGTTGACACAGTATTTTCACTGATAGAATGGTTTTAAGTTTAGCTCATCTGATGATTTACAAAGAAAGAGAAAATGAAACTAAGGTGTACTATAGAGGTAAAAAGCTGCTAGAAACCTGCTGTAAGGATACTTCCTTTCTGCATTCAAAGTAAATATCCTGTTTATTTTGAGATCAGTTCCATTTCTGAAGTTCTGTAGTGTTGCTGAGGATAAATATATGAAAATTTACTCTGTGTACATCGCTTGTGTGTTAGGCATGAAAAGGAGTGCAGAATTTCTCAGGGACATTCTCTTGAATGCTGATGTTCGTGCTTCTTGTTCTTCTCATTAACTGGGGTGTTTTATGAATTCATGTTGAAGGCAGTCTATTGCATGCAAAATAAACGTCTTTGTATGTAAAGAGATCAGTTTTGGCACCTCACTCCTCACCCTTTTCTGTTCAGAAGTTTCTGTGATGACTTTCCTATCATTTTGGCTTGTTAATGGGACTTTTTTCTATCTCAAAGCTGCATTGGATCCTCTGCACTTTTATAATATACATAAGTAGAAAACTGTTTATAAATGAAAAATATTTATTTTAAATATTAGAAATATATAATTAATATATCCTTCATGCAACATTAACCAGTTGAAACTTGCTTTTTATTATTTATTTAATCTTTTAATTTGCAGAGCAGATGCAGAACACCAGCTTTGGTCTTGCTTTCCCACTCCTTTTTCTCCTCCTGCCTCTCTCCTCTCCTTTAGCATGCAAGCTGCAGATAAAAACATCAGAGTAGAAGCCTGAAAAATATACTGATCTATTACCCATGCACATTTCATGAATTTGCCTAATTTCCTGTAGTTCTGACTTAATTAGGTAATTATTCCACCCTCTTATGACCAGTGAATATCCTTATCATCACTATGTCAATATTAAAAAAACAAATAAACAAACGGAAAACCAAATCAAGGACGTTTTCAGCGACAATGGGTCACATGAGAGCTTTTCAGTGCTTGTCATGCTGGAAGTGAAAATGAGTTTTTGTTCTTTGGATGGGTGTAGTATCCTAGGGAGACTCACTAGGTTCCTCCCTGCCCCTGGTTGTTTGGTTTCAGAAGGGAAAGGCCTTCCCATTTACTCATTAGCTTTCTGCTATTGTTTGTTGCTTCCTAGCCTTAAATCAAGGCCATTCTTTTTCAAGGATACTATCCTTCTTTCAGCTTATTAATATAGCTTTGATTTTCAAATATATTCTGAATTCTCAAGCCTGGTATACCAAGTATATGGTGATGGTGATATCCCTTTCCTGCTGATGCAACCTTTTACAAAAGGTATTAGATCTATAGGTTTCATCAAAGTAATAACTGGTTGGAAAAGGAAATTTCTGTTGATCATCCCCGTTCTTCAACCTCACAAGCTCTTCCTGAAAGAAAAAGTTGCATTAGAAAAAAAAAGGAGAAGGATTAGAGAGCTCAGTACTGCCTTTAGTAATGAACAGAAGGTTCTGTGACGATCATGAGGTTATCAGATGAACCTGCACGTATTATTGTAAGGAGAGAACACAGCAACTCATGCTCCATTAAATTCCAGCAGAAATTAATTTGTAGAAATAGAATATATAATAAGAAAATTAGTGCTACAGGTAAGTCATGACACGGCTTGTATTTCAGTTTCTTAGACTCCCTGTAATAGCTTCTTAGAGATGTGACATGCCATCATGAAACCTTTGACTTTCAATGCAATAATTAATGTCAAAATTTCCTATAAACATCATAGGGGTTTATACTCTCAGTTTAAGCCTAATTAAGAGCTGAAAATATTTCCAGAGGACTTGAAAGAAAGCGATAAACATTGTGCACAAATTCTTACTTATTTAAAAGGAACAGAAATTTAAAGAACATTTAATTGCAGACTGTGTTTCAGTGATTTTTCAGGTAACAGTTACAAGCCGTGAATGACCAAAGGTGCCAGAACTACTTGTGTGCTTTCGAACGGGTAACTTTAATTAGGAACAAGCTTTTGAAGGTCAATATCTTTATTCCAGGGCCTAACTGTGTGGCACACACACGGAGTGCAATGACTTCTTTTTAAATATCGAGGGGGAAAGTGAGGGGGTGATGCCTGGTTCACCAAGGTAGTGTGTTAACTTCGGCAGAAGTTCGGAAGGAATCAGTTGGGTGGGATTTGCCTGTTGCTCCTGTGTGTATTCTCAGTCTCTTCTCTCCTGTAGTCCATACAGCTGCCTTGTTTACAAATAGGAAAGAAAACTGGGCACTGGCATGGTTACTTTATTGTTGGAACTGATCCACTGAAGTAAATGTCCAGTTTGGAGGTCCAAACTTTTATTTTTTTATTATGCTCATTTATTTTACATGACTGCAAACTTAACAAGGATTGCGCACAGAAGGATTTAGTTAGAAGAATGATGTCTCCTGGATGCTTGGTGGTTGGTGTGTGGTTTTGGGAGAGATATTTCCAGTGACAGGCTAGCTGGGAGGTGAAGGGATTTGTGTTTCTGCTTTTCTACCGAATCCAGTAATACACCACTTCTGAATGATGTAACTTGAAGGATCATACCTTACATTAACGGTTTCAGAAATTAAAAGCAAGCTCCAGGCCATTATTTCACACATTACTTTCCTCAGCCAATGTGGTCTCTTTCTCAAAGAGAAAACCCTCATGAAATTGTACAGTTTCTCCTGAAAAGGTTCAAATGTGGGCTCTCTCTGCTTAGTACATCATCAGAGGCTGGAGCCTGCTCAAGAATGGCAAATTCTCTGCTGCTTTCCGTCCATCAACGCACAAAGCCTGTAACTTTCCTTTCTCCACTTTTTCTCCCATTTTCAGTTCCTTCCACAGATCTGAATGCTGCAGGTTTGGCTCCCATTTGGATCTGATTTTGTTGACCCTTTAGCTCTGTGAATCAATCAAGAAATGTTCTCATCTGAGAATGCTAATGCTCAGTTTTCCAATGGTAGTGGCTCGAGACACTGTGACAATTCTATTTAGCTTATGCTAAATATTTCAGCAAGGAAAAAAATCCCTTGCCTTGCAGCTTAATAAACTGTCACAGCAGATGCAGCCGTGCAAAATGGATTTGAAATCCTCTTTACTGTTCTTTTAAATATTTTCCCTTCTGGCTTTACATTGTTCCCCAGTTGTTTAAAGCTGCTTTAGAGTTCCGGCACCTCTGTTAAATATTAGGAAATCTCAGCCACAAAACTAAACAATGCAGTGTATATGGCTTTGGTTTCCTTTTGAAGTGAAGATAGAGCTTGAAGTTGCCAGTGGGACCTCTTAAATCCTGCCTAATTACATTTTCCCTTAAGTGAGGCTATATATAGCTCTTAGGGAAGTCTGCAGAAAAGAGTCATAGGGCATTTTCAAAAAAACCCTACTAAAATGTTGATTATCTGAACATCAACATTTTTACTTGGGATAGTTTTTCAGTTTGAACTTCCCACTGCAAAGTACAATTTGAGCAATGACTATTATGGTGCTAAATGTCAAGCTGAATCTCATTATGCTTTGAGGAATGAAGGAATCAGCTTTCTCGATACAGATATTTCAGCATTGCATACAATAAATTAATTTGCATATTTAAATTGCTCAAACATGCATGAGAGATTGCAATGCTCTGACATTTTATGTTTTTCTGAGGAACAGTCCATGAGGTAATGCTGAGAAGCATTATCTGTTAACTGCTATTCACTAAAGAAGGTGAAGAGCAGTAAATAGGTAATGCAGTAATGAAGAAAGAGTAAGTAAAAGTAAGATTAACTACAAAGAGGTTATAGGGCTACTGAAAGCAAAAATATTCTGTGTTTTTGAAAAGTTTTAGTGTCACAGGAAGTTGTGGTAGGGAGGAAAGGAATGGGGTTTTTGGTGATTTTCAAATGAGGTGAGAATTTTCTCAAGAATTATTTTTAAGTCTACCAGTCACTATGAAAACAATGATAGAAAAAAAGTTAAACTAGTGCAGAATGAAAACTGTAGAAAAGTTGAGTCTTTTCATCATCAGCTACTGATGAGAAAAGGCCCAGGGTTTCAGTATACCTGTCACTTAAACATTTTGAAGTATCCTCATCAAAGGTCTCATGAAATTGTCCTAGAAATATCTCTGAAAGAAGTTTGGAAGATAACCAATGTCAGTGGTTTGTTGACAGTTGTCAGAAATGCTGGTGACGTGTTGCCCTTTTGGAATCATCTAAGCATTGAAAATTCATACTCGTGTCTAGATCTTGTCAGCTGAAAATGGCTGGGATTTATTTTTGTTTCAAGTGAAAAATAGGTTGGGGGAGAAGAGAAGAGTTCAGAAAAACGGACTGGTGGGACTTTAAGATTTTAAAATGACAGCTGAAAGGTGAAATTATGATGGGAATCCAGAGCGCGCAATAGAGACTTGAAGTTCACAGCTTGGTGATTTTTGTTCTAGCATATGTCTTCTGTCCACATGTCCACTGTCAGGAATAAGATTAAACATGCAAAAAATGTCGTTTATAAAGCAAAAAGGCAAAATTTGTGTTAGGATTAGTGTTACCTACAACAAAAAATTGAGGCTATATAGTGAAGAAGAAGGACCATTTGTCATGGTCAATTGTATTTGCATCCTATCTGCTCCTTGCATTGAACCAAAGTTTTATAAAATTCATGTACTAGCACCATTCTGGTAAAATTTGGAGAAGAGGAAGAGCACAATGAGGTGTTTTTTTTTAAATTTGCAAATGTTTCCCACTACTAAAGATGGCCTCAGAAGGAGACAATTGGAAGATCTTTAAAAATTCAACAGATGGAGAACTGTTTGGGAAAGTAGGAGCATGGCACTTTAGGGAACCGGTGATTCAGGAAGATAATTTTGCATTTAATTCTGAGAGAAAAGAAAGCCGTTGAAGGAAAACAGAGTTGACGGGGTACGTGGGATTTAGGAGGAAAACTGATTTTTGTGCAGCATTTTGAGTGGATTTCCATGGTGTAAAAGGGAGGAGGTCAAGGCTGACGAGAAGATTGAAGTGTGTTGGAAACCAGACCTACCAGGTGCTAATTTCATCTGTTCAGACACAAAAGAAAGTCTCCCTTTAGAAAATTTGTGTAAGAAGAAGTGAGATAAGAATATCTTAGCATTTTGAGGGCTTGGGAAAGATCCACATCGAAGGGAGTGCCTGGGTCTGTGGTTCGAATTACAGATAAGATGTTAATGTATTTATAAAGACTGAAAAATTAATTAGGGCAGCAAGGTAGAAAATACATGCCTAGATTTGTTCACTCTGGCTGTAAAGTGGTACCTGGCAACCCACAAAGGAGCATCAATACAAAGTTCACTGTGAGAAGCTGTTTTTGCTACACAGGCAAAGTTTTGTGCAAATTAAGCCAGAGAAAATCCTCTTGTTGTTGCTATTACTGTTGCTGATTTTTATTCCCTGAAAGTAGCAAAAATCACCATCTATGGAGTTAATCACACAAGGCAGATGCTGGCATGGCCACATTTTATCAGACGTTCCAGTTTTGGCAATGAACTTTCCTTCCAATGAGAATATGTGAATGAGAGTGTTACTCATACTTCTTTGATACAATGCTTTGACTTTTAGCTCCTGCCATATGTTTGAGAGCAGCAGATGTCTAAGAAAAGTTCAAACAAAGAGAGAGAGATGGGAAAATACTGTATAAAATAACAAACAACTGTGAAAGTTTAATGTAGAAAATACCAAAGCATAGTTGAGACGTCTCTGAAAACTATTTTTTTTTTTTTTCCTCTGGATACCTACAGGTTAATTTGAATATGCCAGTAAGTTGTTTTGCTTTGTTTTCTGGAAATTTAGGTCCACAAAGAAGTCTCATAGGGCATACTGGAATGTCAGTGTGGGACCAAATTACTTGTGAACTTGAGGTAAAAATGTCTGTTATGTTGATAATTCCATCAATGGCATTACGTCAGTTTATTTTTCATAGGACTCGAGATTATTAAAAGCATAAAAGCACATTAAAAAAACCCCTCTAGATCTTTTTCAGATTACATATACAGTTATTTTGATAAATTTACTTAAGCTGAAGTGCTCCCAGTGTAAGAACTGTAACCAATATGTTGAATTATCAAGGATGATGCCCTGTGCTGTCACTGTCTTCTGGGATATGCTGTTGCTTATGATGTTATGGAGACGGAATGAAAGATACCACTTTCATCTTGCATCGGATAAGTAAAAAATTCAAATTCTGAACTGACAGTTCTAGGCTTGCAGTGTATCTGTAGCATTTCCGATTTCTCCTATGTATATATTTCAATTTCAATCATTTCAGGACAATCACTGTGACAAAGTCAGACGTGCTCTGAAAGAGGCGAGGTTTTTTTGACAAGAATATTGAACAGCAGATGTGCAAAGGTAGCTAACTACTTGATAGGAGCCCTTGTAATGGTGCTGCATTTGTGTGACTGAGGTAATGCCTTAGGTGTCAGCACAAACCACCATTTCCACATTTTCTAAGGGCAAATTTAATAACTGCAATTCTTAACTTTAAAACTGTAATTGGATTTTTGTTGATTTTCAAAGGAGAGCAAGGTGAATTTTTCTTTTTATAAAATGCCTGTTTCCAAGAAATGCTAAATGCAGACAAAACAATCTGTAAGGGTTCGAGTGTCCTGAAAAGAAGCAGCAGAATAAGCTCCTTGTCAGCATAATGAGGCACATGCTATCACCAGTGGTGGAAAAAGAGAGGATTGCACAGCCACATCCTATCCAGCCAAACAGCGCACATTTCCTTCAGCTAAATTGTACATGACACCAATCTAAATCCAGAATTCCAGTGATATGAATATGAATTTCCTCAGTGCTTGTAAACATCTTGATACGATATTAGTGCCATGCAACTGCAAAACACTTTAAAAGATATGCTTGACAGCCTAATGGAAGTTAGACCTGAATACATTGAACCCTAATGCAGAGCTCTAGTAATTGATGTGGCTCTAATTGTACATCTGTTATTGAACATAAAATGCTGGTTACTTTTGAATATCAGCTCTGCACCTCTTCTTCTCGTGTTTTTCCAAGTTAAAAAAAAAAAAAAAAAGAATCAATCCCCTATGAATACTTTTTAGATTTTCTGAGCCACTGCCCCACAAGAGCTGTTTGTGTACTATGCGATTAGTGGGGTCCCTTTCCAACGTGTTAAATTTAATATTTCTATTTTTCTAAATGGCCTTAGTTTGCTACAGCTTGCATTGATGGTATTTATTTTTCAGACAGACCAGGAACACTGTGATCCCTTTAATACTGGATATGTATGATAATAATAACATAGATCATGAACTTATTTTCACTTTGTATGTTCTGCTATCTTAAAATCTGTGATTTAAAAAAAAAAATCAAAGTGTATGTTAATACCTTTACATTAAAAACCATGTACATTTTACTATCATTCGGCTTATAGCTAAAGGCTGCAATCTTTTAATAAAGCCTTTTATATTTTACATGACAGCCTAAGGGACCTTTTTAGATGAAAAATGGGTCAAACACAGGGATTTGATCAAACCCCTATTCATGGTTTGCTCTATCAGCTATTTTTTTTGGCTCATCTTTCAGCTAGGGCAAAGGCAGACCTTTTCATTTACGACAAGCTAATGACTGTTTCAGTTTCTGACTTCTAATGCTCTAGGATGTTACTGTATTTCAGCTGCAAAACTTCAGATGCCTATTTGCTTTGGGCAAAAGAAATGTATGAAGATAACTAACTAATTAAATGTCCACTTTTGCATTTGATTTGAGAATTTTTTTAAGACTAAAGGCATTTTTTTAGTATATATTTTGGAGGATGTTAGTCCAGAGGTACAAGCTGTTCTGATACTATCCATATAAATTAACAAATTTTAGTTTTACACTAGCAAAATACTCGAGTATAAAATTTACAGAACAGGCACATGATTGGGCTGGGACTGTTTTCATGCTTCTAATGTGAAATGCCTTGCTGATTTACCTTGTTGTGTTTGATTAAAACCCCTTTAAGTCCAGCTATCTGTCCAGAGTACATTAAAATAATATAATATGTATAGACAATGTAGAGTTGTGAAATAACAATAGGCTGTGACATTCGTTGCCATAGACATTTGCGTAAAACTTTATGCTGGTTCAATGAGAAAAAGCACATGTATTTTCTTTTGGTTTTTTTTTTGTGTTCTTTTTGACTCTGCCATTGGTGAAGTTCCTGGGCATGAGGAGCTTTGGGCTGGCTCTCTACAACCATTTGTACATATTAAATGCTTCTCATGTTCTCAATATTATGCTATTTTTATATTCTGCCTTAAGTGAAATGCACGTATGTAATGATATGTGCAGCCGTGGCATATGAATAACTTGGAATTACATTTATTTAGTTACTTTTGATGACGTTTAAGCTGTGATGCCCTCAGTCTTGAGCTTGATTTTGCAGTTTGAGAACACAGAAGACACAAGGCAGACAGTACGCCAGTGGGCTTACAACCAGCTCATAAATATAAGGACTACATGTTTTTATTATTACAGGCAACAGTTGGCACATTTAAGATTAAAAAAAATCTGGGTTTTTTTTTCAGTTCCTATTGGAATCTAAGAGATTCTAAATGAAGTGTTACATTTTGGGGCAACTCAAACAGTTTTGTCTTGCTGTCCAAGTATACCTGATATCTGTTCTCCACATCTGAACTGCTGATAAACTTAAAGTGGGACAGCCGAGGAATCCGTCTTGTTTTGCTCTGAAGGGACTTAAATTATGCAACTCTGACTGGAGAGCCTTGTCAGCCTCCAAATACATTGCTGCTTCTCACTGTTTCTTTGAAACTGGGCCTTTATGACTGGAAGCTCTTTGGGTACTTGCTCAGATTTGCTGTTCTGGAAAATTACAGCCTGGTTCTTCTGCCTTGGATCAGGTGGCTCTACTCATAATAGTAGGTGGTGGTACCTTGCATACTTGGGAGATCCACAGAAGGTGTAAAAGTGTTTTATGAGTAAATTGCCCCTCAGCCAATGAACTTCACAATGCATGCATAATCTGGCTTTTGTGTTGTTTGTTCATTGCTGGGAGGGTTTCATATACGTAAAATTAGGTTCTCCCTTATTCTTCTTGTTCAGACATACCTGCTTTCTATGCACTTGCAACCATTGAACTTTATTGGGCTACATGCTGGTTTTTTATCATTTCATGTAATTCAAATTTAATCTAGGTAGGAAAAGCACTCAGACAATGCAGCAGGACCTTAATAAATGCATGAATCATGCCTAGAATTGAAGAAAATACAGCAAAGGTGACCTCTCAGGTGGTGAGCTGTTCCCTATACTCACCCCTCAGGCAGGAGGTGTGAAGAGGGGCATGACAGAGTGTTTTGGCTGTGCTTGTTTGATATATTGCTCTAGGGACTGTAGCCAGCTGGTACCTGTTAGTGTCCTTCAGTATCATCTAAATATCATCAGGCTATAGAATGGTACACAGAGCTTCTTTTGATAGCTTTCCTCTCAGAAATTAGTGTGCCAAGAGAAGATGTGAAGACCTGAAACCTCAAATTTTATTTCTTTTTTAACTTTGAAAATCCAAGAAATTTGCAAAGCATATTAAAGATGGAAAGAAAGGTGGCATCAGTTCCTCTTAAACAATTTTTGAATGGAAAGTAGAACTGTCAGAAGTACTTTTGGCTGCAATATATTCACTCTGTTTGGGGTAACCAGCAGACTCAGACAAGCAGCTGAGACTTTGCATGATCTACAAGTATCAGCCTCTGAGCTTTCTAGAGCTCATCTGTCGTTACTTTATTTATAATGATTCGTTCCTCTATGTAAAAAAATGAAATCCTTAAGTGACTGCACGATTCTAATCTTAGTGCTCACTATAATTTTAATACAAAATAAGTGTGGACAATTACAGCACTTATCACCCATCCTGTCACATAATCTTGTATCTTATGGTGTAGGTCAAAAAGAGAGTGCTTTTGGCTTAGGTGGATTCCATATCACACTAATTTATAGCACAAGGAGCATTACTCAGGATAGCCTGACAGAGCCCTGCAAATTGTTTCGTACGGCATCACTTTCTTCTGGATCAGATATCTGTTTTCAATTTGCATAGAGAATACCTCATCTAAATTTATTGCACTGGAGAAAAGTGAGCCAGACATTATCAGGCCTGTACTGGGTGCACGTCTCTGCCTACTGGTTTAGAGGGAACATAAATTAATTTGCCATTATTAATCTTATCTTGGGAGGCTAAACAGAATTTCGTTTTGTGGGTATTACAAACAGTTTGCTGCATCAGGTTTACTTACAGTTTTATGGATACATTACACAGTATGTTGGATATAGCCCACAGCAGCCTGCTTTGCTTGTCATTACTCTTGGATTTGAGTAGCTCACTGTCAAGTAAGGAAGAAAAGCTTAAAGAAAAAAAAAAATATATGTCCTTTATGATAATATCAGACACCTCAGCTAAGAGCTTTGCTTTGTCTCCAGTTCTGCTAGTGCCGAATTCTACCATGGTCTTTCTGCATCGTGGCTTTCTTTTCCTCATCCACAGGCTCAAGCTGGGCTGTACTCAAGTTCCAGCCTGTATATAGAGTCTAACTTCTTGCCAGCCACCCTTTGTAGAGTTTACTCTCTCTTTAAAATACAAACATTTATTTTTTGTATCTTCCTGGCATGACTATTTCCTCTTTTAAACTGTCTGCTCACTTCTTCTGCTGTTTTTTATCTGTACAACTGAGGAATGAGCAGCATTTCTTCTTATCTCTTCACTCTTTCTCTTTGGTGCAACAATCTAAAAACCTGTTGGTAACAGATGCCTCTTAATATATGTTCCACTAACAAGTATCTCTGAAATGTCTTTCACTGTCATGAAAATTCTGTTTTAACAATGCTCTTCCCGGGAGGTCTATTAATCCAACAGTAATCCAGTAGAAAAAAAGCAGCCAAAATAATACTCTACGTTTGGAACATTTTAATTCTCCAGGTAGCCTCTAGCTTTATTATGCAACTGTATTCTTTAACTTTTAATTAAGTGCTGATTATTTTAAGACTATGTCAGACAATGTAATACGCTTAATGTCAAGTGTTTGTGCAGCATGGAGTGGTTAGATGGGACCAAAATGCTCCAGAGGTAGAAGTCAGCCACACAAAGCTCACAAAATTAGAAGCGTCTTTTTACAGAGTTGATGCCTAAACTGGTTTTATATAACAAAATTTATACAAAATATTTTCCATCCAAATTCACACAGGCAACGGAACCACTTAATTTTACCTTGCATTTGCAAAATTTTGCCAATAACCTGAAATTTTGTTATCTAGTATTCAATTTCTTCAACTGATTAAACATCTGCTTAATATTCTAAAAAACACTTTTACTTACCAATTATTTCAAATTAGGTTCAGTAAACATTTTAAAATTTCTATTCCTTCTTGTACCATAGCTTGTCTGTTCTATTATACTACTTTCATTTTTTCTTTCCAATGCTTCTCTTTATGAAATTACCTAAAAGCATTTTGAATGATAAACATGGATTCAATTTTTATATATTTCTTTAGTTTGTAGAACAACTGCTTTCACTGACTTTTAAAATACAATTTCGGTTGTGGGCAGATTTGTCAGCTGTTTCAAAGAATTGCCAAAAGCTTTAAGTATATCCTGACGGACAAAGAGTAAGAGGTGATTTTCAGTGGTTTTGAGGTATTCTTGAAAAGGTTTTTCTTGTCGAGTTTTTTTTTGAAATTGAGCTGTAATTTAAGTCGGTGCATTGTTCAACTACCACAGCTTTCTTCAAATCTTAATTATTGTATTAAATAAAAACAGTAGACATTTAATTAGATGTAATGAGGTTTTGCTGTAGCAACTCCTAAGGACACAAGCAAAACAGGTATGTAAACAGTATTAATACCTTTAATTAGACCAGTGTATATAGTTGCAAATTTATCCTCTCTGTAATTACCCAAAGAAGGACTTCTGTGTATGAATGCTTTACAATTTTATCAATTATGGGGTTTAGCCTAACAAAACATATCTTAGTACCTATAAACCTATTTTTATCTCCATGTGTACGCAACATGGCTGTATACCATTATTCTTCTGTAATTATATACTGGGCTTCAGCAAAGGTTTGGATATTGTCTCTCAGGAGAGACAATCTTCGGGACAAGATGCCCAGCACACAGCTGGATAACCGTGTTCTGCAGTGGGTAAGCAACTGGCTCATGGGTTGGGCACAGAGGGTTATAGGGAATGGGGTGACATCAGGCTGGTGTCTGGTGGGATTCACTGATGGGATTTTGCAGGGCTCCATCCTCACTCTGCGCTCTTCAACATCTTCATAAATAGCTTGGACACGGAATTGGAAGTGATACTAAGTAAGTTTGCTGATGACACTTAATTGAGAGGTGCTGTCGACTCCCTTGAGGGCAAAGAGGCCCTGCAGAGACCTCAGCAAGTTAGAGAGCTGGGCAACCACCAACCATATGAAGGTCAACAAAGGCAAGGGCAGGATTCTGCATCTGGGACAGGGCAACCCCGGTAGTGTGTGTAGACTGGGAAATGAGAGGCTGGAGAGCAGCACTGTGCAAAAGGACCTGTTTTATTGTAGGTTGAATACGAGTCAGCAGTGCCCTGTCAGCCAGGAGGGCCAACTATGTCCTGGAGGCATCAGGCACAGCATCATCAGTTGGGCAAGGGAGAGCATTGTCCTGTTATGCTCTGCTCTAGTGTGGCCCCTCCTTGAGTCCTGTGTGCAATTTTGGGCACCACAATAAAAAAAAGGCATTAAGCTACAAGAGACCATCCAAAGGAGAGCTATGAAGATGGTGGGGGGTCTGGAAGAGAAGCAGTATGAGGAGCAGCTGAGGTCACTTGTTCTGTTCAGCCTGGAGAAGAGGAGACGGAGGAGAGACCTTATTGCTGCCTTCAACATCCTCACGATGGGAAGCGGAGGGGCAGGTACCGATTTCACTCTCATGATCGGGGACAGGATTTGAGAAAACAGCTTGAAGCTGAGTCAGGGAAGGTTTAGGTGTGATATCTGGAAATGGTCTTTAAGCCGGAGGGTGGTTGGGCACCAGAACTGACTCCCCAGGGAGGTGGTTGCAACAGTATCTTGAGTTCAGGAAGCATTAGGAAAATGCTCTCAGGCCCATGGTGGAATTCTTGGGATGTCCTGTGCAGGGCCAGGAGTTGGACTCCATGATCCTTATGGTTCCCTTCCAACTCAGCATATTCTATGCTTCTATAATATTTTGTCTTTATATGTTGTTTCTTGGTTCATACTTCCTTACACACACATTGATTGAGGGATGCATAGATAAGCTCGGGCATATTATGAGCATTGTACATGTGGGGTTTTGTTCAGGGGATTTTTGGCTTAATTTTTTTCTCCCCTATAGTATGAAGGGATTATTTTTCCCTTTCTATGCTTTCCTTACCTTTTAGTTGGTAGTCTAACATTAGGCAGATAGATTGTCAGTGATTTTAGACACTTAGAGAGCATTTTATTCTCTTTCACATCCTGGATTTATATATTCAGCTTTGATCCCCATTACATACTTATACATTTGCCTAAGGAATGTTTGAGATTTTTTGTGGTCTGCCCCTGTTTTAGGATCTTGCAGTTTGCTTTTATAAAAAGACAGAAGCAGAAATTTAATTCAGCATTGAAAATTTCATGTACTGGAATTCCGGCTACTTTAAGGTACAACTTCCATTTATCATAAAAAAGAACATTGGATAAAAAGGTGTGGTGTAAATGTTTACTGACATCTCTTTTAGACAGATGTATCAGAGGTTGATAATCAGCAAGGACATGAATGAGCTATGTAGGTCATCCAGGTGAGTGCCTTTGTAACAATATAGTCATGCTTTTAGCATGTGCCACAAATAATATTAGAGAAAAGAACCTTATTAACAATGGATTTAGAGATTGTTGTTGCCATTTTGCTATCTAGGCACTTGCACAGAGACAGGTCTCCTTACTAACGTGAATCTATTCGTTCTAGTCTCACAGGGTGAAAACGATTTTGATTTACTAAATTCAAGAGAACCTTCGAAATACTCGTAACAAAATTTTTCTATGCACAACAATATAACAATTATCAGTATATAATAATATGATCTGGTATTTGGGCCACCTGTGCTTGAACATTAATTACGAAAGACAGCATGGCTTATAAAGCATGAGCTCTGGCGTGGTTTTAGTCTTGTGCTGTATGAGCTCGGCTATCACTTGGGGACAGCCTTTGAGGAAAGCTGGGGTGCCCCCAGCTACAGTTCCATGAGGATCCCCTAGACACTGGGCTTGGGCATGTCCGCAGAAGCTGCAGACAGTTTTAGATAGTAGTCTGGTTTTCCTTCATCTTGGGACCTTTCTCACTCTTGCTGTTTGCCAAACAGATGAATTTCTTGTATTTCTGGATGTAGTGGCTAAAACCTAACTGATCATACCTTATACACAGGGAAGAATAATCTGATGTATTTTTCGCTCTGAGATTGATGCAGTTGTTTCACTGAGCAGCATTTTGGATCCTCCTGTGAAGCACTGGCTACCAACCAGCACTAAATATATGATAATGGCCTGGCAGAATCAATGCTCTGCTGCTGTACTTGGCACCATGGAGTGAATAGTACATAGCAAAAATTAAATTCCTTATGTATCTCCCAATTGTATGTGTACTCAGGATGGATGCGCTATTGAGGTAGGAAAGTATCATTGCAGGATTTTGAGGTTGCAAAAATAAGACTGTGGAGAAAAACTTGTGTGAGTCACCAAAGAATTCAGTGAAGAACCACATGGGAACTCTTCCTTGATGAACACTGCCTAGGAGTTGAGTAAATGGAGAGACATAATACCTAAAATTTTTATTGGTTGCTCCATATGGGAAAGAAATGATATTGTTGTAGAGTTATTTAAAAGCAGGATCAGACTCTTAAATTATTTTACTGAAATAATTCTGTGATCCAGCGAAAAAGCTATGGACAAAACTGAAGAACCCTATTCTGATCTCCAAAGTGTGAGGGCAAGAGTTGGTGCTGGACTTCATGCTTGACCCTGCATTTTTTCTACTTCAAAGCAAGAAGGAAAGCAGAAATCTTACTTGAGAACTGGATATTCCATTGGACAGTTCTCTTGTGAAAGGTTGATCTGATCGTTGTCTTGTTGTCTGTTACTGGTTTGCCTGCTGCTTTCCAGGTATTCTTGGCAATAGAAGATAACACATTATAGCATAAAGCAAAAGCCTGAGTTGGATCAGGACCAGCTTTAAAACTCTGAGAATGTGAAGGTGGTTTAAAGCTGCCAACCTCTTCTTTCTTGCCTTGCACATAATCCCTCTCCATTTACACAAACTGTTAAACTTGTTCCCCAAGTGTCCAAGTTTCAGTTTGTTACTGTAAAATTTATATGCATTTACATTATCTAAGGCACATTTAAGGACTGAAAGCTTTTTTGTTACCTACATGTTCTAAAGGTGACAAATCTCTATTATTCTAGCCAAAAAGTCACAATTTAAAATACTCTACACCTACTGTAAGGCTTTCCTGAGTTATTTCTAGTAAAGGTCAAGTTTATGAGATCATATGCTATTATTGGATGGTTTCTGGCTGTTTTGTGTGCTTTATATGTTTGACAGCTGAAGAAGCAGCAATTCATTTACACAGAAAATGCTTCCCCACTAGCAAACCAGAACATGCCCACAGCCATAGATAGAAGTGTGTTGGTGGATCGATAATGTTTCAGTGTCACTGCCTTTGAAATGTGTGTGTTCCTGAGCACTGATTTCTAAGTCGAACAAGAAGCATTTTATGTTTAGTAGAGGACTTGCATTTATTTCTTAATAACTCTTCTGCTTGCTGCATACAGTAGTCAGGGTTAGCTTCAGCATCAAATAGGGCAACTAATAGAGAGGTGATGTCTTAGCTGAAACACAGTTGTGGCAATTCATGAGCAGAAGGAAAGTATGTGCCCCTGGCACACAAAACACCATTTTCCTTAACAAGGTGCACCACTTATTCATCGGGAGTGCACCAGGACAAGGTAAATTACATTCCAGCAGGATCGATATGTCTGCTGGAGCTTCGTTCTGCTGAGATGTGGAAGCCTGGGCTAGCTCCTTTAAAGTTAGCATAGCTGCTCTCTGTAAGTTGTTCTGCATTCTTTGGTGTAGATATCTGCTAGGAGTGCAGAGGTACTTATTTTCTAAGGTCTTTCTTGGCCCTTTACAAGCAGCTTAGTGAAGAGTTCCAGTTTAATCTGGTGCTCTTCAGATGAAAGCAAATGAAAAATCTCATAGGTTTCATTATAGTTAAAGTTTTTGAGTTTTTTGTTTGGTTTTTTTTGTTTGGTTGTTTTGTTTTTGGTTTTTTGTTGTTTTTGGTATTGTTTTTGGTTTTTTTTTTTTTT
>VZRR01011769.1:0-10065 GCA_013398015.1 Oreocharis arfaki
TAATCTTATATATATGTTTTAATAGAAAATATATATCTTTTTATTATTTTTTATGTGTATTTCACCTTCATTTCATCTCTCTCCTCAGGGAATTTTGTCCCTCAAGAATTCAGCCCCAGCTGGTTTGGGTGGAATCAGCCCAACCCAGCCCAGGTGTGATGCAGAGACACAAAATCCTGTATTAAATACATATTTATAGGATTTATAGATACATAAATATTCGATATTTATTCCCCTGAGAGACAGATTCGGGTGTGGTTTGCTTTGTGCTAACCTCGATTGAGTTTTTTTTTTAAGCAACAACTTTTACCCGAAGTTTATTTTTAATGCGTTAATGAAGGGGGAGGGGGTCGCGCTTCTGTTTTCCCAGCAATTATTTTGCCTTTAATCAATTCCCGACCGTTCGGGGCTTTTTTGTCCTTCCTACAAATCCCCCATCCGTAATTTTGTAACGCTGCCCTTTCCCCCCCGCGCTGCCCCTGCCCTTTCACCCGCCAGATGTTCAGCCCCAACTGCTCGCTTTTGCCACTTCTCCTCCTTTTATTTTTGCCCTTTTTTTTATTCCCAGCCCCTCTCCAGCTCCTCCAGCACCAGCAAAGCGGGAAGAGCCACAGGATCCAGGGGCAGCACAGCGGGAAAGCCCCGGCAGGGATGCGGGCAGGGATGCGGGGCCTCCCTGGGGATGTCCCACACCCATCCCCTCCTCCCGGGGGCCGTCCCGTCCCTCAGGATCGTGGGGAAAGCGGGATAACCCCAATTCCAGAGCCCGGCCGCCGGGTACCAGGACGTGCCTCCATCCCGGGCGCTCCAGCGGAGCCAAATCCCCCGGGAGCGGCGGGGGGAGGACGCTCCCATTATCCGGCTCCAGCCGCACCAGCCGTGCATTAATAGATTATCCCGAGCATTTGGGATCGCCAGGAGCCAGGGAAGCGCTCGCGGGAGGAACACGGGCAAGGCCAGGCCGGCGGACACGGCCCCATTTCCCACTGCTGCCGGCATTCCCAACACAGGTGGGAGCGGGACGCGCCGGGAATGTGCCGGGATGGATGGAGCGGCATCGGGGTGCTGCTCCCGGGGCGGACGGAGAGGGGAAGGGGCTGATCCCGCTCCCGGCTGGAGTTCCAGGGGGTTCCAAAGCTGGGATGGAGCCGTGCCCGGGGCGGGATTTCACCCTCCCAGCACCTCCAGCCCTTCTCTGACCTCTGCCGGAGCTGGGCTGGGTTCATCACCCCGGGCTGGGGCTGGGCTCGCGGGCAGGGGAAGGTCCGCTTGTGCCACCGGTTTTTGGGGTGAGCCGCCCTCCCCAGCTGCCGTGCCTCAGTTTCCCCATCACGCCCGTCCTCCCCCAGGGCCAGCGCTCGGGGACAATGGGGTGGGGGGTACAGAGGGGTTTGCTCTGCTCCCCAGATCAGCTCTGGCCCCCCTGTGAGCCGTGTCCAGGGCTCTTCACAGAGCCGTGTTGATGCCCCAAATCCCTCCTGGTCCCTTCAGAGCCGTGGCCAAGCAGGAAAAGGACAAACCCCCCTTCCCGAACAGCCTCTGGCTGCTGTTTGCTGCTCCCCGAGCGATGCCACCACCCAAATTTCAGTCAAATCTGGCTCAGTCCCTGGGTTTTGCATGAGAGGGGCACCGGGCAAACCCTGCCTCAACCGAAACAACCCCAAAAGCTCCTGCAGCCTTTGGCTGCTCTGCCGTGGGGTTGGAAACCTCCCCCAGAGCCTGGGCCACGCTGTTCCCATTCTGGGGGGCTCCTTTGGGGTGCGGAGTTGAGAGATCAGGGCAGGACCCGGCACCAAAATCCCCGTTCCCAGCCCAACGGAGCCCTCGGAGAGCGCCATGGACGAGTGGGATCTCCCACAATGGAAAAAAGAGGTGGAAAGCCTCAAGTACCAGCTGGCCTACAAGAGGGAGATGTCCTCCAAGACCATACCTGAGTGAGTGGCTTCCCTCCCTCCCTCCTCCCCACCACCCTCCTTCCCATCCCCGGGCCCCAAAGAGCAGAACCCCCCCCCACTACCCCCCCTCAACCCCCTGGGGGGGTCCCAGGTGAGATTTCCCCTTTATGGATCTCCAAACCCTGCAAGCCACAGAGGCAGAACCCCCCTCAGTGTCCCCTGACCCCCCTGTGCCCACCCCTTTCCGCTGGTGGCCGGGATGTGGCAGCACCACGGGACCTCCTGACCCCTGGGTGTCCCCCAGAAGCTCCCCAGGGTGCAGATCCCCCCTTTCCAGAGCTTTCCAGAGCTCAAGACTCAAACCCAAGTCATGGATGGCTCTTCTCCCTCCCTGCTTTGGCCCAGAGCTGGGGACACCCCCATGTCCCAGCCCTCCCCAGCATCATTCCCAGTGGATCAGGGTCCATCCCAGGATCCCCCCCCACCAGAGCAGGATTTCCCCTGGACACTGAGCCCCACAAATCCCCCACTTTGCCACCTTGAACCCCCCTGGGGCTGTGCCCACCCTCCCTGCCCTCCCTGCAGGTTCGTGAAGTGGATCGAGGACGGCATTCCCGAAGATCCCTTCCTGAACCCGGAGCTGATGAAGAACAACCCCTGGGTGGAGAAAGGCAAATGCAGCATCCTCTGAGGGATCCCCCTGCAGAGGGGATTTTTGATTAGTTAGTTCCAATTCCAACATGAGAACCTGAACAAAAACCCTGCCCTCACCTCGTTTCTTCTTTATTTAGTCTTAGAAGGGGTTTTAGAAATGGGGGGGTGGGACATGGGGAAAGGCCCCTGGGATGGGGCAAGAGCAGCAAAGGCTTCTCCAAGGTTTGCTGGGGTTTCATCTCACACTTCTGCCACCAAAAAAGGCAGATTTTGCAACTTGTAAAGAAGCTTTTTAGTAAAAAAACCCCTTTTCAGTGATTTTAGATACTTTTGTACACTGTAGGGTATCAGTTTGCAGTAAAACAGGCCCAATCTGGCACCTCAAGGTTTACGACTGAAATAAACAGAGCAATAACTCATCATTAATTTTTAAGATACATTTTATTTCTGTTTTTTTAACAAAACCAGTGGGCAATACAAACCACCCCACTGAGATCATGGCCACACACCCCATCCGTGGGTTCGAAAGCCAAAACCCAGCGGATCCCTTCAGTTCCAGCTCCAGAATTCCTGGCTCCGTGCCAGCCCTGCTAGAGCAGGTCCCTGATGTACAGGTTCCTCCTGACAGCGTTGGAGAAACCCTCGTTGAAGCGGAACCAGACGTCGCTCTTCCCCACGGCCTTTCCCATCTGGCTCTCCAGGGATTCCTCCTTGGAAACCTGAGGGGCTGCAGGAGGAAAAGCCACCTCAAAAACGTGCAGGAAACCTTAAAATTATGAGCTGTGCCCCAGCTGGAGAGGGGGGATTTGGGGAGCAGGGAGAGGGTTTGGAAGGGCAGAGCTGATGAGCCCACATCCCGAATCCTGCAATGCCTCCAGCACCCAAAATTCCCTTTGGATGGGGCCAGAATCCATGGATTTGCTCACAGGAACTCCCTGCCAGCTGTGGTGGGGTCTGTGTGTCCAACCACCCTGCTGCTGTCCCCTGGGGCCGGGGCTGAGGGGCAGGAGCCCCTCTTTGCTCCTGGCACTGGGAATGGGGAGAGCCCCCAGTGGCACCCAGGGCCACCCTGTCCCTGTGCCCCCCAGCTGGGGCTGGGACCCCCATCCCTGTGCCACCCACCCGGTTCTGAGCCCACTCCATCCCTGTGCCCCCCACCTGGGGCTGGGACCCCCATCCCTGTGTCACCTACCCAGTTCTGAGCCCACTCCATCCCTGTGCCCCGCACCTGGGGCTGGGACCCCCATCCCTGTGCCACCCACCCAGTTCTGAGGCCACCCTGTCCCTGTGCCCCCCACTTGGGGCTCAGGGACACTTTGTCCCCGTGCCACCCACCCGGTTCTGAGCCCACCCCGTCCCTGTGCCACCCACCCAGGGCCGTGGCTGCCTCTTTCCGCTGGAGTGGCCTCCCAAAAAAATCTGTCTCAGGCTGTGGGAAGCAGAAAAGCAGGAATGGAGCTGGCCCTGGAGGCACCTGCACTTCCAGCTCCCGCTCAGAGAGGGACAAAACCACGGCAGGGTCGTCCCTGGGCAAGGCTCAGCCACTCCAAGGCACTCCCGAGGGGAGCAGGAGCCAAATGCAAATCCTGCAGGAAGTGCCAGCGGCCTGGGAATGCAAACACCATTCAAATTTGTGGGGAAGAGAAAATTTAAGGCTCATGTGGGGTTTTACACACAGAAAAGGGCCGGCAGCTGAGCCCTGGAGAGAGGCAGTGCCAGGGAACGGTCCCTGCTTCTCCTGGAGCCCAAGGATGCCCAAGGTGGGATCATTCCAGAGCAGCTTTTCCAAGCTGCTTTCCCACAGAGCCCAAATTCAGCTATTTTAGCCCAAATCCTCACAGCCCTTCCCTCCCCCCACGACAAAAACATCCCAGGACAGATCCAAAATGTCACCCAGATCCAACTCATCCCAGTCCCAGCGCTGCCTTTACGGGACACGCGGAGCTGAGCTGGGCTATTAAAGGAAACTGGACCAAAAAACCAAATTCCAGTGGAGCCAGGGAGTGGCTGGCAGCCCAGGAAAGGGCTGGTGGGAACTGGGGCAGGAATTGGGGCAGGAATGGAGCCCCTGACCTTGTCCTGCACTGCTGCTCTCCTCATGATGTGCTCCAGGCGCTGCTGGTGGTTGGGGGTCCCCGCTGGCTCCGGGTCCCCTCGCTCCTCCCTGAGGCCATTCCCGGGATCCTGCAGGGAGGAGACACCTGAACGAGGCTCCCCTTGGCGTGTCTGAGCTCCAGGGTTGGGCACTGAGCAACTGTCACCCCCTTGTCACCCATCCCACCCCCTCCCCCTTGCTGCCAGGTTGGATTGCAATATCCCAAGGATTTTTCCACCATTTTCTGCCTCGTGGGATCAGCCCCAGCTGAAGCCCCGTTCCCTGGGACTTCACATTCAGCATCAGGTAAACAAGGAGCCTTCAGAGATGTTTTTGCAGCTTCTCTTCATCCCACAGATTCCCCACGAGCCCTTCTCCTGCTCCAAAGGGCTCCCAGGGATTAATTATCCCGCTGGCACCAGGGCAGGGCAGGCACCGGCTACAACTGGGATGTTTCTCTGCCCTTTCCACCCATTCCCATCTTTCCCTGCCTCCAAGGCAGTGGGAAGAGCCCCTCTGCTCCTCCTGGGGGCTTTAGGACCTTTGGAAGTGCAGCAGGCAGGGAAAGCGAGGCAGGGAAGAGTTCACCTCCCACATGGATATTTACAAACCACAGCCAAAAATTCCCACCTAAAATTCCCACCTCCTCACAACCCTCCCTGGAGAGTGGAAGGCTTCAAAGCTTTAAATCCCTCCAGAATTCCTGCAAAAAGCCGAGCCTTGCAGCCCAGCACAGCTGTGCAGGGACCCAGCTGCAGCCGGGGGGGTTAATCCCAGCTTTCCACCCGCGGAGCCAAAGCCACCGGCAGCTTTGGGAAAAACACATCCCTAAGGATTTTCTCCACATCCCCAGCCCTGCCAGCCCTTTGGAAATCCCCACCTGGCCCAGGTTCCGTGCCTCTGTCCTCCTCATCTTCTCCAGCTCGATCTCCCTGGCAATGAGCTGCTTGGTCTGGTAGCTGAGCTGCCTGCGGGCCGGCAGCGCCGGGAAGCGGCACACGGCCTCCACGTTCCTGCAGGGAACAGGGAATCAACCCTGAAAATAACCCAGCACCTCCCAGCCATGTTCATCCCAGAATCCCAGTGTGATTCCAGCCTCGCTGCCTCAGTTTCCCCCATGCAGAGCCAGAGAGCGGCAGGAATGGGAATGCGGGAGGGATTACAGGGGGTGAATCTGGGTGAAAGCAGAAAGAGGGAATTGCAGCAGGTCTGTGCTGGACAGATTGCCCTGAAAAACCCAGTGACAGCAGCAGCACGACCTTCACAGCCACCCCGAGGTGCCCCTGGGGACAGGTTTAATGGGAATCCCGGCAGGAACAGTAATTTGGGATCACCAGAGCAGCGGGATCCTTGGCAAGTTGGGCCACCAGGTCTGGAGTCAGGCCTGGTTCAGTATCCCCAGCACTGAGCAGCTCTGCCAGCTCTGAGTATTTCAAATTTATCCACTATTTATTCCCTGCTTATCCACTATTTATTCACGATCCATTCACTATTTATTCACTCTTTATTCACTATTATTGCCCCTAAAACGCAGGGAGCAAAGCCCCGTGCCAGGTGGCTCTGCAGCCATTCAGAAATCAGCTGTCAAACCAATGCTTTAAAACGTTTTAAAGAAAAAACCTCAGGTTTTGCTGGTGACATCAGATTTGGTTGCCAGAGAGATGCTGGGACACAGCTCCCAGGTGCCACTGGGATGCGCCCAGGTGGGTCAGCCCTGTCCTGCCACCAGCCCCTTCTCTGGTCAGAGCCAAAGGAAGCTGCTCCCTTCCCTTTAATCCCATTAAAGCTCAACCTGCTCAGCCTCAGCCCCAGGGAGTGAAGGGGCAGCTGGATCACACCGGAGATGGAGCAAAGCCAAGAGTCCCAACTCCTTCCTGAGATCCATCAGGGAGTCCTGGAATGGTTTGGGTTGGGAGGGATCTTAAAATCATCCAGCTCCAACCCTGACACTTCCACTTGCTCGAATCCCTGTCCAACCTGGCCTTGGACACTTCCATGGATGGGGCAGCCACAGCTTCTCTGGGAATTCCATTCCAGGGCGTCCCCACCCTCCTAGGGAAGGATTTTGACTCCCACACCCTCTCCCCAGCCCCAGGACTCACGGATCCAGCTTGAAGACGTACTGGCCCTCGGGCAGGCGCTCCTGCAGGTACGTGAGGTTGTAGGTGAGCATGGTGCTGATGAGCTCAGCCAGCTGCTGTTTCTCCTTCAGGCTGTAGAGCTGCGTGTTCACCTGGCCAGGGGACAGCAGAGAGCTTATAAACCCCAAAACAGCCCGAGCACAGGGTTTGGCTCTGGGTGAGGAAGGACCTAGATCAAGTTTAGTTCCCTCTCAGGGACCCACGTCCTTCCCAGAGCAGGGACAGACCCTCTCCTGGGTGGCGGGTGACTCTGACAGCTCCCTAAATCAGCTCCTTGGCTGAAATCCTGTACTGAGCTCAGCCCCCCAGGTGGGGCCCAGGACCCCTCCCCACAGCTGGGCACCTCGGCACCCCATCCTCAGCTTCCCTCCAGCTTCTGCACCAGCTGCGACATCAAACCCACCCCGAACTTGGGACAGAAACCCGGGATTGCTCATCAGGGTGGGGTCTGCAGAGGGGTCACAGCAGCCAGGCAGGGCTCCAGCAGGGACAGGGGCTGGGGACACTCACGGGGCGCAGTTTGGGGGCGATGATGTCCAGCAGCAGGCACAGCACCTCCAGCACCAGCGCCTGCTGCCCCGCGCGGCTCCGGGCGCTGGGCGCGATCCCCGACACCATGGACAGCACCAGGTTCTGCATCTGGGTCAGCTTGGCCACGGCCTGGGGACAGGGCAGGGCGGGGCCAGCTCAGCCACGCTGTCCCTGCAGGGGCAGAGCTGTGGCCGCGCTGTCAGCCGGCCCTGCTGGACTTGCCTCGTGCTGGCTGCTGGGGTAGGCCAGCCGGGGGATGGAGGCGGCCGCGAAGAGCAGGTGGAAGAGCACGGGCACGAAGGGCAGGTAGCGCAGCAGCTGGAAGCTCTGCCCCTGCAGCACGGCCCGGCCCAGCAGGTCGGAGAAGCCCAGCCACTCCAGGGCCAGGCACACGGAGCCCAGGCTGGAATCCCGCACCTTCATCTTCAGGAAGTTCTCGAACAGGCCCTGGAAGCGGATCCGGGATCACGCGGGCGGAGGTCGCTCCAGCAGAGCGCCTCGCTGGGGCTCTGAGCTTCCCACTGAGCTTCCCACTGAGCTCAGCCCCAGCAGCCCCCTCTTGCCTGGGCCAGCTTCTCCTGCTCTCCCGAGGAGATGGAGAGGTGCAGGATGTGGTGGAAGCGGTGGGAGGAGGAATTGAAGCCAGCTGAGCCCCCAGGGTGTGACAGATCTTCGTCCCCCAGCAGGAGCTGGGCTGGCAAAGAGGGATCCATTCCTATCCTGTGCCTGGGGGGAGCCCAAAGGGAAGAGCTGAGGATTTCCTGGCACTGAAAGGGCCAGCAAGGAATATTTGGATGCTTGGAAACTGGACTGGAGGCAATGCCAATGCCAAATTATTGGGAGCTAAGTGGAGTGGTAAAAAAGCCACTCCACTTAGAGAGAGAGGAAAAGTTTAGGTGGTATATTGGAAAGAAATCCTTCCCTACGACAATGGGGAGGCCCTGGCACAGGGTGCCCCGAGAAGCTGTGGCTGCCCCATCCTTGGAAGTGTCCCAGGCCAGGCTGGATGGGGCTTGGAGCACCCTGGGACAGTGGGAGGTGTCCCTGCCATGGCAGGGGTGGGACTGGATGGGCTTTAAGGTCCCTGCCAACCCCAAACCATTCCAGGATTCTATGATGGACACAAATCTCCTCAAGAAGCTGCACTCCAGGACCTTACAGGTCATGGAATTACAGAACATTGCTCCAAGCCCCATCCAGCCTCCCTTGGACACTCCCAGGGATCCAGGGGCAGCCACAGCTTCTCTGGGAAATGGGAACACCACCCCCAAGCACGCAGCAAATCTAACAAACCCCTCCTTTTACCTCTGGGCCCTGGGGAGCTGGAAGATCTCTTGCCAGATGGAGAAGAGCCCCTTGTTCTGGTCCTTCAGGCCGATCCTCATGGTCTGCACCATCTGCACACTGAGCTCCTTCTGCCCTCGGCCGTGCAGGAACTGCAACGGGAGTGAGGGCATGGAGATCCCAAAACCCCTGGCAAAAGCTGGACAAAGCCACGCCCCTCTTGCTCCACGTGCAGGGTTAAAAACACCCCAGAGGACAAGGTGAATGCTTCAGGGATCTGCCTGGAAAGGAGTTTTGTCCCCTCTGTCCCCGTGTGAGCCTGGAGCTGCAGCAGGAGCGTGTCCCCAGGGCCATCCCTGTATCCCCAGGGTAATTCCTGTGTCCCCAGAGCCATGCCAGTGTCCCCAGAGCCATGCCCATGTTCCCAGGGCCATTCCCGTGTCCTCAGGGCCATTTCTGTATCCCCAGGGTCATCCGTGTATCCCCAGAGCCATCCCTGTATCCCCATGGCCATCCTCATGTCCCCAGGGCCATCCCCATGTTCCCAGAGCCATCCTCGTGTCCCCAGGGCCATCCCTGTGTCCCCGGGGCCACCCCTGTATCCCCAAGGTCATCCCTGTATCCCCAGAGCCATCCCCATGTCCCCAGGGCCATCCCTGTATCCCCAGGGTCATCCTTGTATCCCCAGGGTCATCCTTGTATCCCCAGAGCCATCCCTGTATCCCCAGGGCCATCCCCGTGTCCCCAGGGCCATCCCCATGTTCCCAGAGTCATGCCTGTATCCCCAGAGCCATCCCCATGTTCCCCAGGGCCACCCTGGTGTCCCCAGGCCCACCCCGGTGTCCCCAGCACCTGCAGGGTGTTGATGCAGGAGCGGATGTCGTTGTCCGTCTTCTCGCAGAGCGCCAGCAGCGCGCCCGTGTCCGCCCGCATTCCCTGCCGGAGCGCGATCTGCGGGAGCGGGACGGGGCTCAGCAGGGAGGGGACACCCAGCCAGGGGGACAGGGGGGCCTGGGGACACCCAGCCAGGGGGACAGAGGGGCCTGGGGACAGCACGGACCTCACTGAGCCGCTGGGCGAGCCGGGAGGGAGCGGTGATAGGGAAGCTGAGCAGGAAGGATTGCTGCCGGAGCGGGCGCAGCGCGGGCACGTACCTGGGGGAGGGAAACACTGAGAGAGCCCAGCAGAGACTTCCGGTCTTCATCATGGAATTGTTTAGGTTGGAAAAGACTTCCCAGAGCATTGAGTCCAACCATTCCCCCCCCCAGCATTGCCACCGTGAAATGATGTCCCCAAATGCCACATCCACACGGCTTTTAAATCCCCACAGGGATGGGGACTCCACCACTGCCATGAGCAGCCTGCTGCAGTCAATACTCGACCATCTTGTCCATGAAGGGATTTTCCCAATATCCAACCTAAAACTCCCCTGGCACAGCCCAAGACCATTCCCTCTCTTCCTGTC
>VZRR01011770.1:6213-28718 GCA_013398015.1 Oreocharis arfaki
GTGCCGGCGGAGGGATGCCCGGTGCCGGCGGGGGGATGCCCGGTGCCGGCGGGGGGATACCCGGGGGCCCGGCCGGGGCGGGGGGCACTCAGGGCGGCTCAGGAGCCCCGCGCGCGGTACCTTGTCCAGGAGCCCGTTCCGGCCGCTTTTGGCCGCCATCTTCTCGCCGCTTCCGCCCCCGCCCCGCCCGCGACACCTGGGCGCCCCTGATTGGGTAGTGCGGGAGGAAGTCCCGCCTTCCCCTCGCGCCGCGCGGCACGCCGGGAAATGCAGTCCGTCCCGTCCGCCACTCCTACAGCGTGGAGACGGTGTTCGTACCCTGGAATCACAGGATTTGGGTTGGCAGGGAGATTAAAACACATCCAGTCCCAACCCCTGCCATGGGCAGCGGCAGCTCCCACTAGACCAGGTTGCTCCAAGCCCCGTCCGACCCCGAAAGGGCTGTCCAGCCCTGGCACAGCAGCCCAGGGCAGCGGTGGAGTCCCCACCCCTGGAGGGATTTAAAGCTGTGTTGCACTTGGGGACATGGGTTAGTGGTGGCCTTGCAGTGCTGGGGCACTCGATGACCTTGGAGGCCTTTTCCACCCCTAACTATTCCATGGTTCTATGATGTCCAACAGGATAGAACAGCCCTGTTGTGTGGCCGAGCCATGCAAGGAGGATGCTGCTTATTCCTCCTTAATTAGACCCTTCACATAGAGCTCGGCCCCAGCTGCCATGGCAAGGAACCCACTGTTGTCCATTGCAGATGTGATGCTCAGCTGGATGGCCATTTGGACTGATCCAATTTAGCTGCTTTGATGCAGGGTATCAGTTTCATGTTAAAAGAATAAACAACAGCCCCAGCCTGGTCTCCTGGCAGATGCATCTTCCTGCAGTGAGAGCAAATAATGGGTTTTCACCTGTCTTTGCTCAGGCCTGTTATTAATGAGCCTCTTTGTACCTTTGTTCCCTTTGGTGGGAGTTGGGTCTGGCTTGTTGCCCTGGCTCTGCCAAGACATTCCCGGAGGAAACCGCACATTGTCCTCGGTGTTTGTGAGAGCAGAGGGGTGGGAGCAGTGCAGCCACAAACCCTTGAGCAGCCTCTGGCAGCATTCCCGGTCACACAGAGGTGCCAGCGGAGCTGGAAGTGGAGAAAGGACAGCTTGAGTATATCCTGCTGCAGATGCCAGGGATCCAGACAGGACGAGCGAGCAGCACTTGCCTCTCCCTGCCCACATGGAAACCATGGGCGTGTTCCAGTGGGAGAGGGCTCAGCTCTGCCAGGGTGCCACACAGACACTGCTGGGGTCCCTGGAATCTACAGCTGGATTGACTCCAGCCCAAACCCAGCTGTTGGGAGATCAGCCTTGGAGTAAAATGGGTTTGCCTTGAGAGGAAGTGACCCTTGGGTCTCTGAGCACTGGCCATGTTTTATCTCCATCCCAGCCCCAACGGGGCTCCCTGCTGAGCTGCCAGTGCAAGCAGGGCCTGGCAAAACCCCTAAAGGGTCTGTCCAGCCCTGGCACAGCTGCCCAGGGCAGTGCTGAGTCCCTGCTTCTGGATGTGGCACTTGGGGACAGGGGTCAGTGGTGGCCTTGGCAGTGCTGGGGGAGTGGTTGGACTCCATGATCTTAGAGGGCTTTTCCAACCAAATGATTCTACAGCTACTCCACAACCTCCTTCAGCTGGAGGCAAGCGTCACCTGTCTGGGACAAGCAGCAGTAGGATCCTGCTTGTTTCCAAGCACGGCAAGAAACGGGGAGTTCCACTGTCAGAACCTGGTTTTATTCTGTTTGAACCTCGGCCTTTGCCCTGCAGTTCAAGTCCTGGTTGCTGTTAGAACGAACACTGTTATTTGTACACATTTGTTGGCATACTTCTGGTTTGTGACAATTGTTTCACAAGCAGGATTTACTCTGTTTCAAACAACAGAAGCCACAACATGACAGACGCCTGCATGTCATTCCACTCACACATTTCACACATGCAAGTCAGCGGCCCTTTGGTGCCTTCCATCGCTTGCTAACACATTCAGGTGAAGCCACGGGGGTTCGGCTGCGACCAGAACGACCGTGAGAGTCTGTGACCAGCCGGTGCTCTGCTGGCGGGCGGCGAACACGAAAGCACGACGATTTAAAGCGTTACTGGAGAAAAAGTGTAGCGACATCTAGGTTGGCTTCGAACAGTTTGACAGCGAATCCCAAGGAAACCAGGCGCACGCCCCCACCCGTGACCGGCTGAAGGTTTTCCCGTTTGCATAGTGAAGGGCTAACTCTAGAGCGGATGCGTCGCGGTGCTTCACGGGCACGGCGAGGGGACGGGCGGTGTCGGGCGCGTGCGGCACGCGGGGATCATCCCAGCCTCCCATCCCCGGCACGTCCCACGGGGCTCCACCACGGACAGCGGGCAGTTTCTGTCTCGCGTCCCCCACGGGGAGCGGGGCTCCAGGTTCTCCCGAAACGCTTCCCCTCGCGTGCGGGACGAGCTCTTTGCCAACCTTCTGCTGGGAGGCAGGACGGGGCTGCCGGAGGGAGCAGGCGGAGCCCTGCCCTCGGAGCATTGCTAAAGGCTTGTTTTCTAAAATCAGTGAGAGTCTTTAAGGCTTCGATCTCCCCCTCTGCTTTCACTGAGAAAATACAAAGAAGCGCTTGTTCAAGCTACACTTCGTGACTACTGTGCACTGCATGTACAATAGCATTGGAAGAGAAATACTGACAATATGGAACAACGTCATACAATCACCTGGCATGATCCCTTTTGGCACTTTTCCTTCATTTATCTGATCTCGCTGACTCCAAACACGGACCTTTCCGTACGGCTTTTCCCGGGCACGGAGCCCCAGAGGGTCAGAAAGCAACTTTCTGGGAGTCGGTGGCATCTTTGGCAGACACAGTCCTTCTGTCACGGAACCAACCCCAGCCCCTCCGGATTAGACAGCTTCACATTCTGGGAGGACACTCCCATGCCCAGGCTGTCCCACAGCCGGCAAGGAATGCCTTCATCCTGGAGGGAAGGCAGCTGAGGGTTACAAAGGACTTTCAGAGAAGTGTGAATAAATACTTGGTTTAATCTTGTGCTGCATCCACCGTTCAGCAGGAGGTATCTTCCTTCTCAGCTGGCATGATTTCTGGCAAAGGTGGCGTCATTCCTGACCTTTACAGGGGAGAGGCTGGGAATTCCTGCTCTTTTGAGTGTAGTTATTTACAATTCTTGTTGTTTTGTGCAAGCTTACATAAACTTTGAGAGTGTTAAACTAATAAAACATTCATCCTGGCTTTGTGCCGCCACAACCCTTCCAGGACATGATTGGGATTCCACATCCAAAGGTCTCCTTGAACGCAGATGCCATGGCCTGTGCATGATGCTTGGGGAGTCGGGATCTCTGTTTTGGGGGCAGCCAGGAGCACGAAGGGTCCCATGAAAGTTTTTTTTTGGCTGGGGACAAGCTCCAGCCCAGGCACTGCCTCCTGCACTTCTGCCCAGCTTGGATTTGGGATCAGGAAATTAACGCACAAACCCCTAAATATTTATAAAATCTTTTCAAAAGAAGGTATTTAAGACACTGGCCTAGTGCATTGGGCTGCGAAATCTGTTTCAAGAGGGGAAAGAAAAGATACATTCAGCGTGTAGATCTACTTTTTTGTGGTGTAAGCAGCCCAGGCGCAGCTGAACCCCCACAATCACCACGAGAAAAAAGGAAACTGTTTAGGGAAGTCTGTTTGGGGCTCCAGGGATGAGCCGCAGAGAAGGGGGCCTGTAAAAATAATTTTAAATCTAAATGCACCTGGGAAGTGCATATTTTAGCTCAAAATGTTGGGAAAAACAGCACGGATTCCGAGTTAAAGCTGTGGCTTTCCCTCCCGAGCTCCAAGCGCAGATCCAGGCCATCACTACTTCTCTCCGTGCTGTTCTTCTAGGTCCAGTCAAGGCTCCAATTCCTTAATTTCCTTCTAATTCCCAGCTGGAAAGAGGAGCAGGATTTGGTTTGGGTCAAAAGCGTGTGCTTCAGGCAGCACCTGCCGAGGCTGCGGCGCAGGAGAGGGCCCGGAGTGCCGGGAAGGCAGAGCAGGCCAGGTCTCACCAGCTGCAGGCACAGCTTCAACCATCCAGTAGTTTGTGTGGCGAGGAGATACAGAGATAGAGATATATATTATGGAATCATTGCTATAAGATTTCTCAAAACAAAAGTGTCAATCTGTTGAAATATAGTATTTAAAATATATAAATTTTACCCAATAAAATATAAGATTTCTTTTTTTTTCTTTTTTTTTTTCCTCTTTTGTGTTTTTTTTTTTAAATCCAGTTCAATTAGGAAAAAAAAAAAACCTGCCAGGGTCCTTGCAGCGAAAAAGAAAACCAGTTCCTGTTTTCTTTTTGACCTTTTAAGATGGAGGGAGAAAATTCAACCATTTTTAGACAGAGGAAATTGGGCAATGCAGTTGTCTTAGATCAGATCCGTCTATTTATGTGCACTGGCTGCCCTCCCTTCACGCCATCCCTGGGGAACTTTGCCCCAGCACTGTGCTCATCCCAAAAACACCCCTGCCACCTGGCACACGGGGGGGCAGGATGGGAAATGCTGCAGCCCCCGCCCTGGACAAAGGTCCCTGCGGGCTCTGAGGGTCCCAGTGAATACTCTGCAAGGCAGCTGTCAGGGACTGAGCTGGAACGGTACTTTCTGAGCTACGTTACTGAAAACAATCCATGAAATTAATCCATGGAAGAGTGTTAGAAACACTCAGAGGGCGGCCTGCCGCATCTGTGCAGAGAACACACGCTCCACCAAGCCCAGTCTCCGAGCCAGCTCTGCTCCAGGCCCAAGTTCATGCCTGGAAGTGGAAGTTTTTAGTGCATCGCTCACCTGAGCTTTCTTAGTGGTTTGAACCTGAAGGCAGGAAGCTGGAGCAGGGCAGGGCAGCGCTCCGGGACAGCTGGGCTCCCGTCCCATTGGGTGCCTGGAGAGCGCAGCAATGCGCCGGATCTCTCGGGATGCTCCTCTGGGACGTGCAAGGACAGGCCTTAGGTGTGCTGAGAGAGCTCTGAACTGAGCAAGGGACGTGTCAGCTGGCAGGACGTCCTTCCTCAAACTCCCTGGCTGCCGTTTCCCTTTCTTCAATATTAGAGGGAAGAACAGGAAACCCTCTCAGTTTGGAAAAGACATGGACTGGGAGAAAAGCTCCCTGGGTCCCAGTGCTCAGCGTGTGGCTCCAGCTGCTCCACCTGAGCTCTCCCCCCTGCCACAAATATGAAATTAGAAGTCCCTTTCAGGTTTTTCAGTAAAATCCTTATTTTAGGTCTTTCTTTTCACTGCAGCTGGCTTTCTGCTTCAAGAAAGTGACGAATGATCTGAACTGCTGGTGCAGACAGGGAGATACAATCACTTAGAAGTACTATAGGGGGGCTCTGTTTAGGACTTCCCAGGAGAAATACGGAGTGTGGATAAGAGCCTGACCCCACAACCAGATGCAGCCCGAGGGAGAAAATGGGACAGGCAGAGAGGAGAAGACTCTCAGACAATTTCCATGAGCAGAGCTCAGATTTCTCTTGGCAAGGGATGGTCCTCATACCCCACATTCACAGCCCTCCTAGCTGGGGATCCCACGTGTGCCTGACTGCATGTGGAGGCCTTGCAGTGTATTCACAGGGATGACAGACAATTCCTTCAGACCAATGGAGCAGAGAGGACTGGAGGATTTTTTTTTTTCTCATTCTCTCTCTTTTTTTTTTTTTTCTTTTAAATCTGAAAGGACTCTGGCTTCTCTCTGAACTGGACCTAGAAATGTCTTACCACCAAAACGAAAAAACAATTGCATGGGTGGAAGTAGGGCAAAAAATAGTTTTCCTATAAGATAATCTGATAAACCTCATCGTCCTCTAGAAAGGCAACATCGTCCAGCAGTGCTACTTGGCACCCAGAGTGCTCTTGGACCGCAGCAGATACCGATCCACGCGGACTTTCCGCCTATCCACTGTCCTGTTCTCGCTGTCGAAAATCCGCTGCAGGTGCAGGGCCAACCTCCTGTCCTCCTCCTCTTGCTGGAGCTTCTGCTCCACGTCCCGAACCTCCGGAGGCAGGCCCACCTCCCCCGCCACGTGCCTCAGTCTTTTGACGGAGCCGTTGTGCTCCAAGTGCTTTGTTTTGCAGCGTCTCTTCCGGCCCCGGCGCAGCAGCGGGGGCTGCTCCCCGATGATGTTCTCCACGGAATTGCAGGTGCTGTTCTGAACGTTGATCAGCTCGCTGCTGTTCAGGTATTTCAGCTGCTTCTTCCCTGACGGCTTGATGGGCACCCCGAGCGCGCTGTTGTCAGGCAGCGATGCGCTGACGCCCATGAGTCTTCTGCTCAGCATTTTCGGGCCTAGACTGAGACAGGATTTGTCCATGAATGTATTCACTTTTAGGTCAGGGACTTCAGACACTCGTGTGTTTAGGGAGGTTACGTTTGATCTCACATCTGGTTCAGCAGCACTGTCATCTGTGGTTAAGGCCTGTGAACCTCTGTTCTTCTCACTCCCTCTTCCCAGCTTCATTTCACTGACGGAAGGGAAGAAATCCAGCTCAGGGCGAGGCTCTCCTGTTGTGTCAGGTGGAAGGTGATCATCCTGCACTTGTGGCTGCTCTTTAGTGCAACTGCTGGAGTTGGTGATGTCCGGAACCACGATGTCTTCCCCAGGCTCCGAAGCCAAGGACGTAAGGGTCGCTTTAGAGAGAGTCTTTTTGACCTGACGCTCTTGAAATATCTGCTCCCATTTTTTCAGTATTCTAGGACTGGCCTCGTAGGTGGTTGGCTTCTGCAGGCTCCGGTTCAGGTTTCTGGGGGTGGATTTGATGATGAGGGGGCTCAGGACTCTGCCGTCGGGAAGCCTCTTTGGGGGAGTGCACGGGGAGCAGACGATGGGCTTGAAGTGGTTGAGCTCCTCCGAGATGCTGTCGTTGCTCTCGGGGCTGATGGAGCGCTCGGGCCTGTGCAGGGCCGACAGGGAGGACACGGCGTTGAGGACCAGGCGCTTCTCGGCCGTCAGGTCCGGGGCGGACAGGCAGCGGTTGTTCTGTGTGGACGACAGGACCCCGAGCAGCGGCGTCGACGCGCCGGTGATGGGCAGCACCTGCAAGGCAAGGCAGCACAGCTGGGAAAGCTGCTCACGGAGCTGCACACGGACAAGCTCGCAAGAGGAGAAGGGCAGAACGGATGGTGCCGCGCACGGCTGCCCCTTGCAGCCTCTGATGGTCACAGCACCTTCCATGGCTGATGTGGGACACGAGCAGAAGACTCCAGAGTCCAGCATGATCTGGGTGTCAAATTTATTTCAGTCTAAGAGCTGCTCTTGCCAAAAGTAACAACCTCTCCGATGGCAAAATCACACAATCACAGGATGGTTTGGGTGAGGAGGGACTTCAAAGACCATCCCATTCCACCCTCTGCCATGGGCAGAGACACCTTCCACTAGACCAGATTCCTACAAGCCCTGTCCAACTGGCCTTGAAATGTGTTTTCTCTTTACCTGAATAAATCAGCCTGGTGAGAACCCTTTCAACTTCCAATTAGCCTCCAATACTACACAAGAACCCTGACACCTGTCTGCTTTTCTGCTAAGTAATTCCTAACCCAGCAGGTTTTATTGGGAGCCGCAAAGAAGCGATTGGCCCCGTGGCGATAACACAGTGCCACAAAGCCCATATTTTATATCTCCAGATTACTGGTGCTGTGTAACCTCAGATAAGAACATTTACACACAGGAACCTGTTTCCAGATGCTGCCTGTACCTTTATTTTGGTGGCTGGGGCTGATCTCTGCCTGCTCTTGGATCTCTCCTGAATGGTGTCGTTGCAGCTCCGACTCCTCTCCACCTTGCCGGTTAAATTCCTGAAAAGCAGATGGGTGAGAAGAGGAGACTGTTCATGACCTTAGGAACAACCAGCTCAACAGCCCTGGCAGTAGCTACCCATGGGAGAGGCATCAGCCTTGGCAGCACCTGGCTGGCAGAGATACTTCCTATGCCCTCTGGGAAAAGGGATCCAGGAATCTTGGATTTGCGGCAGAGTCCTGGTCTGCGTTCACGGGCTCTGCGCTGAACACAGGGACACCTTCGCCCACGGCTCATAATTAACTGAGGTTAATGAGGTTATGAAGCTGGGGAAACCCCTTTGCTCCTCACGTGGAAACAAAACCTGGTTACTCAGCTGCTTCCACTGTGCCAAGCAACAGCTTTCCAGGGAAAAAGCTGTTTGGGGCTGATGCTATCCCTTCATATCTGTGCTGGAGAAGGAACCAGCACTCTTGAGTTCACCCTACAGATTTTTGATTTCTGAATAATGGTTTAAATCTACAGGCAATGATTCTTCTCCTTCACGGGATGAACATTAATGTCCTTAACATTCAGGCAGGAAGCAATCAGACAGACACCACGTTCTACCAATGAGTCTGCTCTAAAATTCCAGAAAAAAAATCACTTATTTTACATTGGAACCACCACTTGAATTAGAGCATCTCAGGTGCGTTTAAAACAAGTCAGAAAAACATCTTCAAAGGACACTGAAAAATGTCAGCATCTTACCCTGAAAGGAAAGCAAAGGAGTAGGCACTGGTCTTGGAAACAAAAGCTGACCGATGTGTTTGCTTGCCCTGGAATGGTTCTTCATTCTCGGAATCCGAGAGACGCTCAGGAAACTGAAGTCAATCAAGGAAGAGTTAGCTGACATGTACAACAAAAAGAATAACTTGGAAAATAAAGCTCTTTCTTGCAAAAGTGTTAAAGATCCCCAAATTCCCCATTTCTGATTACACTGAGAGGACATAAGGCATAAATAATACAAAAATAAGCACATAGCTCCTATATATAGTTGTTAGTCATCCAAAAAAGTTAATTTATTGATCAAGAAAATGTGGGAAAATTCTACAATAAAGGTTACTACAGGGTGTTGGTTATTCAGCCCCTATGGGTCAGCCTATCCAATGCAAATTTTAAGAGCATTTCCTGCAGAACCTCCCAAATGAAAAGGGAAATAGCCAAAAGTCAGGATGAAGAATGTGTTGCACTTCAGTTGTACAACTTCACTGCAGAAGATTCATGGAGAAAAGTTCACGGAAATGCATGCAAGCCTGAAGACCAAGGATATCCCCAAAGCTGAGGGGATCTGCTGTGTTTGGAAGAGTCATGTAGCAGAGCGTAAAAGGGGGGACAGAAACCTCTAGAAGAACATCTGCAGTCATAACAAACCTCAGGAGACAGTTCTCATGAACAAGGACCTTTATGATCTGCCAGCTCATAGCCTTCATAAACTATAAAAACTCAAACAAGGAATCCTGGAAAGCCAAAGAATGAAAATTTTGATAAGTGGGCAGGAAGGAGAAGCACGAGCTTACTTACACACTCTTGGCTCCCTTTCAGCACTACAGATTCATCTTTTTTCTGCTGTTCCTCCATTTTTCTTTTCCCTACATCCATGTCATCTAGAATGAACTTGTGAGTCAGATCCTCAGATGTCTTTTCTCCTTGTGGTTTCTCTTCTCTCAGCTGGAAATAATCACAAAAGAGGTAGAGTAGTTATAATCTGAAGTCCTACACTTAGAGATTGGCAAGGCCAAGAGTGGGGTCACATAATTTAATTTTGTGCCTTCACTTCTCTACTCCAGGGTAGAGCCACTGCCTCTCTCTCACAATAATGTGAAGATTGGTTTGCTTCTGCACCACATTCGTGTTTTATACACAAGTATTGTGGATTCTATCTTCCTTGCAGAACAACAAAGGCACTGTGAGGCCCAGGGCTGGACAATGCCTTCTCTGCCACTGTATTTTCTAAAACACAAAAAGCTTTTCTCCACTTGTAGATGATCATACTACATATAAAAATGTGCAAAACTAGTTCTGTGCAAGCTGTGATATTTCAGTTTTAGCCCCTTTAGGCCTGAAATGCAGCACATACAGTTTGGCAGACACATAAGCAGCATCACCTACAATAAAAGGTGAGATGCAGCAAGTCCCATGTTGAAATCCCATTGTTTCACCGATGTGTTGGGATGAAGAAGATCCAGAGAGGCCACCTTATCCCTGACAGCTGACTCCAGGCTCAAAGCTTGAATTCAGTTTCAAACACAGATGAGGAGTACAAGGGAATGCCAGGATCTGGGACACAAGGTACACAGACCCTGACGGGCTGCCTGTCCTGCTGCAGCTCCTCTGCTCCTGCTGCAGCTCCTATGCAGCAGGACTATTTTGCTCCTCACCTACGGAATCAAACTCCCCTTTTCTGCCAGGACCTCATTTTTTTTTTTTCCCAGACTTGCTATCAAAACCAACAACACCCCTTTTCTCCTCCTTTCCACCACCTTTTCCTGATGAACAGGCTCATACTTCAGGCAGAACTTATTCAGATAACACCATCTGATTGTCCCTGACCAGGGTAACATCATCCAGCTCCCCTCTCCCTCCATCACCCAGCCATTTTCCCAGCTTGTGTCTTGCCTCTTGCCCAACACAGACACAGCCCAGGAACAGTCTACATGTATCTGTATATGGAACAGATCCTCCCTCCTTCCTCCATCCACCCTCCATGCAGAAGTTATCTGGACCTTTGATTGACACAGCTTCATCCCGCTCACGAACCACAGCACGAGGAATTCAGATCCTTGTGTTCTTCCTCATATCTGGGCATAAGCACCTCAGGTGCTTAAGAAGCTCCCTAACTCATAAAGGCAGTGGGGGATGTTGCAACAACTTCTCAATCTTCCAAAAATATTTAGTGTTTTTCTTCCCTGCTGGAGGAGGGGAAAACCCCAAAAGACATCTGGATGACAAAGAAACCAGAGTTCACGAGGCATTACATGAAAAGGACATTGAGATTTTCGAATTGGGAAGGACCTGAATCCTACTGAATCCAACGCCCCAGAGATGAGGAAGAGAGAAACAAGGAGGAAAACAAGGAGGAAACAAGGCAGAAACCAGGAAAAACTCCACTGTTTGGCTGATTGTGGGTGTTCAGCAAATATTTTCAAAGACCGGTTTGACTCCTTGCTGAGAGTTGTTTTAAGATGTATCTTTAAATTCCTCATCTATTAATAATCTCAGGCAATAACTACAACAGCGTCTGACTAACATAGATTGTGACCACATGATGCAGACATGATGAATAGTCTGCTCTAAGTCAACATTATTTCTGCCTTTTTTGAAGCATCTGAAAAACAAATTCACATCAAGACTTATCATAAAGATTTTTTTTTTTGTCTGGCTGAAATACTACCCAACACTTGTGTCCCTCCTGTATTTCTCACGTGGAAGAGAGTTATATGGAAATATTCCCTTTTCTGGCTAAATTATAAAATAATACTCAATTTCCAAATCGAAAGACACAAGAATACGTAACAACACACAGGAATATTTAAGGATTTTGGGCAAATCCATGGCATAATTACTGTGAGGTGATAATCCAAGCCTTGCTGACAGTGAAGCCAAAAAGGCAACAACAGGATCCTAATCCTAATTAATAGGATACAAAAAAGAATTTAGGTCCAGCATTAAGGCTGCAAACAAAATCAAACTCTAACGATTAAATCTTTACTAATTACAAAAATAATAATTTGAAGTAACCTTAATGTATATTATCTTCTAGAGAATTTCCTTCCAGAGGTGGCAATACTGTGCTGGGACAAGAAACTGAAGCAATGTAGAGTGAAACACGTACCCTGGGAGAGGGGCCTCATGTTATGTGAGCAGCATCTCATAAATACTGGATGCAGGACCAAGAGCTGCTGTTAACAGCACAGTTATCAAAAAATGCACTTCAGCCCTTTTGGACACCGCAGCTGCAGGGGAAAAAAACCTGCTGTACAAGCAATGGGTAATTTTTCACCCAAGAAACCCCCGTTTCAGGACCATCACTCCTGACACTAACGCTCGTTTCCGAAAGCTTGGCAAACTCACGTTTGGTACCTTCTCCTGCCTCCACAAAGTGCCCAGGTTGGCTGCCCTGCTCCGTCTGCCCCGGCTCTGGGAAGCTGCATGCCAGCACATGCCTCAGGTAGGAGCCTCCCTCCCACTGCGTGTGCCTGCAAGCAACAGGCCTGCCCGCGACAGGAGGACAGCTGGACAGGATGAGCCGGGGTTTTAGCACACGGAAATGACAGAGCCCCTCCGGAAAAACGCAAAATGCAAGAGCACCAAGGGCACAAAAGAGGAAAAACCAACCTCGCCATCCTGCACACACAGCAAATATCTATCTCGTTCTGAAAGCCAGTTGAGAAAATTAAACTATGAGATTATCCTGTCAAACAAAATTTTTTCAGTATGCAATTATGGTTCCACTTTGTTTCCAACTGCAAAAGGCTGGGAAGCAGGTCAAGAGTTCAGACTTATAAAACAACTCACATCTGGGAGATGTAGAAAGGTTCGGAAATGCTCCTCTCCCTTCCTCAGGAGGAAAGCCTGGGTTATCCTCATTCCATGGGCAGGGAAGCTGGGATGAAACCCCGCGTCTTGAGACACGGAAGGAAATCCCATCATACACAAGCTTAGATTCCCAGACCTGAGTTCCTGTCTCCTCCTGCCTAATTCAGAAGTTCAGAGACACTTTTGATAAGTAGCAACAGTCACAATTTTGCTTCCCTACAATGGGAGTCTCTCATCCCAGGTAACAAGTGACAGGACAAGAAGAAACGGCGTCAAGTGGCACCAGGAGAGGTTTAGGTTGGATATCAGGGAAAACTTCTTCCCTGAAAGGGTAGCCAGTCATTGGCACAGCTGCCCAGGGCAGTGGTGGAGTCCCCATTGCTGGAGGGGTTTAAAAGCCATGTGGATGTGGCACTGGGGGACGTGGGACAGTAGTGGCCTTGGCAGTGCTGGGGGAATGGCTGGACTCCATCTCAGAGGGCTTTTCCCATCTGCATGATTCTGTGATTCTATTCTGATTCCATGAATAAGGAAACAGTGTGACTGCATCATCAGTTGTCATTTTACCAGCAAAATTTCACTGCCATTTCCTCTTAAATGACGACTCACAGAATCTCCTCCCACACAGCTCTTTCAGCTGAGCTCCACAAAAAGCGAGTTTAGGCTGCCAGGGGGAAGAAATCCATCTCCCATCGGGCAGGGAGCAAGAAGGGGAAGGCAGCTGGCTGAACAAGAACAAGACAAAAACATGCCAAAATGCCAGAAACATGGTAAAGTCTTTCTTTCTGACTGGAAGGGAAGGGAGATGTGTTGGCACTGCACTGCACACGGTATCTTCTTGCTGAGGTCAAGCTGTAGATATAAAAACCTTTTCAGCTGCAGCCTGACCATGCTGCAAATGTGCTTCCTCAAACTTGATAGAGAATTGTTGCTGAAAATGCCCCAAGTCCCACAGCTTTGCACACAAAGTGTCCCTGCCTTCCTGGCAAGGCACCTGAATTGGAGAAGAGCTTGCAATTCCTATGATCAGTTAACGAAAGAGTCAGCCAAGTTATCTTAGTAACCTCCAGTGGACACCATCCCATCAGTGTCACCGCTAATTCCACTGAAGCAGAAGCAGCAGGGAAGACCCTTCCATGCTTTTTAACTGTCTCCTCACACACATGCATTTCCCAGACTAGTTATTTACCTGAAATATCACCTAGGCAGTATTTTCCCAGTCAGACAAGACTGTTTTTCTAACTCAATCAGCCTCCCAGCCCTTTTTACACTTGTTGAGGTCTGCAAGTGAAAACCCAAAGAAAATTCTTCAACAATGGAGAACCCCTCAGGTTTCTTTTCCCCAGCAGGTAAAATAATCAGTGAGGGGTTGACCCCATCTCAAGGGAAAACAAGATCACAAAGATCAAAACTCTAGAAAATATTTTCATGGACTTTGATTCCAAACCAGCTGAAAAGCCTTTATTCTGTTTTATTTTTTTTTTTTTTTTTTGGTCTTTAAATGACATCTTTTCTTGGCTAAAATTAAATAGAAAGCTCTAGTTTGGAATAGTTTGTTTTTGAGGAGAAGGATGTTATTGCAGGAGATGCCTTATGCTGCAAAAGCCTTTACGGAATTACATCTGCAACCAAACAGTCACTCCAAAGAAGGTACATTTCCATGGTCTGGAAGGCAGACTAAGACAGCAAAATTTGGCTTCTACGTGCCCAATTACAGCCACTTCCCGAACTGGATGAACAGTATAAAGAGAATAAATGACCTTTGTTACAGAAGAGGAAAAAAGAGCCCTTCAGGTTTCCCTACAGGTAGGATGGCATTCCTGCAGGAAATCCAAGTTCTTCTGGAAGACAAACCACAATTACCCAGAGTACTGACCTTCCTTAGCTGGCTTTCATATTCTTCTCGGAGTTCCCCTGCTTTGCTTAATTTAATGGGTGCTCTGAATATAAAGTCTGGAAAGAAAAGGGGAAAAAAAGAGTACTTTTTAGTGCAGGGTAACTGGGGTCGGCCATTATTTCCCCAAAAGAGTGAGATCTCCCCAGGCTGCACAAGAGGCTCTGCAGCACTTTTTTCAACCCCAGATGTTTATATTCCACCACTGCTATCACAGCTCTGTTTAACATACAGAAACACCAGGAGGAGGGTGGCCAAGTAATCCCACTTCGCACTTCCCGAGTTCCCTTTGAGATTCTCAAGAGTCCTTGACAAGCAGTTAAGCAATCAGGGAGCACTGGGAGGATGTAAACACAGAGGTGAAGTAACAGCCCAGAGATGTCACAGGGAATCTGAGTCCCAGGAATAAAGCCAGGACTGAGGTGCCTGCTGCAGCCAGACGCCCCAGGCACACCGGCTGCCCCGAATTCACATCCTTGCCCTTCTGCCACTGATGCCAATGCATCGAGAGCGCTGCCCGTTTCCTCGGGACTGTCTCCTCCACATCCCCTCCCAGCCGTGTGCAGGGCTGCCCCACCGACCCGCAGCAGCACAGCCTTTTCCCCGCCTGCAGTGCACTCCTCACATCAGTGTCTGGAAGCCGAGTGGGCAGGATGCTCTGTCTGGCAGAAATTCCCTGTCCTGCTCCCACTTCCTCCCCTTCCCCTCGGGAATTCAGAAACCAAAAGCATACTGGCACGGGGTTATCGCTTAACTTCCACCCCAGGAGTCTGTTATTCCCAAAGGACTCCCTTGCTTATTCCAGCCTCAAAGCTCCCTCCCACTTCCGTGCAGTGCAAGTCTGGGCAAGTTGCACTTCAGCTGGAGAAGCTCGGAGGAAAAAGGGAACAACCCGAACAAAGTAACAACCCCTGGACAACCATCCTGGCTCAATCCCTATCAGTATTCCAGGCAGGATGCAGCATAGTTCATCATCCCACTGTGCTACGGTTAGGATGGAACAGGTTCGAGCAAGGAGGAAACATCAGGGGTACTTCCTTTTCCCACCCTGCTAAAAGTAAAGGATATAAACCAGCAGCTCCACCACATGTTTTCACAGAATCCCAAAATCATCTAGGTTGGGAAAGACATCCGAGACCAGTGAGTCCAATCTGTGACCAATCCCACCTTGTCACCAGCCCTGAGTGCCACATCCAGGCCTTCCTTGGACACCTCCAAGGATGGGGACTCCAAACCTCCCTGGGCAGCCCCTGCCAAAGCCTGACCCCCCCTTTCCATGGAGAAATTCCTCCTGATGTCCAGCCTGACCCAGCCCTGGCACAGCCTGAGGCCGTTTCCCCTTGTCCTGTCCCTGTTCGCTGAGAGCACAGCCCAAAATCCCCCCTGGCTGCCCCCTCCTGTCAGGGAGTGGTGGAGAGACAGAAGGTCCCCCTGAGGCTCCTTTTCTCCAGGCTGAGCCCCCCTCGCAGAACTTCCCTTATTTAGGAAGTGTTTTTATTTGGCTCAAAACGAAAGGTTCTCGGCAGGCTGGGTGAATCAAACACCCAGTGACCAGCTGCCGACTGCTTTGCCGGGCATCCTCTGGTTCACGGCCACATCTCCCTCCTCCCTGGGGACAGGTCACAGCCCCTGTGCCCAAACATGCCATTTCCAGAGTGATGGAATCCCGCCACCACCTGTCCTGCCTTCCCCCGGTTTCCCCTCTCAGGGTTCCCAGGGAGCCCTGCAACTTCAGTCCCTCCTGCTGGGGAGGGTGAGCGCAAGCTCCGCAGCCTCCGGAGCTCGGAGGAGGCAATGCTGCCAACGGCAGAGCTGCACAAATCAATCACAGAGCGTTTCTCTAAGACTCGCTTCAGAGGGAGAAAAATAATCTCATGTAAGCAAACATTAAGCGTATAGATTACAAGGCCCTTTTTTCCTCATAAAAAAGCTGCTATTCCCTCTTAATCACACGCCTGCACGAGCCAGGCTTGTTTTCAAAGGAAAACATCCCAAATGTCCCTACGCATGTGATAAAAATCCCAAGCGATGTTGATGCTGGGGAGGCCAGGCTGCATTCCTTGCTCCTGCTTCCTTGCGCCCGCAACCGGCCGCGCTGGAAACCTTCCACCGGCTTCCCACAATGTTTTCTCAATTGTGTCCTTGAGCGGTTCCAGTTCTTTGTGAACTTTATCAAGCTGAATTTCCACAGAGACGGTCCCCAGAGCAGCAGCAATCTGCAACTCGCCCGCAGCAAACTTCAATTACTTCTCAATGTTTCAGGCTTGTCTCCAGAGCCATAAAGGTGGAGTTTTTCCCTCCAGGGCACGAGCTAACCCCAGGGAAACACGCACCAGGGAAGATGAGCCACGTCAACTCTCTCATTTCTCACTGGGGTTCAGCAAGCTGGAAGAAATTTTAAATAATGGAATAACATTTATGTGTAAGTTGTGGTGGTTTAGCTAAAGGGCTCCAACACCAGGTGGAGGCAACTCTATCAGTAGTATCTTTATGTACCAACTTGGCTATTTTACAGATGGGTCAAAAAGAGATGAGACCCCAAATTTCCAACTCTGTATAGAAGAGATGAAAAGAAAAATGTATGCAAAGCTGTATATCTGCATTTCTCAGAATTCCAGGACGGGTCAGGCTGGAAGGGACTACTGTGGGTCACCTGGTGCCACTTCCCTGCTCCAGCAGGGCCATCCCAGAGCACAGGGCACAGGATTGTGCCCAGAGGGTTCTGGAATATCTCCAGTGAGGGAGATTCCACAGCCTCTCCGGGCAGCCTGTTCAGTGCCTGCTCACTGCACAGGAAAGAAGTTCTTCCTCATGTTCAGCTGGAACTCCCTGGGATCAGAGCCTGGGCCCTGCTCGGAGCCCTCCCTGCAGCCAGGGACACCCAGGGCTCAGGGCCCCTCTCAGCTGGGGCTCCTCTCGAGGCTGAGCAGCCCCAGCTCCCTCAGCCTTTCCTGGGCACCGAGATGCTCCAGGCCCTTCCTCAGCCCCGCAGCCTCTGCTGGCCCCGCTCCAGCAGCTCCCTGGCCCTGCTGTGCTGAGGATCCAGAGCTGGGCATGGCACCCCAGAGGTGCCTCCCAGGGCTGAGCAGAGGGGCAGCATCCCCTCCGCTGACAGGGCAGAAGGGTGCTGCACCCAAGGATGCTTCTGTCGGCACAGAACCATTCCAAGTGGAACCAGACCAGTCCTCGCACTGGGAGGAAGACAAGGTGACCAGAGCATCACGTGCCAATTCTGGATGTTCTCGTCCAGGACAAGGCTGCTCAGCGGGTTCGATGTGTGCCACAGCCCAGGGCAAAAACAAAGCAGGCAAAATCATGGAAGAAAAGGCTTTTTACTTGATTTTGCAGCAAATTTCCTGCTTGCCCTTCCTCTCGAGTGATCTGTGGGTCAACAGAACTGGTTTCTAAATGAAGCTGACTCTGAAGGGCTGCTGGGAGGGCTGCCACTGGGATGCTCCTTCCAAGCCCAGTGAGAGCACCGAAACAGTCGCAGTGGCAGGATCAAACCTGGCATCCTGCTTTTTTATGCTGGCGTACAAGCATGCATCCTATTGTGCTCAGTCCTGGAAAAAACAACTGATTTCTGCACTACTTGAGAGCACAAAAGATTTTCTAATTATTCAGCACTGGTTTTCTTCGTAAGAGGCATCTGACTTGCAGCCTCAATCCCCTTGAATGAGTCCATCCTTTCCAGGCCAGCTCGGAAGTGTGTCTTACACACCATCTCCGTGGAGCCGCACTCCTGACCAGCACATTTTATATCTACTGGCAGAAGATTCAGAAACCTCCATCTGGTGAATTCAGCAACATGGGCTGAATAAAAGTGAAGCTGAACTCGATTCAGAGCCCTTCGGTTCCCTGTCTGCCGTTCAGAGGCTCCTGGGTTTTGCCAAACTGATGCCATCCAGCAAGTCCCAGCTCTGCCACCGGCGGCAGCAAATCCCCCTCGCCCTCAGCTTCCACGGGAACTTGCAGCAGACTTTGCAGCTTCCGTCTCCCTTGAGGTTTTCACTGCTTTTCCTTTTAGCTCCTGGCACTTAACACTTGCAGCTGAAGATGAAATCTTGAATGTTTTCAAAACACAAAACAAGAAGCTAGGAATTTTCTGACCTTAGCACAGGTGTGACCACTATTCAACTGTAAATTATTTTCCAAGAGTTAATGATCCACTGCCATGCCTCTCACACTGACCCCTGCGGCTAGCTCTGGGTCTGGTCCTACTCACTCTCTTCATTAATGCCCTGAATGGCAGATTAAAAATAATTTAAGTATTGTGGTGGGCAGGAGACGGGACAACGAGGAAAGACGTGGCAAGCCCTCTGACAGCCTCACGGCATGGTTACTGCCCCCAAAGGGGCACCCAATCCTATCTTCCCAGGAAATCTTAAATTCAACCCATCCCATCAGCAAGACAACACTGTGACAAGTAGGAAAAAAAGAGATGGTGTCAGTTTCAATCAGTTTGATGTGGGGAGCAAATCACTAATTTTCCCGAGGCAGGGAAAGGCTTCTTTGGGATTGCCACTTCCAAATTTGTAGCACTGTGGTCTTGAGACAAAAAAACAACCAGTGACAGGCTACAGAACAACAGAAATGACAGGAAATTAAGGAATCACCAGGAAATGCTCAAGAACTAGACTGGTTTGGTCCAGCGGGGAAAGGGGAAAACCACTGCCAAAAAAAGACTGGGAGGAAGGAGGGGGAAGTCATGTTACAAGTCTGGCAAAAACACCCCACGCCCTCTTACACGAGCATCAGTTATTGATTGCTGTGCATTGCTACTGGGCAGAGGAGAAACAAAAGAAATCTGATTCTCTGAAATGCGCGTGTACTTATTTTCTCACAAACCAGGCTGAGCACCTTGCTGCAAACATGTTCTGTTCCTTCTCCTCGGCCAACTGCATCCTCAAACACACACCCGCAGTCTCCAAGCCTCCCATCTGCTGCTCCTCTCTGCCTTCCAAGAATTTCACCAAGCAACTGTGTTAATATAAGAAACCTCCCTTAGCAAAGCATTGCAGCCAGCACTGCATCTCTAGCTCACAGTCTGGCCTTACACCAGCACCCAGGGTGCCTTCCCAGGCGCTCTGCGAACTTGGAGATGTCCCCAGAGAGGATGTGGGACCCGTGGGCCACCTGCATCCTTCCGGAGCAGCAGCTGGGGCCAGGCTGAAGGCAGCAGGGCAGCTCCAAGGGAATCAGATGCCCAGGGGCTGTCAGGCAAACCAGCCCATGCCAAGACACAGCACAAGCAGCGAGTGTGTGTCTCCACTGACTTCTGTCCAGTTTTGTTTGACAAGTGTCATGACAAGGACTTTGACTTCATACCTATTTGGACAGCACCTAGTGCAAATCCCCAGCCTCAGCCAAGGTCTGAGAGCTCCTTAAGCCCATCATCATGGAAGAATCCCAGAGGGAATCACAAAAACTGGGCCATGAAACCATGATTAATTAGCTAGCTCAAGCTGGAATAATCAAGGTATGTCAAGTGGTCATAGTGAGTAGTTTTAAAGATTCTGCACATTTTAAGTGATTTAATAAAATACCAGAGCTTAATCAGTGCTTGATAACAGAATCACATAATAACTGGGGTTGGCAAAGACCTATGGAGACCCAACCCTTCTGCTCAAGCAGGGTCACCAGGAACAGACTGCCCAGGTCCATGTCCAGTTGGGTTTTGACTCTGAGGATGGAAACTCCACAACCACCCAGGGCAACTTGTGCCAGTGCTTGGTCACCCTCATAGCAGAAAGTATTTTTCTTATGGCCAGTGAAACCTGATGTGTTTCACTTTGTGTCCTTTGCCTTCTGTCCTGTCACCGGGCACCAGTGGGATGGGCTGGGCCCTGCTGCCTTCACTGCCCCTGCTCAGGGGCCTACAGACATTGATACATATATATAGATATAGATATAGATATAGATACATTACATATCCATTGATACAGTCATGCCGATTGGGAGAGGTTCCTGAGGCTTGAGAGAAAGCACATGCCACCCATCCCTTCAAACAGGGCAAGGAGGAGGGTCAGCCCCACCTTGATTCCTGGGAAGCAGCTATTCCTGGAAACCACTTCCAAACAAGGACAAGGTGCTTGGGAGGTAGGCCACTGGATTTGAGGAGAGAAAAGCAGGCTTAACCAATGCCTCCCATGATGAGATGGCTGGCTCAGTGGAGGAGCACAGAGCAGCAGATGTTTATCCTGATCCATGAGGGCCAAGTGACTGGAGTATCTGACATATGAGAGGAGGCTGAGAGATCTGGGGCTGCTCACCCTGGAGAAGAGAAGGCCCAGAGATACCTCACCAATGTGTTTAATGCCAAACAGAAAGCGAAGGAGAAGACAGAACCAGGCTCCTCTGTGTGGTAACAGGACAGGAGGAAATGGGCACAAATTGAAATAAAAGTTCGAGTGAACAGAGAAAATAATTATTTTACTGTCAGGGCTGCAGAATCTCTAACCTTGGAAATGGTCATAACCCACCAGTTCACAGTCCTGGGCAACCTGCTCCTGGTGACCCTGCTTTGAGCAGGGCTCGGGTCTCCCTGCCAGCTTCAGCCGTGCTGGGATCCTCCAACAAGCCTCACTAATGTCAGGAGAAACCACATCCACTGCTCTCTCTCTGTGTGTGTAGTAGGTCCCTCTTTGTAATGGATCATCTGCCTCCAATTCCCCACCCTATGAGCCCAACTTGCATCACAAGTGGGAATTTGGGCAGGCAGAAAATGACAGCCCACGCAATGACTATGAGCCTTATTGCCAAACAGAATCATGGAATCACAGAATGGTTTGGGTTGGAAGGGACTGTGCAGATCATCCCATTCCACTCCTTGCCTTCCACTATCCCAGGCTGCTCCAAGCCCCATCCAACCTGGCCTTGGACACTTCCAGGGACCCAGGGGCAGCCACAGCTTCTCTGGGCAGCCTATGCCAGGGCCTCCCCACCCTCACAGGGAAGAATTGCATCTCAATATCCCATCTAAACCTGCCCTCTGGCAGTGGGAAGCCATTCCCCTTTGTCCCATACACATCTCACACAATTCAAGACAAGCAGAGAATTAAAATGAGTTCTTCCTAAAAAAGCCCAACTAAGACACTGCACAAGCATTCCTTCAGCACGGCTGGATGCTCTCATCCCAGCTCGCCTGGACCATGCCGAGTCCGTTTACGCATGACTGACACCACTGCCTCGGAACAGAGATTGACTCGGGAGTTCCCACTGTCCCTCCTCCGGCGGAACCACTCCCAGCCCTTCGGCTCAGCTCCCTCTGGACAGCCCATCTGTTCATTGATTCAGCAAATCCTTCCGCGTGAAGGCTTCCTAAATCTCTTCCAGGTTAGTGGGGTTAGTTCAAACCACCAATTTAAGCCGTTTAAGATCATCCTGCCAATTCTTCCCACAGCCAATTAGAGGATGCTGACACAAGCATGAACTGGGAGACCAGAAACATGCTCAGAAAGGAACGGGTTGGGCTAAAAGGATGTTTATTTGTAGCTGAAATCCTTGTTTGCTCTGCAGGGTTCCCCTCAGCGCTGCTATGTCGCTGAAGTGGGCACTGCTGCAGTACCTCTCCAACCAACAGACCCGGGGGCACCCCGAGTTCTGACAGCAGCAAGGTGGGCATCTCCAGCAGCTCCCACCAGGAAAGAGCAATGCCACCGTCTCAGACGAGGATTTATTTTGAAGGGAACACAGGGAGCAGATTTTTAAGAGTTGAGGAAGGCATCTAGCTTTGGAGGCAGGGAGGAAACGTGTGACAAAAAGCCATGAACTCAGGGATGATGGACATTTTTTGTTGACAAGGGACTAGGACTTTCCATGGTGCAAACCCCTTCCCGTCGTGATGCAGTACAAGCATGCCCGACTCCTGGCAGCACTGTTGGAACCGTTCACTTTTGGGGCAAGGTTATCACAAAAACACCTGAGGACGTGGGGAAACATCCCCCCCACCGGGGCATCAGCTCCAGGGGTGATGCTATCCATCCCCTCCATCTCCCGAAGCCACAGAGCAGGGGGGCCTCAGCCCCACTGCCCCCTCCCCGCTCGGCCCCGCGGGACTCGGGGGAGCTGAGCCCCCAAAAACTTATCACACCTCCCACACCCGGACAGCCGGGGCCAGGCCCCCGCGCACTCATCGCACCTCCCGCCATGGCCACATCCCCCTCGGGCCGAGCCCCGCGAACTCATCGCACCTCCCGCCACGGCCACATCCCCCTCGGGCTGAGCCCCGCGAACTCATCACACCTCC
>VZRR01011771.1:0-67105 GCA_013398015.1 Oreocharis arfaki
TGCTGGGGAGAGCGGTGGTGCCAGTGGATATTTTACTATCTGGAGTGGAGGCCGTAATGGGAGATATTGTTTGAATAGCAACAGTGGATAATACTGTTGGAAGAGTCTTTTCTGTAGATGTAGTTGTGCTTTCCATGGTGGTTGTGTACGTGCTGGTAGTGGTGGTAGCTGTGGTAGGCACTCTTGGTGTGGGTGTAACAACTGTTATGCCTTGTGTTGGCAGGGCGGTAGTACTGGAGATTATTTTGCTGCCAGGAGTGGTTTCTAGTGTTGATTCTGGGAGAGTGAAGATGGTATTGGTTGGTGATGGAGCTTGGGTCACCACGGTGAAGGTTTCTGGAATAGTAGTTGTGATTTGGTAACTTGTTGTTGAGACTTGTGATGTTGTTGCTGTTACTGATGTTTCGGTCAGAGGAGTTGTTCTTTCTGTGTCTCTTGGTGGTGTTGTAGTTACTTCACTTTCTTGTTTTTGTGTTGTTGGTTTTATCGTTGTCTGTACTGTAAATGGTGTTGATTCTACAGCAGTAGTTGTGAATTCTCTTGTGGCTGTTGGTGTTGTAGTTTGTATTTCTGAACATGGTATGTATCTGCAGCATGATACTCTGATTTCATAATTATAGCACTGCTTAGATTCTTGGTCCTGGTTATTGCATATTAATCCTCTGCTTTGACTACACTCTATTGTTTGGTTTAGGTTGGTGACTTCTGTATCTGGGTATTCTTTGGCTCTGCACTGAACATTGCTTGGGTTTGTACACACACTGTATCCTTTATCCCTGAGATTTTGAAATGTTTCATAATCTCCGCTGTCCTCTATGTTTTCAGGCTGAGTGGAATCATACCATTCTGACCAGTCACAGACGTTTTTCACACATACAGTTGTCACTGGTGTTGCGGGTGTCATTTCTGTAATTAAAGGAGGAAATGTAAGTAAGCCTTGCCTGGTCTTATTAAAGAGAGTTACAGGAAGAAATTATTCATCTTCCATACCTTGGTTTTTTTGTGTTGTAAATAATTTTTTATATTATGTAGTATTTTAATTTTAATGAACTTGCTTTGGCAGTTTCAAGTTTGATTTCTAAAGTAGGTTTTGATGTCTTGCCTCTATTATTATTCCAGAGATACATTCTTCAACATCTATTAAAGAATTGTAGCTAAATATAAGAAATCTGATACACTTTGCACAGTATTTCACTACTTAGATAATAGATCTCACACTTGCTATGGTATAAGTAGAGGAGGTTTTATTCTCCTTGGTATTATCTCTGTATTTATTTACACTTAACTGCATAACTATGCAGGCTTTAAAATATTTTTACCAGTTAATGACTTTTCTACTTTGTTCAATATTACAACATGTAACGTATTTTTAAATATAAAATATATACTTAACATATATGTATTTTATATATGCTACATTATAAAAGAGAATACACATATACTATATATGAAATATATAATGTAATAGGTATTTTCTATGTATTTTAATAAGACTTCTTTTTATGTTCTTGGCATTATGAATATAACCATGTGGAATAGATATGACTTTCTTAATATTACTGTTACTTAATAGAAGACTTAGATTTGAATATTTAGTTCTTGCTGTAGTATAATTTTGTGGATATATTTCTCACAATTATTCAGAATTCGGTCACTGTAATTAATTAACTGCAGGAATAATGTAGCAGTGTACTCCAGGAGTAGAAGGAAACTGTTGATTTGGGTATGAAATGCAATTAGTAAAGGTTCCAAAGAATGGTTAAAAATAGTTTAAACATTCCCTCATACTAAATTTCTTGTCTTCAGTTTGTGCTTACGTGCTCAGTAATTTCAGAAATGGCAGCAACTGTCCTTCATGTTTTCAGAAGCTGGTCTAGAACTGCTGGTCTTTTTTGCAAGGAAATGAGAAGATTCTCCAGGATGCAATGATTAATAAACTCTATTAATTTTTCCCCTGGGAACACCACGGTGAAACAGAGGAAACTGAGTTTGTAAGAAATGCTGTATTCATTTCTACATCCTTGACTATGGTCTGCTTTTTCGACTAAAGCTGCCAGGTGAATTGGTGGCTCCAGTAGGAGTCAATAGTTTCAAGTAAAATTAGATACTGTTAACTGATGAAAAGATCATCCCTTTCAGGTAATTTTTGGTCACTTACAGAGATTTTTGAGTTATTTTAAAGATTATTCATGCATACCTGAAGCAGTAGTTGTGGGCTGAGTTGTGGAAAATATAAATGGGGTTGTTGTAAAAACGCCACATTTAAAGATGTTTCTGCTTATTGTTCCATTGACATCGCATGTTGCACTGAAACACCATCCAGTTCCATCTGTGGTGTTGTAGACAAGTTCACCATACTTATAGCTAATCCCTTCATAAATGCAGTTGCAGGCTGTAATTCAGAAGAAGTTTATTGTCAGTTCAGGCATCTATGAAATGATAATATCCAATGCTGCATTTTCTAAATAATTTTTCTTAGTTGCCTTACCTTTATCATCAAACTTGCACTGTAAACCTTCTGATGTGCACTCACTGGAACAGAAAGCATAAAACCCCATATATTTTGTGATTGTGGTGTAATTTTATTAGTCATCTTTCTGACAGATACTGACATCAAAAGGCAAGGCACTTTATTTGTGCTTATTCCTAGAGTGTTCTGTTAGTTTTGGCTTCTTTTTGGCCATTATTTTCCAAAATCTTCCTTTATTTTAAACTTGAACTTATAAATTCAAGTGAAGTTAAATATTATGCAAAGTTGCAGGTAGAAGTCTTAAAGAAGTCTTTCCTTATTTCCTTCCTATCACTTCCCTTGCATTTGCAATGTTTTTGTACTAAATAGAAGGCTGAAAGGGAGAGTCTAAATGCTCAAACAATTCAAGTATGTAATAAAATCCTTGGAAGCAGGTCACTATTAGATATCTTTACTCGTGGCACAACATTTTTTTCTGCCACAGGAATGTGAAATAGAGAAAGCCTGGTCATAAAGGACTTGTTGTTCTTGATGTATCTTTATGCTGAGGCTTTACAATATAATCAGGAACAAACTTGATAGAACATAAAATCTCATAAAACCCTCCTATTAATGTAGTAGGAAAACTGGCATTAGATTGTAAGGCATTATTTTTACACAGGTAGCATAAACTAATCCTGCACATAACAGGAACACACAACTTCCCCCTGGAGTTTTGATCTTTTTTCCCTTGTATATGATGAGACTGGTATGTTAAGTCTTACCATATATTACATTCATCCCGTTTATATATCTTTCCATCTTCATCATCGTAACAGTCGCAGAGACTAACACACTTCATCTGATCCTCATGAAAGTATGGCTTGTCTGGTGGGCAGTTAGGGTAGCAGCCTGAAGGAAGGAAGGGGAACATGTACGAGGTGGAAAAGCTAAGATTGACATACAGTCAGCAAAGGTTTTCTTTGCACAGAATGCATTTGGAAGTCTTGTTTTTAATAGTCATAATGTTTTTACTTTATGTTTTGCAATAACTCTATTATTGCAGAGTTAGTAGCATCAGCACAGCCCATCCACAAGGACTTAGTCCTCGAGATCTTCTTACTCCTGTTTCCATACTCTGTCTCCATTCATGTGGATGCAAAGATATTAGAGAAAATTGAATTGTGCAAATACAGCTGATGGGGGAAATACACTCCATTAAAGAAAATTAAAAATATAATTATATGTACCCACTAGGAGTTACTTGCAGCTGTTTTTACCTTCTAAGCCTGGCAAGTCATTGAGGCATTTTCCACTGGGGTTCTTACAGGTCTTCATACAGGAAGCACCACAAGGCTTATAGTGCCATTCACATTCTCCTTGTTGATTGTAGTAATCACAGAACAGTGCTGAGGAGAAACAGAAAGTTGGACATGTTCAGGAAAAAGGAAAGAGCAAATAGCTTAGGCATGAAAAATCTACACAGTGAGATATTAATGCATATATGTAAGATACTGTACATTTAGCTACGCTTTCAGAAGTGTTAATGACATAAAACTTACGACAAATTGATGGGCTTCTCCAGGCTACACATACACCAACTTCACTACATGCTTGAGCATAGGCAGCTACTGCTGTACAAAAGCAATCGCAGTCTCCTCCAGTGTCGCAGGCACAAGCGTCTGTCACACATGCTTGGTAATACTTTGCTGGTTCAACCTGTTATTAGACAGAAACATAATACTATGCATCTTGCCTTCTAAATTATTTCTTACCTTTGCTAGAGTAGCTTTCTTATAACTCTAGTATCTCAAAGGAAAGGCCTACACTGGTAATTTCTTTTTCTTTTTTAAGACACTGGTAAACACCAGAGGTGATGCCAAATGATACATCCAAATCATATATTGACAGATTTTTAGAAACCCAGACTTGTATCCTGGTGGAAGATTCGATTAATTTTCAAAAACAATATTAGGCAACTGCACAGTTACCTGACAACATTTGTTATATACTTAGTGTCAGATAAAGGCTATGCTGATACTTCATTCCTATGTTATTATTTTATTGAGCTAGTCTTCTGTACTTGGTATATGAGAACTTTTATTCAAGTCAGGCTTGAAGGAAAGGAAAACACATAGTAATTATGAAATTATTATTCTTTTGTAATTATTTTTCTTTTGTAAACGTCTTTTTTTTTCTTACCCTTAAGTCCCCCTTAAGTAGGGACTATAAATCTGTCCCATTGAGGGGGATTCAGACTGAAGTTTTCCTGGCACAGTTTGAAGTGAATGAGGCATGCATGTTAAAACCTATGAGAATAGCACCTTCAACAACACACAGACTTAATTTTCACACAGTAAACTTCTGCTCTGGTAATACCTGAGAGTGACAGGCAGCAAAGACATTGCTGTTGATGATGCTACACTGCTTCTCTGACCAGGACTTCCGATAAGGGTTGGTAGAACATGGGTCCTTGACAATGGAAGCATCAGGGCATGTAGAGGATACTTTCCAGCTGTTTCCAAACTCTAGGACATTCTCTACTACAGATTGACTTCTTGTAGTAAAGTCATTGACGCTGTTGCCATCATAATTTCCACAGAGACCACAGACCTGGCCCTGCGAAAGGGAGTAAATAAAATAATAATGGACTTGAGAAAACTTGTAACAAAATCTGAGACTGAAAGAATATTTGAAATTCAACTCTTAGAATGGTGGCATTCCATTCTATTAGTCCTGAACATCTTCATGCTCTGGAACAGAGGAAAAGAATATGAACACTAAAGCTAGAAGGATACTGTTCTTAACTTGTTTCTTTTCAATACAGACAGTAAAACCACTTTTGTCATTGTAACCTTCTGTCTTTGAGGAAATGAGGACTCACAGTTAGCTGACTAAGCTTTTAATTTAAGCCTTGTTTTATACAATAGCTATGCAAATAAAAAACCAACCTTCTAACTATTACAAGCCTATAAGTATCACCAGTTCAGCCACCTAATCTACTCATTGAGTCTTTACCATTAAGACTGCTCACAGGTATATAAAGAAATTACATTTTCCTTGTGCGTCCAGAAATATCCCTCATTCTGAATGTATGGATCTGTACAACAGTGATAGCCAGCAATAGAGGCTTTCTCTATGAAACTAAGGTGCATACTTTTCATATTACTGCTATTTTTATAAAATGACAGTGGGTGAGGCAGCAGAAGAACCTATGGTACTGAAACAAGTTGGTATATCTAATTCTAAATTACACTTAGTTTAAATACCTAATTTAAATGTCATTGTGGTATGCAATAAGATAGAAAATTCCATATTTACTACCGTTTTTAGTGCTTATATATCATAAGCTAAGAGGAGTATGAAAATTGGAATTAATTTTCCTTATCACCTGTGTAGTTATATGCTTGACAAATACTTGGTAGCGTAAAAGAGGCTTTCACTAATCGTACACTTCCTTGTTCCTGAAGTGTGATAATTTGTATGTCAATGAGAACTGGAAACAATGGATTATTTTCAAGATCTAGCCTACTCAGTTGATTTATACACATGTAGTTACGTAATTTTAATAAGTCTGATAACCTTTAACAAGGTTCAGTTTGTAATTTCAACAAAGTCCAAAAAACCATTTTGCCAATTCAAGTTCTGTCAGGCCAAATAGGCACTGAAAACTGCCTTCCAAGCTTGGAACGGCAGCAGGGTGATGACATGGCTTCCTGACATACCAGAGGAGTGGAAAACAACGTGGTGTGAACTGCAGGAATGCTAGAGACATCACTGTTTGGGTCTCAACAAGACACCCAGTCAAACCTGGACAGGTAAATTGCCGTTTAACTGCTAGTTCCGCACCTTGAAACCAGGGCTGAGCTTGATAAAGATGCTGGTTTTCTTGTCCCACATGAGGATAAGCCCACTTTTGGTCTCAATTACCAAATACATTCCCATATAGCGGACCGTGTATGGCACCTCATCATTCTCTCCTCTCTTTACGACACTGGCACGCTCTTCACCAAGGATCAGTTCATAGCTCTGAAACAGGAGGAAAAGGTGATGAGAAATGAGCTCAGTTGCTGCAGCAGTGCTTTCAAACATGTTTTTCTGCTTTTGAGAGTACTATGAATAGTTTATATAATGAAAACAAATAATCAAAATGCAATAAATCAAAGCTATATAGTTCAAATCTCAGGTTCCTGGAAGTGTGGAAACAGATATTTTAAATGACGTAGGTCCAGAAAGTGTCTTTTGACTATCATGGAGGAACTACATTTCATACAATAAAAAAAATCTTCTGATACAATAGGCAAAATTTCTGCTAAAGACTATTTTTCTTTAGATCTTTACTTTTCCCAAGAATGATATAAGATAGTGTGGGAAGTGGAAAACACAGAAAGGTAGGAAGGTCTACCAAGTATTTCACTTGAATCTGACGTAAACCTAATTTATAAGTTGAATTGCTTTTTAAAATGTTTTCCAACTTCTTTGAAGCAATAGAAATCTAGGCTTCTCCTAAGCCTTAGCAGGTACAAAACTAAACTGGTCTATATGCAAAACCTTCTTACCTCTAAGAAAACCTTGATAGATTTTGAGCAAGTTGTCCCAGTGTTGCCACAGGGAATATTTTCAGTGACAACCCTGAAGGTCCCATTGACTGTGCCACTTTTCCCACAGTGGTCCTGGGTAGAGAATAACATTTGAAAATACATTATTTTTACAGACACAATGAAGATTAATGCTCATTTGCTATTGCTAGCTATCAGTACCTGGACTAGTGTGTATTCACAGTTTCCATTGAAGCTGAACCTTTTGTCATCAAAAGTATTATAGTGACCGTCTCCATAAACAGCACAAGTGCCTAGACATTGATCTTTGGTACATTCCCACTTCCTATTCTTGCATATACTAGAAAAAAAGAACAAAATATTTTAATAATAAAACAGCTCACTCTTTTGCATAGGCATATCTGAACAATCAGTATTTGTTTGGCAACTCATTCCTGCTAAATGCTATATTGATTCTGGAGTTAAAACAGTCTTTTACATTTTTCATGTAAACAATTAAATCAAAGTTCTGTTCTGCTACTCTGAATACCTTAACTGCAAAACAAGATACTTAATGAACCCTGTAGTCCTGAAGGTTTCCTCCCGTTCTGTGCTTTGGCCATCTGACAGACATCAGAAGGCAACCTGCTCATACTGTGTAATCCAAAGCTAAGAGATCCATCAGCTGATTAAATTTGCAATCCAAACCTTTCCTCACTGTCGTACTATACAAGGTCTTTAGAAAGGCAAATGATGGAACCAAGAATGCTACTTCTGCAAATATATTTACCAGGTGTTACAGTCAAAGTTGATCTTTTCCCCAGGCTGATACATGGCTTCATTGTGAATACATGGACATTCCTCTTCAGGAATACAACCACCATTCCCATCTAACACAAGCCCATCTGGGCACACGCAGCCAGGTGTACATTGTGAGCTATACTGGAAAAGATAAGAGAAAAACATAATTTAGAGTGAAATGATCACATTAGAAAAAAGAAGATTAAATTCTCGTAAAAGGTGCCTTATATGGTCTTATTGCTGCCCAGCTTAAATAGGAGAGAAATATGAAGTAATTAAAGGATAATGGAACAAAAAAGAAGTTATTAGCCATAGATTTAATAGAATATAAATCTGTTAAATGTTTTATGTATATCAATCCTGATTATTCTGCTGGAACCTGTGAAATTTAAAACACACAGGATCTTGCACTTCATTGTGGGTGATTTTTGATTGAATGGACTTCTGAAAAGAAAGGCAAGTAATATTTTTTTCAGATTGGTTGAGTTGTATTGAAATCTATTTATCTCATATGGTACTTACTCATGGAATGGCATATGGCTACTAAGAACTTAAGTGGAGCAACATAATTAGATGTGCAAGAAGTTCATAATTGCAGCATGGTATAATAAAGAATCATTTCTCCTAGCAAGTATTTAGCCAGTAATCTTCTCCTACGGAAGTCAAATATGTGGTAGAGCCCTAGATTTTTCACTACTAGTTACCATTACCTGCAGTAGCTGAAAATGTAGGCACTAATCTTAAGAATGAATTTGGATATTACCTATTATATTTTGATCCAAGGGTCCCATTGTTAATGCTTCATAACATCATTTTAGGCTTTTGCTATAAGAATAACGTATCTGTGTTGTAGATTAGGAGTAGAACCAATAGATCAATTACTTTGGCAACAAGAGCAGAGACAAAACCTGGAAGCACCATTTCATTGGGCCATGACATACTTACACACTGCATATCCAGAGTCTGGCAACTTTTTTGACATTCTGCTCCAGTTGTTCCTGCAGAGCTGTTTTTACAGTCAAAGTAGACCATGGGAGATTCACAGACTAGAGGAAGGAAGGAAGTGGCACAGGGTTTATTCCACAGCTGTAGCCATTAAAACCATCTACAAATCCTTTGGAAATTCCCTATTTCGGTTTGTAGAGATTGTTGTACCTATTCAATCTGCTGATTAGATTCACTTCAGAGCACTGAATTCCCAGAAAAAAACCCACAAAATATTTCAGAAAAAAAGTCTTTATGTAAAAAAGAGGTTTTATCTAGTTCACTCCTGCCTTTTATGGTAACTGTTGCACTATAACTAAATGAGAAATACTTCTATAATAAATCCATTAAGAGGAATCAATTCTAAGAACTGTTCTGTGCAAGACCTGGTAAAGAGAAAAAAAAAAAGTGGAAGATTATTTTTACCTGGAGTTGGATTTGATGCTCCAATGCAGTTCAGTCTTCCCTGGACACAAGTGCTGTGAGAGAGGGAAAAACAATTTTTTTTTTTCCTGAGATTGAGAGCTACTTATCCCTTGTCAAGTTTCAGAATTTTCAAAGGAATTCCAAAAGGCTGTTATGCAATCTTAGGAAAGAATTTCTCTCAATACCACTACACGTGCTGCTTTCATATGCTATCCATTATTCCTTAGCAGGAAAATGCATAGGTTGTAATGCATATATGTTACTGCTTGTTACTGACATTCTCATAAGATCTCTTCTTGGAAATTATGTTGTCATAATTTTGTACTTGAAAAATTATGGAATTAAATAAAAAATTCACCTAAGTACAATTGCTCTATCAATCTAGAAATATTATAGAACCATAGAAACCTTTCGGTTGAAAAAGACCCTTAAGGTTCTTGAGTCCAACTGTTAACCCAGCACTGCCAAGTCCACCACTAAACCATGCCCCTAAGAGCAGTATCTGCATGGCTTTTAAATACCTGCAAGGATGGTGACTCAACCACTTCCCTAGGCAACCTGTTCCAGTGCTTGACAACCATTTCAGTACAGAAATTTTTCCTAACATCCAATCTAAGCCTCCCCTTTGAGACCGTTTCCTCCCATCCTGTCGCTTGTTACCTGGGAGAAGAGGCCGACCCACACGTCGCTTTCAGGCAGTTTTAGAGAGTGTGAAGGTCTGCCCTGAGCCTCCTTTTCTCCAGGTTAAACCTCAGCTTCCTCTGCTGCCCTGGACATGCCCTGTGCTCCAGACCAGCTTTGTTGCCCCTCCCTGGACATGCCCCAGAATCAAAATGTCTTTCTTGTAGTGAGAGGCCCAAAACTGAGCACAGGATTCCAGGTGCAGCCTCATCAGGACCAGGTACAGGGGGACAGTCACTTTGCTAATATCGAAGGCTTTACGAAAGCCCAGGTAGACAACACCCACAGCCTTTCCCTCATCCACTAACCGGGTCACCTTGTCATAGAAGGAGATCAGGTTGCTCAAGCAGCAGCTGCCTTTCCCAAACCCGTCCTTGCTGGGCCTAAACCCCTGTTTGCCCTGTACGTGCCAGGTAATGGCGCTCAAGATAATCTGCTCCATGTCCTTCCCTGGCACCAAGGTCAGGCTGGCAGGCCTGTAGTTCACCAGATCCTTCTTCTGGCCCACACTGTAGACTGGCATCACATTTGCTGACCTCCAGTCAGCTGGGACCTCCATGGTTATCCAGGACGCCTGACAAATCCAGGAAGTGGACACCTCTGTGAACACTTCCACCAGCTCCCTCAGTGCCCTTGGGTGGACCCCATCTGGCCCCATAGAATTGTGTATATTTAAATGGTGTAACGGGTCATTAGCCATTTCACTTTTCATTGTAGTGGCTTCATTCCACTCTCTGTCCCCATCCTGCAGCTCAGGGGAATATGTACCATGTGTAAAAGTTGCAAATAAAGTTGAAAGAACCTAAAGTTGAAGAAATTGAAGACAGAGCATTCTACTGAAATTCAGGATGAAGCCATCTTACACATGCCAGATTTTAATGAGAAAATACACATTTTTGAATGTTTTAATGAAGATTCACTTACCATACACGCCCATTTTCATGGACAACTTCTCCAAATGGTATAGGAGATCCTCTGTAGTAGCAGGGGCATTCATTAGCAGGCACACATTTGCCACTCTCATCCAAATAAGTTCCATTTACGCATGTGCAGCCGTCAACTGGGACAAACTTGATGCTGCATGTGACATCAGGCTCACTCAGAGACCGGCAGGTGGGTTGACAGGAAGAGATGGTATAGCTGTAGCTCAGGGATTTGGGACATGAGGTGGTGTATTTTGCTTGAGAGAGGAGAATAAAATAGATTGTTAATTCCAGATGGTAAATTCTCATGCGAAAAAAGAAAAATCATAGGCAGTAAAAATAACATGTAAACAATACTGTAGACCTCTGCTTATGTTGCATCTTTCATGTAAATGTATTTCTGAATACTTTCAGGATTTGATCTGAAAAGCTACTGTACATGTGGAGTAAATGATGCATGCAAAGAAGAAAAGATTTTTTCAAATGGAAGTTCAGAAGGAAACCTCCATTTGGTGCTGCCACTCATTGCCAAGAAGACATCTAAACTTCTTGAAGAATGAGACAAGTTGTCTCCCTGAATGTCATCTGGTATGCTGAAAACAGATATACTGGGTGAGCAGAACCCAGCATGCAGCTTCAAAGACATTTAATTTGCAAGTGTTCTGGTTGGTATTACTAATATTGTTATTCTAAAACGTCACATTATCTCTGCCATAACTTGTGATGCTTGCAAAGCTGTAGTAGAACTCAAAGTTGCACAGGAGCAGGTGGAGGCACTTTCGTAACAACAGTCCCTTTCCTAATCAAGCCACGTCTCCCATCTATTCATATTCACTCGTGCCAGCAATGGATTGATTTTAAGGGGACAGCAGAGAATTACTTCCAGGAGTGCACTTAACAAAATCCCTTTCTCATCACTTACTGATTTGTCTAGAAATGAGTAGAAAATAATCTCTGATCAGCAATTTGTATTGATGTGTGTTCTTAGGAAATGGGACAGTGGAGAGTACTTACAGCAGACATCAGCCCTCCATCCCTGCAGCTGGATTCCTTTTTCAGCACAAGCTCTCACATAGGAAGACAGGGCTGCACACAGGCAGTCCTCACTATTTTCACAGTTACACGTGTCAAACATGCAGTTCTAAGAATGGAGAGAAAAATAAGGTCTCAGCACTGGTAATACTGTCAGTCTTTAAAAAACAGTGAACATTGTCTTTCCAGTCTTATTCCTTAATCCTTCTTCAGATATGCTCACTCATAGACGAGAGTAACATAGCTTTATCACTTTCTAGTCTTTGTCTAAGGTTCCTGGCAGGGGAAAATGCAGGTAATGAAAATTCAGTAGATATCTGCAGTTATAATTAGGAAATTATAACTTTGGTCTTAAAGTCTGTTATACATTTCACAGCTTCTTGGTCACCTGAACCATATTAGTGGATATGCTGCACAGTAGCATCCAAAACTATTCACAATGTGCAGCCCGGACATGTCGTTTCACCAGTGTCAATACCTGGGTGACCCCTAGTGAGAAGAATGATTTTCGACACGTTGATAGCAGAATGATGGTAATTAGGTAATGGGCTTTCTGTTCCAAGTGGTTATTAATGAGATGCCAGGCTGATAACGTGGCAATTGACTGATATTCAAACAAGCATTTGACATGCCTTTACATATAATATCTGTCTTGTGTGTAAAACCATCCGAGAGTAAATAGCTGCCTTTTCATCTGCAAACAAGTCCAGATCTTGAAGCCAAGACTGACAACTGAAATAAACTAATGTTACAACACGTAAAGAAACACATGTTGAAAGAAGGAAGTACTGCAGTAGAGCAATGAGGATACAGGCATTGTGTAAGCTGTGTCTGGAACAGTTCCTATTTCTATTGTTTCCAAAGGGAAAAACAGCCTGACAAAGTACCGTGTGGTAAACAGCGGGATTCACTGCATAGTGACAAGCAGCAAAAGGTCCTGTGCTGTCAGTGAGTAGTCCACACCAATGCTGAGCGTATTTTTCTGTGAAAAGAAGAAACCACACAAATGCACATTACTCTTTGTATTTCATTAGTCACAAACCCATGCTGCCCTGGCCTATGATGACAGTTCTGACATTCCATTAAATATCTTCTTCTCCTGTCTTTTTTTTTTTTCTCTTTGCACTCAGCTTGTGGGTTAAGGTTCCTAAAACCAAAGAAGAGGACTTGTTGAAGGGGATGAACAAAAGGTTTCCAAAGATGCTCCTGTAATCCACCTCTCTGACACCAAGTTGTCAGCTTGGACATCTACTCTATTTTCAATGACTTTGCAGTTTGCTTCACTTACACTCCTATCACTCTTCTTTTACATTGTTCCTTATCTTCAGTGCTTTCATTTTGAATATTTGTTTCTCATTTCAGATGTATGTTTTTAGCAAATACGTAAGTCTTTATTTTTTTATATTTGCTTTCCAACAGACATGTTTTCCTTAGGGATGAGCAAAAAGGAAAAAAAACAAACCAGAAGAAATTCTAAGAAGCACTCACCATTGTCAATGCTGAGTGCACAAGGATTCTCAAAACTCTGCTGGATATTAGGGCATGAAGCCTGAGTTTTCCATGTATTAGCAAATGCTGATGCTGTTCCTTCAATTATCCCACTTATAACCTTGAAGTCATCAGTTTGAATGTTATTGAAATTTCCACAGAGACCTGTTGAAAAGCAGTGAAAAGTTTATACTGCTCTTACTACAAAAAAAAGACATTGATCAAGGTGTCTTTGTATTTCATTCACTCACCACAAGTCTGGTTTTTTAAAGAAGCATCCAGGTGCACAAACACTTGCATCACAGGTGTGAACTGCACTTCAACCTGGACACCAAAGCTTGTGTCCATGATCATGAAGAATGATGAAGGTCTGAACATGGTGACATTAGCTACACATGAGAAACAAAATAGTCACTTTCTGAACAAGGCCAAATGTTGGAAACACAATACTGTTCTTTTTGAATTTCTATCACATTTTTTGCAAATTCAGAGGTGAAATAAAGCCAATCTTTGTGAAAATGAGTCAGAAATATACAGTTCAAAATTTGCTTGTGGCTACCAAGTATTAACTTTATTTGCCACCTCAACATAAGCAGTTGGAGATTACTTCTTCGAAGAGAATAAGTAGGAAAAACTGTGTGTCACTGAGAATTAAAAAGAATGCTTCTATTTTTGCTTCTAAGCTTGTACAGAATACACTGGAGCTCTCATTCTGCTGGAGAGGGAAAATAAGATCTGGAGGTCAGATATATCGCATGGAATCCTTAGTTATTGAAGCAGAGAACAAAAATCACATTTCTTTCTAAGCAAGTGTGAGCACAGTAGTAACAAAAAAAGAGGTAAAAGAGGTAAAGAGATGTCTTCTGCCTTCACTTTTGTGCAGTGAGAAGGAAGTAAAGCTGAGAGTAATCAAACCAGGAGACTGTAAATGCTGTTTGCTACTGTTTGAACTCTTGCCTGTGTTTGTCCTGTCTCTCATTTCTCTGTGACACCAAACATCCCACTCTACTTCAAAAGCACTTGTGTCATTCACTGTTAGAGAAAAAAACTACCTGCTGACATGGGCAGCTGGGTGTAGATGGAGTTAACAAACACACCACCATCAGGTCTGACCTCGACGATCTGATAAGGAAGAGGAACAAAAGGCAACTCTGTGAATCACAGAATGGTTTGGGATGGGAGTGACTTTTAAAGATCATCCAGTTCCAACTCCCCTGCCATGGGCAGGGACACCTTTCCCTAGGCCAGGTCGATTAGGGCCCCATCCAGCCTAACCTTGAACACTTCCAAGCGTGAGGCATTCACAACTTCTCCGGGCAACCTGTTCTAGTGCCTCACCACCCTCTTCCTTATAGCTAATCTAAACCTGCCCTCTTTCAGTCTGAAGTCATCCCCCCTTGTCCTATGACTTTGTACCCTAGTAGAAGTCCCTCTCCAGCTTTCTTGTAGGCCCGTTTTAGGAACTGAAAGGCTTGTCTAAAGTCTCTCCAGAGCTCTCCCTTCTCCAGGCTGAACAACTTCAACTCTCTCAGCCTTTCCTGAGAGGTGCTCCAGCCCTGTGTTCGTCTTCGTGACTGCCTCTGGACCTGTTCCCACAGGTCCATGTTCTTCTTATGCTGGGGACCCCAGAGCTGGATGCAGCACTCCAGGGGGTCTTCCCAGAGCAGAGTAGAGGGTAAGAATCCCCTCCCTCACCCTGCTGGCCACACTGCTTTGGATGTAGCCCAGGCTGGCCTTCTGGGATGCCAACCATGCGTGAAGAATAACTGTAGTCCAAAGAGTAATAATGAGGACTCCAATGATATTAATTAAACAGATATTCAGTAAAAAGGGTAGATCTTAGTGATTTCACCTCCCCCTTATTTCTGCTTCGTACACTTTACTAAATTTCCCTGCCAGAAAAGAATTACTTCTAAAGGGACTTTCTCGGCTTTTTAGGGAATTACATCATCTTGTTTTCTTTGAACACATCTTAGTGATTAATTACATCCCTAACTGTTGTAATTGTAATTACTAACCTTGAACCTCATGGTTTTTTTCCATCTAATTGGCAGAGAAAATAGCTTTTTTCTGCTTTGTGAGTACATTGTGTTTCTTAATGAAATTCCTCAAAGCCAAATTTATGGCTGATCTGATTTTCATAACAAAATCCACTTCTTTTCACTTGATTAAAAATATCATGTACTCATCACATATGCTGAAAACCTGACAAAGAAATGCATCTCCCTGACTGATTAAGCCCTAGCTTCTTTTCTCCCCATATTTTTATTGTGCTTATTTTGCATTCTTACAGTTTGTCCTTTATTCATGTTGAGGGTCACTGACTTTAAGCAGGTCTCAGTGTCGGTTAGGCCACACTTGCGTAGTTCTACCAGGATGGTAAATTGTTCATCTTTACAGTCCTGGAAAAAAAAAGGGTCAAGTTATTTCACAGAAGATTAATTAAAGAAAATTTCCCTATAAAATTTTCTCTCATTCTGAAAAAGTATTTCTTTTTCAGGAGAAGATACAGACTCTAGCAAATTCCAGACCTTCTTCGGCTGAAGATTCAATTTTGCCCTGTTTTAGTTATTAGGAGCAAGAAATGTAGAATCTGGATTTTATTGATTATATCCATTTGGATATCAAGATGGAGATCCATATTCATATTTGGTGGTTTTACTCATGATGACTTCTAATGTTTGATTCAATTCTACTCTAACTCTCATCTTTCTGTAGCTGGTATCAATGCCAGACAAAAATTTCAGATAAAATATATTTCAGGTGAACCTTTTATTTCCTTTCACTGAATTGTGCAGATGGGAAAAAAGGAAAACAAACAACAAACAGAAAAAGCCCTTAAAAGATCAAAACATTTCACTTACATATGACTGTAACTAAATATTTTAATTATAATTAATTTCCAATTTTCCTATTTTGAGTTATTTTAAAATGTTTAAAAGCTGAAATGTATCAGTTAACTTTAAGTGATTTTCTGTATTTGAACTCCACATAAATGAAAAAAAAAAAGTCTGTTTTATAATCTCTTTTTTTAAAAAAACAGTTAGTGTAATTTTTAGTTAGTTAGTGTAATTTGACCATTTGGCCAAATACCATATAATAGAGTAACATGGCAAAAATAATGCAACCCAGTAAGAAAGCTGGATTAGTTGTACTGAAAGTTGCACACTAAGCAAATTCTTAAAAAAGACAGTGCTGTTCAATTGCTCTCTCACAGAACTGGAAGTTTTCCAGTGAGCACTGTTGCAGCTGAAGCACAGGCGACGCAGAAAAAAATGAAGGTCCTAGTCAGAGCTCCAGTTGAGGGAAATGATAAAACCCCTTTTATTTAATTACAGGCAGGCCTTATATAATCCCTGCATTGGTCTATGGCAGGGATCATTGGTCCCTGGTCCAACCACCTCTCCCAGTGATTGGCCAGACCCCACACCACCTGTTAGACTCCTAATAGGACACACCTGCAAGGTGTTTAGAAAAGCATCTTGCTTGGTGTGTTGAAACCAAGGACTTAACAGAATACTTGCAAAATGGTGGATTTTTCTCTGCCAGCAGCTTTTCAGCATCCACAGAGCACCACACACGGTTGCATGACATCCTAATAATTAACTGATGACTGTCATTGGAGCGGCAGCGTAGCAAACATCTGGCTAAGTGGCAGAGAATTTAATGTCTGTATATCAGAAGCGCTAAGCTTCGTAAGTCTTGGCTGAGATCATGTTTTCTTTCTATAAATGTATAAAGCTTTATGACCTAGAAGTATCTTCTGAGTCCCACCTTAGAGAGGACGTAAGTGCAGTCTCCGTGGTGATCATAATGCTTCTTATCATATGTGGAAATGTGGGAACCTCCCACTACAGAGCACGTTCCTGGGCATGACTTGTCTTGGCAACTCCACTGGCCCCCATTACAGGAACTGGAAGAGTAATGTTAGCTGAAATCAGTGACAGTAGTCCAGAAAAAGAGGACACACAGGTTCAAGAATTTCCAAAACGCAGTGAACTTGTGATGCAACGCATGGAAAGCAATGACTCTGGTAACCATTCTCCTTGCTTATCTAATTGTTTTCCTTCTTTGGGCAGGTGAACTCTCCGAAACAGGTTTTGGATAAATAATCATTTGGTTTTTTTCAGATAACATAAAGGACAATGACAAGTTAAAATATCTTCTGGGCATTTTTTAAATACAAATGTATCATAAACTAATAAATAAGGTAAATCCACTTCTGCTCCTGATGCAGACTGTGTCTATTTTCAAAGCTGATGTGGTAGAGCACAGGGGCAGGATTAATAATTGTGAAATGAACCTTGCATTGTGTCATCCTTTGCTTTCTCCAGAGAAAATAAATATTTGCAAATACATTAATGACTACAAATTTATTCCCCTTAGAGAATTACAAATGTTTGAACAAAATAAACAAAGAAGCAGCATTTTAATTGACTGGTGAGAAATCTAAACATTGTAAATCCTTGCTTTGATCACCATGAGATAGAGTGCAAACCTGGTTACAGCTGTCGCTAAATAAAACAAATAATGTTCTTTAAGGGTGCTTTGGAACTGTAGTGGTCAGTTAAATACACATATCAATTACCAATGATGCAATTGCATATAATAAACTGTTAAACCCATTAAATCTATGAGAGGAAATAGTGAGTCTATGAGAGGAAATAGTGAGTTAGAAAAGTAACAAAGGTTACCAGGTCTGGCATGGCTCTGAAAAAGAGGTTCCTGTAGTATAAGTTTTGCCATTGTAAACACAGGAGCACTCCTGCTGGGGAATGCAGCCAGAATTGTTGATGTCATCAAATACAGTCCCTAGATTAAAAAAAAAAAAAAAAGTCACAACTTTGACCAATTGAAGAGGCATTTCCTATACACCATTTTATTTGTTACAAATCCTAAATGTCTTCTTAGCACGAGACCTGCAGTTGTTGTGAGTGGACATACCAATGCTGAGGACAGCAGGACTAAGTTTGCTGAGTGAAGGATTCAACCTCTGTATGCTTAGATTCCACCTGCTCTGAAAGAGGGACCTATTGTAGCACAGGTGGCTGGTTGAAAGATTGGTCTTGATCTGTTTGCTGTTCTTTTCCCCTGCTTTCTGAGTGTTGCACATGTATTGGCAATTAATTCAGACATATTTTCTCAGCTGACACATGACAAATCTTTGTCACTATGTGAAAAATACAACTGTATGAGGCTTAAATCTCATGGAACCTACCCAAATCCTACAGGTAAGCTCTTACTCTTTGAGATCAAAGATGTGAGTACTTAAGGACTTGCCTGGGGGGCAGAAACAGCCATCAATGCAGTGTTCTTCACAAAACAGAGATCGTTCAGGATTCGTGCATGTATCAGCACAGGGGGTGTTGCACTCCTGGTACTGCATGTTGTAAGGACACTTCTTGGCTGAAATTCAAAGGAAGAGATTTTGGTTTTTTCAGTCAAAAGTATTTCTAGTTCACCATACATGTAAATATTTATATCCATTTAAGTTTTTCAGCTAGATAAAATAAAACCACACCAAACTGCTGATTGACCACTAGCTCTCAAAATTTGCAAGTTTAATTACTAGATCCCTATTTTACAGTTGAGATGTGCATTCCATGACTCTGGTGCTGAACTTGCTAATGACTGGATTTCTGGGGACGGCAAGGTAATGACCTCAGAAAGCCAGTAAGGTCTTTGTTTCTACTGAAGGCTCCCTTCCCCATAAACAGCTGTACTGTTAGTGAAATGTAAGATTTAAATTCCTAAAGCTTTTGTATATATGCATTTTGAGATACCATCAGGACAAAGAGATCATCGTGGACTTTTGTTTTGGAGCAAATGCTGGTGACAGTATCAACAACCACCCACCATAATCAAGTATATGTTTAAATCAATGCAAACTCATCACTATCAAGCAAGAAGAGATAAATAGGTGATTAACCAGCCATACACCTGTGAAGATCCAATCAGTTAATTGAGAACAACAAATGCTGTAGCCACCATGAGGAAAGGGAATGAGAATACAAGGAAGCAAGGAAGCAAGTGAGCAAGCATGCAAGCCAGCCAGCCAGACAGCCAGCCTTATTCTTTCTTCTTCTTTCTTCTTCTTTCTCCTTTGTTTGCTTTCTTCACTGTACCAGTTCATTAAATTACACTTTGACTCTTGTTAGAGTATCCATGTAAGTGTTTTGGTAGTGTTTAATTTAGTTTGCATTAAAATCCTTAGCTCTTTTGCTGAAGTCTTCGTGCTGGAACTCATACATCAGAATTTTCTGAAGAATTCAGTCTTGAACAGTCTGTAACTCCTCCTGCATCCTCAGCGTTATTTGAAAGCTTGTTGTTTGTTAGTTACTGAGCATAAAGTAAAGCTATCTCCAGTGATACTCACGGCACAGTTTTGAGGTTCTCCAGTCCAGAGGCTGCCCACCAGCATGAGCACACTGCCGGGAGTACTCAGCAAAGGTGTCACAGATGCATGAGCTGTTTTCAGATTCTGCAGAGCGGCACAAGTCATCTTCACAAGCCTTAATGTAATCTTTAACATCAACTAGGTCGTTACACTCTGCAAATGCAGAGCTGGTCAATGTTTTCTCGCATATGTCATCCTTTGGAGAGAAAAAAATAAACAACTCCCAGTAAATAGAAAGATGTTGGCGGGGGGGGGGGGGGNGTGCCGGGGGGGGGGGGGGGTGTTGGTGCGGAGCTGGTATCGTTGTTCTGTGTAATTATTATGTAACAGGATCTTATAGCTCTCTTTAAGTTGTTGTTGCCTGGGGGCTTTTCCTATTGACCTCTATGAAATTGTATAAGGGAAGAGATAAATTCGAAAGAAAAAGAAAAGGATAGTCGAAAGATCCTTACAAGATTATCAGGGCAGTTATATGTTGGGATAGAAGTGGTGTCTTCACAGTGTTCTGTTGGCCCATCCATTTTCTGCAAATTCCCAAACTGCAAGGCTGTCATCTCAATATCTGTAGAAAAGAAGTTTAGTAATGAAGGTTGGAGGTTTTTGTACGTAGCAAATGCCTGTTATCTTCTTTTTCTCTCAAGAATTTGAGTCAAAACTGGCCGAGGCAGTTAGCTCCCTTAAGCCTTTAAATATGATCATTACCCCTTCCAAAGGAAGCACTACATCGCTGCCTCAATTTCTTTTGTACAGCACCCTGGAAAAAGTAAACATTGGCAAACAATTCTCAGCCAATTACATCTAGATGCACACTAAGATTTTTGCCAGAAAAATAACAAATTCTTTCCAGATTATATTGAGCCCATACAGGGCAGAGGAAAAAAAATCTAAACAGGGATGTGGACAATGGAGACTGCTGTAAAACAGGGTTTAGGGAAAATGCTCAAGCTGGGAATAGTTAAAAAGATAAGATCTTACAAAGATTATGCAAATCAGCAGGGAAATGTGGATATACTGATTTTGAGACAAAAATGAAACAAGGAATGCACTGTCTAGAAAATATAATTGACTTCTGTTTTATTGAATGTATTTCTATATTTATTTTTCTTATTAGTGAAAAATCTGCTCATTTTTATGGACTTACCTGATTAGTTATGCCAGCATAACCACAATGTACAACAATTGGCATGCAAAAGATACGCACTCAGTTGTTAGCACCAGGACTATATTTACACTCAAGGCATTAAATTACATAATCTGATCTCCACACTACACACTTTTAAAAACAGATTGAATCATATCTTCTATGTGAGCTATTTAACAAGATGCGAAAGAGGAATGCTAATGATGTCAGAGCCTGTTGGAGACCCCGTAAACCAATTTTTTTTTAAATTTAAAACACTTACTGTTTGAAACAAACTCATTGTATACAGGAAAGCCATTGAAGTCACCACAAAGTCCACAAGTCTGATTGGCATATTTCTCATTCAATTCCAGCTAAAATGATGAATAGTAAGTTGACGGAAGTTAGTATAAACGTTCTAAAGAATATTCGAGACCAGAGAAAACACTTGCACCTGCTGTTTCTTAGTATTTTTGTAAGATCTGTAGAATTTTATTTAGCAATTTAATTCAAACGTAAGGATAGAATAGAGTCAGCTTAGATTTGACTGCAGAGTCCAAGCCATTGATACTATTGATACAGACTTCAGATTTCACTGTAGTATCTATAATGTTCTCAGCCACTTTCTAGTGATTCTTCAAGAAGAAAACCAAATCCACAGCAGAAATGAAGGCCTAGGAGAGTGAAATTCTGCTAAAAATAATGTTTGAGGGGGTAGTTGGGCCCTTTAATGATACCAATAGCTAACGATGTAATGAAAGTGATTTTTCATCATATTTTAAACAGATGTCTGCTATCCACTAGGTATAAATCCATGTAATCTTTTTAGGACTACCTGGATACAAGCTTATCTTTACTAAGAAATAATTGCTCAACAGTATGAGATAAGAAGGCAGCAGCAACCCCCTAAACAGGTAGGGACAGGCCTAATCAAAATTAGCTCTAGTCTCTAGAGCTGTAGACAAGTTCAGGGGCAGTTCTTACCAGGATACTGTCCTTTTCATTCCACAATAACACAACACCGATTTTACTGCCAGCTTTCACATAAATGCTGCTCTTCTCTATCGTAATACCAGATTGACTATATGGCAGTTGAACTCTGGGAAAAAGCAGAAAAAATGCCAGTTAACTTCTGAACCATGTGTTTGATAAGAAGAATGGAAAGTCTTGTGGTATCCGGCATCTGTAGAGATTTGGAAAGAGAAGCAATTACAAAGTAAGATGGTCCAACATTATAAAATACGGATCTAAACGTGGATCCAACTTCTCAGAACGTTTCATCCAAATTTTATATTTGAGGCAATCCTTAAGAGAAGGGTTGGTTTTCTGTGATGGGAATTAATAGCATTTCATTCATTATTTGTGTTGGTAAAATTCTCAGATTTATTGAAGAACACATAATTGTTCCCCCCCAAACACACCAAAGTACTTGGCAAGATTGGAAAAAAAAGTCTGTGGTTACCAAAGAACTGTTAAGAATGAACTCACCTATTGCCATCGATCATGACAGCACCCTCTGTTAGTTCGGCAACGACACCTTCGAGTTTCATGGTGATGCGGTTGATTTTTGGGGTGTTTTCCACCACTTCACGCCTAATCTGGATGTTGAAGTCTTCATAGGGAGCGTTGCAGTGGGATGCAAAAACATAATTACAGAGCCCAGGGTAGGTGAATATGTCTCCATCAAAGGTCTTGAAGTGGAAGTTGCCCCATGTGCTGCACACACGGCCGTTGTGAGCAGGATTGGAAGCTGTGAATTAAAACTGGCTGTTAAAGAATGACTTAAAATCCCCAGCCTTCACATGGGGAAAATCAACTTGTCCAAAGCTTCATTTTCTCACTGAACATATTTTGCCTGCCTACCTCAATTTTTTGTTTTCTACCTAACCATTATGCAGCTGTGTATTCATTCATCACCCATCTTTTATCTGTCACTCAGATACCCCTATAAAGGGTTATAGTGATGTTCAGCTAGAGCTTAATTAGTCACCTTCATTTCAGCTAAGACAACAGTTTATTTCTTGTCACCCTGTTTCTCCTCTGAATTATCCATGACTTCCTTTACCAGTGCCATTCCCCATTTTTATTGAAGTCTTCTCTCTATATCGCCTAAAACTGAACACTTACTGAACCCATTTCATTTCCTTTACTTACGTGTTATTGCTAAATTTGTCAGCAGTGGTGGGATGATGTTCAGGTTAGCTGAAATTCTGATAGAAGCTAGAAAAAAATCAGAAAGAAATCAAAAACTAGTATTATAACAACACCAAAATTTGCACCTAGGATAGACCCAGGAAGGACTAGAGAGTTAATATGCCAGATCCAAGGAAACAATGCTAAGGCTGTTTTATTTTACACAGGTTAAAAGTACATACTAAAATTTGAGCTCAAGATAGTTAAGTCATAAGAAATTGCTTTCAGCTGTGATGATCTGAATTTTTTACATTTTAATTTTGACCCTTTTATGAAACTGTGTTGCATTAGGATATTGGAATTCTTCAGAGACACTGAATATTACAAAGGGCTAAGCTGTACTAAATTAGCTTCTTACTGGTACAAAAGCATAGTTACCTTCTCATTACACCTCCTCTTTTTAAGGAGGGAATAAAAACCTTAATTATTATATTTTCTCAGCTTTATATTTTTCTATTAACAGGCTGAAAACCCTTCAAAGTGGCCACAAATTGGTTGTATAGGACGGATACAAATCATTACACGGTAAAAGAGAGGATGGGTTGTCATCTTGATTTCCCAACATCAGCCACTAATTTCACAGCAGGCCAAAGCGGTCTCACTTCCTTTTTTAAAAGGAACCAAACATCACTTCGGTTTTATATATACGTGTTCATGCACATATGCATACAGCCTCCTCAAACATCTGTTTTCTTAGTTAACTATGATTATACAAATATAACCATACTCTGTGTGTACTTAGTAAGTGGTGTCTAGTAAATATATTACTATTCTTAGAGAGAGATGCTTGTTAATACACATTTCATTTTATCTGACACTATTGGCAATGTGATAAGGAGGAGTTTTTTAAGGTGTTTTTATTATTCAGTGTAGATGTAGCAAATAAATACAAATATACAGCATAAACAAATGTACCATTTCGTTTCTGCAGAAGACCCCCAGAGAACTGACTTCCTATTTGGATTCCAATCTGACCTCCTGTGAAAAAAATGTGAAAAGCATTAAGAGTAATATCCTGTATCTGAACTTTTAAAGCAAAGCATTTAGCTAGGATCAAAGGACCCAGATACATGTCTGTAAAACAAAGGAGAGAGTCCTTTAACATACCAGAGAAAATGAAACAGTTCCCCAAGAAAGCTAAAATGTAATTATAGGAAGAGATGTTCTATTACAAATACACAAAGTTTGTAATCCAAATAACATATGTATATCTGCTTTCTTTGTTTGTCTCAAAACTCACTGCAAGAGATTCTAATGACTGGATAACAGCCCTTATTTCACTGCTGCACTAGATCTCACTAATATGTGAAACAATACAGGAGGAATTCACAAAATGCAGGCAAGTAATTTATTAAAATTGTGTAGAAGCTAGGTTATAAGAAAAGGCATGGAAGTGGTTAAAAGAATCAAGGGACTTCAAGCTTGATCCAATAACAGCTGCAGATATTTATGACAGTTTCTTTAGGGTCTAAGCATAGGGCCTTTTCTCAGGGAGCAGACGGGAAACCTCAGTCAGGCATCTAGATTTGCTTTACAGCTGGATACAAGAAGGTATCTCTGAGGGACAGTACAACAGCCACAGCTTAAGCAGTAACCCAGAAATAACCAGATGAACCAGGTTTCCTGTTATACCCATCTACTCACTCAGAGATGGTTCAAACTCACATCTCTGCAGAAAACCTTAAGCATCATAAGTCTATGGAAGTCTATTTGACCAAGGGTTCTTGCTACAACACCTGAAGCAAAGACTTTTGAGAGATGACGAATACTCTCCTGAATGCTTTAATTCCTAGAAAAAGACTGACCCTGACCTCCTGGGTTGACATTTTAAGGTCTTGGATTTTAACAGTAAATATGTCAGGCACTTCCTGAAAAAGTTGAAGGGCTACAACTTTATTTTGTGAAGGACTGAATCCAGTCAGGATGTGATAACTGTGCTTGTAACATATTGATTAATGTGTACCTATAACCTGCCAAGTCTAAATCCTCACAGGATTTAAGTGTTGAAATGACTAATATCTGAATCCTTATCTGGATTATGTGAATGAGCACTGTAGGTGTCTGAAGAACTTCTCAGTCAAGGCGGAACTGCCTATGGAGTTTATCCTAAGTTAGGCCCCCTTTTTCCTTTTACAGTAGGTGAGAAGAGTTTACTGAGTCAAAACTGCATCCATAAGACCCAACTCACTGAACTGAGAGCCATACTGGTGGAAGAGGGGGAAATGCTGAAGTCAGGGGTGTGCCATAAGCCCCAGTCCCCTTTGGTGCTTGCATTCCCTGCTGAGCATTTCCTCCACTGAAGAACCTCAGCCCATGTACCTCCCTGAAAGCTGAACAACTATCTTTGCCTTTAAAATAATTGGATTAGGGATACCTTTTAAAAAAATTTTTTTTTAAAATATAACTTCTGGCTGTGCACCATGTAAGCAGATTTATTACTTGGTCCCAGAGCTAAAGAATGCCTGTCTGAAGGAATTCAAGTCTCCTATCCCAAAGAGGACCCCAAGAGACTGGCTTTGGAGGAGAGGGTTCTGGGCAGCCCCACCACAGCTAGAAGTTACTGCAGTGTCTGCAGTTTCTTTCAGCTCGAAGGTTTTAATTCTTTTCTCATTTAAATTTGTGCTTGACTGCTAGTGATGTGCAAAGAAGTAACGTGGGACAGAGTTTAACCATTTTCCATTTCCTGCTCATCTTTGGGTATCATAGATAATAACATTAAGTAAAAGTATTCGCATCATTAGAATTTATACTGATTATAATTGATGAAAATACAATTGGTGAAAAAAATTGATACTGATCAGGTAAGACAAATACCTCTTTAACTCTACATAAAAGGCTGAAGTTTGCTTTCACGTTACACATCCATAGGAATCTCAGCCGGCATAGAATCATAGAAGGTTTGTTTATTCTAGTGTGGGAACCTTTGTAACAGAGCAAAATAGATCTATACATGTATTTTGTTCTGTTAATTTTTCTCAAGGAAACAGCAGGAGCTTCTGTTTACTTAGCAAATACATAATTCCCAAGGAAATTCTATCTGCATTGGTTTGTTTAGCAATTACACAATGCCACGTTGTTTACTATTATAAAAATAAGTATCAGTTGTAAGATAATTTAGTATTTGATAATTTGGAAACTAACCTAATTGTTAAGAATATTTGGATGCATCCTGCAAAGTCCACATCGAGCTGGTAATTATTGTTGTCATCGGTTCATAAAAGTTAATATTTGACACGAAACATAAAGGCAGGCACGAAATGTTTGTGGAGATGGCACGGGATAGGACCAGCATTCTTTAGGCCGGATATCGGAAAATATTTTCCTCAGGGCGTGATTCAAATAAAGGGGTGTTTGCTGAACACTGTCTAATCACCACTCATTTTTCAAAGCAGTTTATCAGATTAGCACTGCACAGGAGAAATAACTTTCTTGTTCCTTGAATGGCTGGAACCACTTCTGACCGACATTGCGTAACTCCGAACATAAGTTTGTACTCTACAAGACCGTTGTGTTTTCAAGTGCAATATAGATCATCTGGCCAGTGTTTTACTGTTTATTTCACAAACTATAAAGCAGCCTAAAATTAGATTTGCACTTCTCAATGTTTTGAAAATGATATGCAAGATAAATTTACCTAGGCAATTCGCAGGTTTTAAAATGTTAGCAGACAGGCCAGAAATTACTGTACATGAACGGGACTGACTTATCAAGTTGTACTCCTGCAAGGAGTTCCAATTTGATTGGTTCCATCAACTTAACAGGGTTACTCATATTAATAAAACCTGCCAAGACCAGCCCTGATGGATATAATATTGACAGGTGAAAAAAACCTATCCAAAATAAGGGATTGTAGTGTCACATAAATCTCCCTGCCCTCCTCATACTCAGTATCTGTAATTTATATAAGTATTTTGCATAGAGTATTATAAATTAGTTGCTGCTCAATTAGTTACTGAAAATCCTTGCCACATGAATATTCCCTCCCGGTTTCTTTTGCAAAAGAAGTTGTAAGAAATGTTGAAGAATCTGGAATTAGCCCCTGGTAGGTGACAAAATACTGGAAAAGATTGACAAGTGGAGTGATCTAGCAACTGGAAAATGTAGTGGTTTAGATTTCATAAGAAGCATAACGTTCATAATGAATTCTAATACAAAAAGCAACAGGAATAAAATGCTTTTGTAAGGCATATGTGATACTGAAAAACTGAAATTTTAAGACATGAATAAGAGTTCTTTTGGATTTGATCGTCAAGGCTACTTTCCACATGTAGATATATACAGAATTTTGAGGCAATATTAAATCCCTCCAGTTAACAGACAGACATTTAATATTCAACGAAAATATATAAAGAAATCTTGTCAACCACCTCCTCTATGAATCAATTAGTATAGTTGTTTAAAATATATTACTAGGTCTAAACAGAGTATTTTTTCTTTTCCAATAAAAAAGAAAACTTCTTACCTATTTGATGGACGAAGCAAACTGCTAACAGGAAAGCCCATTCTGGTAGCCATATCCCCCTGCCAAACCCCATCTTGAGTGGAGTTTGGCACAAGGATGTTGGGTCTAAACTTGATCAGGACCGTAGTTCATCTGTGCTTTGTCGCTCTTATATAGTAGGTGAGTTTGGCTTCAGTCCCAGATTGATTCAGAGAGTGTAGAAAGGTGAGGTTTGGGGGATTTTAGTTAATGAACAGGTAAACAGAGGATGCTCTTCCTTCCTCAGAAACTGGCCAATGGTATTTGCATTTTGGGAGGAGTAAATACATCTACGTACGTACATTTTAAGGTTCAATCTAGTAAAGAAACGTAACATGATTGCAAATAAAACGCAACTCCTCCTCCACAAAGAGCAGGTCCTGGAACAAATTTAATGTGGTGTTGCTTTACAGTTATGCAGATGGCTTGCAAGTTACTGTTCTAAGTTTTTCAGTACTATAATTGATGCCAGGCGGCTCCTTGGTGAAAAAGCCCACTGATTTCTGAAGTCTGAGGAGATGTGGAATAGTTCATGTGGGGACCCAGCATTAAGAAGTCCCTCCATGCTTTTTGGGGCAGCTAATCTTCTTGTAAAAAGAACAGAATAATAACCTCAAAGGGTCCTGCAGTCTCCCGTGGTCACTTTGAGTGCATGCTATGGAAACTCCTCTGTGTGGCACTGACAGGCGTTAGGCACCCATCTGAGATAGACTCAGCCAGCTTCACCTACACCTATCCTGCATTTGTCAGAGATGGCCTTAAACCTTGAAATCTACTTTCGAATTCTCTGGTTTTGCCTTCTCATAGAAAATATCAGGAGTAATTTCAGCCAGCCAGCCAGCCAGTCTTATACCAGCTTTCTAGGACTAAAAAGATTGATTATAGTCTGTGATCATGATGACATTGTTTCAGAATCATTCCTGTTTAACTCCATTCACATCCACAGAGTTATGAGAACTACAAATTAGAGAAACAGGCAATGAATCAAGTGTACGAGGTTTGCCAGTAAAGGTTTAACAGACCTTTCTTTTCCTGAACATTGACTTTTCGCAGTTTTATTGTGTAATCATTTCAAAAGCAGGAACAAATGCATACTACAATAAGCACAGACAGTATTGCTACTTCTTGTCACTTTATCTTTTTTAGCTTGACAGTGGAGATAGGTAGGATGAGTTGCTCTGGGCAGATTTCTGTCTATTTCCTAGGTCAATAGATCTTACTTTAATATAGTAAAAGATGGACAAAACTATTCAAAGTTAGTGAAACCATTCTTTTAAAACTGCTAGGTTTGGCAAAAACAATTCCCAGTCCAGCACTTGGTATATGCATCATTTTCCCTCAGCTCACCCTCAGCTTCAGCCTCCTCACAGCTTACCAGAGTTTAGGTAGCTGATGGATTAAAAAAATCTCCATCATAAAATATGGAATGGAAGCTGCGGCTCAGTGGGGGATTTAGCCAGAGGGACCTGGGAGATATAATTGTGGTGGAGGAGCCTCAGGAGTAAGGAGCAAAAAACTCACAAAAACTAGGATGTGTGGAGAGGCAGAAAGGACTTTCTTTGGGTACAACGGGGCAGTTTTACCTTCTACATGTCTGTAAGACTCAGTTCAGCAGTCTCTGCTTGTGTTTATCATTTCTGCTTGAAATGATACGGGGATAATTATAAAAGAGGAAGGAGACAAACTTGGGAAGGTGTCCTAATTGTAAAATGGGATCACAGCCATAACCTAACTCCCTTGGGTTCTTATCAAAGTCTTACCCTGCAATTATAAATTTTAAAATATTTCCGTAAAAGAATAGGAGAGTATAATACAATATTCCATTCAGGTGTTGCTGAACTGAATGGTGTAGTTTTCTTTCATTTTTTTCCTGTTCAGCCCCTATTTCCACTTTTGTTTAGCTCTAAAGAGATCAGAGCCTCACACATTTAGTATTATAAAATAAATTTTAAATAGTTTCTTTAAGGAGTGTTATCTGGATTTGATTTCTGGATTTAAATCAGTGGAACCTTGCTATGGCAGTATTGGGGTACTTAAGTCAACATTTTGACCTGCTATAGCATGAAACATGTTCTCTGTCAAAATGTCCAGGATGTTTGATGAAGTTACTTCTTCCAAATCAGTAGTAAGCTGTTTACACACTCTAGATCTGTATCTTTATGCTTCGGCAGACCAGGAGAAAAGAAAATACTGCATTTCCTGGCCACAGAACATTGTTTTATTCTGTGCCAGTACTCATAATGAATACAAATGCATCTGTACATAGAGAAGGCAAATGATTTCTTGTTTACGTGACCAGTTAGCTGTACTAAACAAATATACTCTAGTCTCACTTAAACAATTAGACAAGCCACCCAACAAACTTGGCTTTCAGCAACCAATGTGCATATACCTTTAACAACAGGCTGCTTGTGATGGTTAGAAAGAGCAGAGCTTGCCTCCCTTCTCAGTTACACCCACCTCTGCATGAGGGGCATAACAGAAAGTCAGGACCTTCTCGTGTTGCTTTGAAACATTCAGAGAGAGTGTCTTGTTTTCCACCGGAGGTGTTAAGAGCAAGGGAATACCAATAAAGGCATGAGCTTGCTGAGGGGGTAATCAGTGCTTTTCATACTCATCTGGTAAAGGTGAGGAGGGTGTCTATACCTAGGATGACTAGGTGTGTCACTGGGGTCAAGGCTGCTGTTCCTTTGTCCTGTCTCTTTTACCGGGATTGTTGCTAAGCAGAGTGCTAATATCAAGCACTTCCTTTTTCTCCTATGATAGTTTTTAATTTTCACTTTCATAACTCTTTGTGACCAAAGCAACGCATGTCAGACTTGAATATGTTATTCCACTAAGCATTTAGCAGTGCACAGAGAAGGCTTTCCCAGTTGTACTCAAAGGTGTCCTTGAAAAGATATTACCCAGGTACTTATATCAAACCTTCTCATTTTCTGGAGTTGTTATGATTGCTACTGCTCACACTGAGATTTTTGATCTCTAGGGATGATCAGACATGTTCCAGTATTCATCTTATCCAACCTTACAGCCTCTGTCTTCCTCCCTCTCCACCCCAAGAAGTGGATGAAATTGTTAATAACATAAGAGGTGCAGAAGAAATTCAGGTCATTTGGCTAGGTGGCTTATGAAATTTTGAAAGCAATTGGGTTTTTTTTGGTTTTTTACTGATTGCCGGGGGAATCAGGTCTGTAGATGAAAGTATCACAAAAATAGAAGGGTTTAAGCAAACATATTCTTTGGTCACAAGAATGGTTGTTTCAAGTGGTTCGTATAGACAAAAAAAAAAGGAGTTCAAGGACTTTTCAGTTTCCCAGACAATACAGTGAGAAGAGCTTTTTACATAGCTAGGGAGGGACAAGCACTCACCTACAGCTGTATGAGGGGAAAGAAACCCCAGAAGCAAGTTTTGTAGTGTTCTAATAACAGAAACGTAGCAGCTGTTTTTACTGTTAATGTATATCACCCCTGCGCTAAGGGACCACAGTTTTTGGTACAGGCTGGCACTAAACCAAAGCACTTTCATTTCCAAGAGGGAATTTTCAGGGAAACATCAAAGGCATTATTTATTTCTTTCCTGCATTTTTGTCTGTTTTTCTCAGTTTTAATGTGTGTGAAAACCAGAATCTTGTCATCTCAGCATCAACTCCAGAATATTAAAAGTTTTGAGTAAAATACCTGGGCAATAGGTTTTGAAGAACACCTTCAGGATAGATCTGTAGAGTTGACAGACACCAGTTATGGGAAAATTATTGGAAGTCATTGGAAGTTAACTGCAACAGCTAAGGTATATGGCTGACAAATATTCTTCTCTCATTTTGATCTTGTATCAAAAATCTGTACCAATGGATTGATCACTGAAAGCACCTCTTGTAACAGTAAATCAAATAATTCTGAGAATGCATATAATACTTTCAATTTTACCCTTTTTTCTTGGTTTCTTTCATAGAAGAAGGGGCAAAACTTGATTATACAGGTTTAATCTAAAATTTCAAACACCAGATAAAATGTCAATATCATATATACTATAAATATCATAATTACAACCTGTAAGTAGATAATATAATATGAGGGTGGCAAAGGTAAGCATTCAGAATTTAGGTAGAGGTAGTAGTAAGTCTGTTAATGAAAGCCAAGTTCATTGGCCTTCTGTGTTCAAATTACAACAGTAGAGTCAAGAACTTGTACCTCCTCACAAGTGTGATAGAACAGAGATAGCTGGGACCCAGGTTTTGTGCCTGGGTTGGGTTTGTGCCCGGGCATTGTGCCTCAGATCTGTGAAGTCATTGCTTGCCATGTCAACTGGCAAAATGAAAGAATTGGATTGGTCAGAGAAGAGGCTATTGTGGTGTGGAAAGCAATGTAACATAATGACAGCTTGCAATTAACGTCAGTGAAGTTGGTATTAACTTAAGCAGAGGATCCGGCACACCCTTTCCCCCAAGCTCTGTAAAGGTTTAGTTGCTCTCTTCAGCTTGCCCTGCTCAAGCTGTTCTTGCCTGTCTCTGATAGCCTCAGTGACTCTTTCCTTCCATCAGTCTACAGGTTACTCCCTGGGGTTTTACCTTCCCGCCCTACCCAGGGATTCACTCTCCACCATTTATTTCAATGGTCTGTTAACTTCCCCACAATAAATATATGCACTGCCACTGTGGAAGAAAATGGTGGATGTTCTCTGGCCATGGGCTCCTTTCCCTGGTTCTTAGAATAGATGATACAGTCTGTTTTTTTATAGTATAACATGTCACACCACTTGAGAAATCTCATGGAGGTTTCTCCAGGGAAAACAAGGCTGAAAATCATGTGGAGAGAAAGTTAAACTCTAACAGTGAATGGCAGATGAGCTCTGTGTTATATATTGTTATCACTTTTTAGTTTATTACAGTAATTTTAGAACTGGTTATGCAAGGTACTCTGGAATGTGGAAGAAAACTTTCTATGGAGATTAGATTGTCTAAATAGGGGAAAAAACGTGAGAGCTAAGAGCAGTGAAGGTTAGAAGTAATGATGTAACTTGCCTCATTTGTCAGCAGTCAACATTCCTTAATTACAAAGTGACACCTTAAGTGTGTGGTTGTGTTAAAGATCGTCTAGTTCCAACCCCCCTGCTGTGGGACACCTTCCACGAGGCCAGGTTGCTCAAATCCCTATCCAGCCTTGTTCTGAACACTTACAGGGATGGCACATCTACAGATCATCTCAGCAGCCTGTTCCGGTGTTACACCACCCTCACAGTAAAGAATTTCTTCTTCATATCTAATCTAAACCCGTCCTCTTTCAGTTTGAAGCCATTCCCCCTTGTCCTATCTCTTTCTGCCCTGGTAAAAGTCCCTCACCCATTTTAGGGACTGAAAGGCTTCTCTAAGGTCCCTCCAGAGCCTTCTCTTCTCCAGACTGAACAACCCCAGCGCTCTCAGTCTTTCCTCACGGCAGAGGTGCTCCAGCTCTCTGATCATCTTTGTAGCCCCTCCCTTGACCCATTCCAACAGGTCTACATTCTTCTTATGCTGGAAGTCCCAGAGATGGATGCAGTGCTCCAGATGAATCCCCTCCTTCAACCCTCTGGCCATACTGCTTTTGATGCAGCCCAGGATGCCATTGGCTTGACATCTGGAATGTCATCTGCTAACACCCCAAGTCTTTCTCCTCAGGGCCTACTCTTGATCCATTCTCTGCCCAGAGATGTGGTGAACCACTTTTACCATGTTGAATGTCCTTAAATTCACTATTGTATTGGTTTTGTGTGGCAAGGTGTTCATAGCAGGGGGACTACAGGGGTGACTTCCCTGCATTCCATAGAGCCGGTGGCAGCCAGCTCCAAGAAGGGCCTGCTGCTGCCCAAAACTGAGCCCATCGGTGATGGTGGTAATGACTCTGGAACATTGTATTTAAGAAGCGGAAATAAATTACTCCACAGAAGCAGTTGCAGCCAGAGGAGTGAGAATATGTGAAACAGCTCTGCGAGAACCCAGGTCAGCGCAGAAGGAGGGGGGAGAAGGTGCTCCAGTTGCTGGAGCAGAGATTCCCTTGCAGACCGTGGTGCAGCCCAGGGTGAGGCAGCTGTGCCCCTGCAGCCCATAGAGGCCCACGGAGGAGCAGAGATCCACCTGCAGCCCATGGAGGACCCCACACCAGAGCAGGTGGAGGCCCAAAAACGGCTGTGGCCCTGTGGGAAACCTGTGCTGGAGGAGTCTCTTGGCAGGACCTGTGGAAGCATGTAGAGAGGAGCCCACACTGGGGGAGAGATGGGCATGTGGCATACAGCCACAGCCAACCCAGCACAACAGGGGACTTAATTCAGCTCAAAGCATCACTTTTTCACTGTATATGCTGCAAGAAAGCTGGTACACTTTTTATTGTCAGTATTTGCTTGGTTCTCACAGTGTTAGAATGACGTTTATCGCTCTCATTTGGTTTTTCTGGCTGGATTTCAGATTTTTTTTCCTCTTCTGCATAGTGCTGAGTACACCTTTCTGGACTAATATCACCACCGATGCTTTGTTATCTGTTCGGCATTCTTTTATCTGTTTGGCACTATTGTGGGTTTGCCTTGCCTGTGCATCTTTTCTTTATTTCATAAATTGTTTATTCTGTTGTATACTGGTAACATACATGAGCCAAATCTGATGTTTTGAATCCTTGGTGGGAGACTAAATACAATTAATTTTTTTTTTCTTCTGTTTTTCTTCTCCCCAGCTTGGCATTATTATTTCTTCTGTCCCGGTAATTGCATGTAGCCCCTTATTTTAATGACTTTTTATTTTCCCAAGCCAGTCTTGATTTTTTTACTTGTATTTCTTTGCCTGCTTCAGGATTTGCTGTTGAACACATTTTAGTGTATTTTTCCTTGTGAGGCTTTCTCAGTGACACTTGATAAGTCACTTCTGCACATGTTCTTCATAAAACTGTTCAGATTTGAGCACGCTCATTAGTGCTGCACATTAGTGCTGCCTCAAAGCTTGGCAGACTAAGATTATGCCCATATTGGCAGGTAACTTCTAGTTCAGTCTGAAGATTATATGGGAGGTTCAGGCTCTAAGTTTAATTCTTATCTGCAGTGCTGACTGAGTTGAGAGGCTCAGCTGAACTTCTGTCTAAGGAGCCAAGCTTATCGTTCTGTATCTCTCTGGCAGTGGATGTCCTGGCTCCAAAATTTCATCACCCTTTTGTGCAAGATTATCCATTGTGAGTTTAATTATTTTCTATAGTTTTGCAAAAAAAATCACATGTGGTTTATGATTTATTGTTTCTCCAAATTCTTGGGTACATGAACTGAAAACATACGTTTTACAGATGACTTATTTGTGGCTTGAAATTTTTTGGAGGGATCTTCTAGGTCTTCATACAAGTCCTTATCTTGCAACACATCTAAATGCTGCAGTACCAGCCTTTTACTACTAATTCTGTTTCCATCTTCGTTTTCCTAACTCATTTCTATTTAAATTTCAGAGATCCTCTTTAGCTGTTAAAAATCACCACGAGATTGTTAAATGACCTTCTGCCTGTTCAGGAACAGGGAATCAGAGTTCTAGTTTAATTCCTTTCCTTATATATAGTCACCTTTCATCAAATGCTTCCTAAAAGTAGGATTTCCCAAATCCTTAGACATTGTCATGGCCATAAGACATCACAAGAGCTGCCACTTCCATGAAGGAGAGGGATTGTGAGCCTTGTGGCTGTGACTGTACTGCTCTCTTACAATGCTCTCCTTATTTTATCTGTCACGACGCTGCTAACTACCAGACATTGAGAAGAGAGCCCAGCCTGGTGCTGAGTACACCACCTGCTCTCTGAGGGTGTTCTGCAGCCAGCAAACAGAGTAAGAGAGGCAAAGCTAGAATAGGGGTAAGCAAGCTTCTGCTTTCTTGGCATGATCATGGCATTACCCTTTATTTTAAGACCAAGCAAGAACTGCAGGACAGCAAACTGCTGCCTGCCACTGCTGGGGTAAATAAAGCAGTTGAACTGATTTTTAAACCACTTGCAACTCATTTAAAGTACTTAGTTTTAGTAAACAAAATCTGGTTAGATCTGCCTATGTCTGCGTATGAACATGGCTAGGACACAAAGCAAGAATCTTAGCGTTTCTTTGACTGCACTGCTTGTTTAATTTTAGTTGCAACAAGAGGTTTCAGAGCAATAGATCTGTACTGATTGCTGTTATTATTTTACTGCTGAGGTGAGTTGCAATTTTAAGTGTTGCTCTTTAGAAACAGAAAGAACATGCAGAGCGACCCGCACTTGGTTTAAATTGATTGCCGTTCTGCATGTGGTATTTAGGGGCCAGTCAAAGCAGAATGTTGATGGATCTCAGGCAGTCAATTTATTGTAGCTGAAAGAACTACTTAAACCTGTTGACTCTATTCTTTTGCACATCTAAATCATGAGTAATATCAAGGTAGCTTATTAAATTGCATTGCATGTAGAAGTGCTTGAAATTTCTTGTCATAATGAAGAAAGGAAGATACAAATCTTTTCATTACAATTTTCTTAGGGTATCCCATAGCCATACTACCCATAGCTACAGTGAGGTAGTATAGCTCATTGTCTATGTAGAGCATAATATTTAAATTCATACACCCAGTGCCTTGCACTAAGATGAAGTGATTTAGACCACTTGTTGTGCTCTACAAACTCCTCTCTTGATGGGGTAGGTAAAGGAGTTGAATTGTTTCAAACTACTTGCAACTCACTTGAAATACTTAGGGAATGAAAACTGGGCATTTCTGTTCAAGTTTGAGTCTGGACATGGACAAAATTTACAGTAAGAATCTTGATGTATAATGCAAGAAATTTTTAACAGAAAAACTATCAAAATAAATTTGCTTTAATTCAGAATCAGAGTAATGGCGTGATCATCAGCAGGAATCTGGTAGGACTTCCGCCTCTTACAGTGGTGGGTATGGCAGTCTGCTGAGTCAGGAGTCCTTGGATTTGCCATCAGTTTCATGATGTAGAATGCCAACGTGCAAAATTTCTCTGTATGTCTGATCTCCATCTCTATCCCCGGCGAAATAATTTTATTATAAATGTCTCAAGAAGAAACAAACAAATTCTACATTTACATCCTATTCTGATAGGAAACCAATGCTGGTTTCTCCTAGAGTAAAAAGACCTAATTATTAAAAATTGATAATTTTAAATTCAAACTCTTTTCCCCGTATTTTGGTGTGCTGAGGGTCGGAATGGGGTCTTCTGCCTGCAATGACTTTGTTATACCTTGCACTAGGAGCAAAATAAAGTACATTTCATGTCCTAATCTGAGCAAAGTAAGTAAAGCTCTGTTGTTTCACTCATGCAAGAGAAGTGTTTCACCTCTTGGGACTCTTTTATGTAATAAAAGATATTTTTGGATTAAAATAAACCCAGTTTAATTGCGAAGAGTAAGGTGGTCTCAACCACAGACCTTGCTGTATACACACCTGGACAATCTAGTGGGTTCTTCCATTTAGTGCTACTTATTTCCTAACAAAATCCTGTACATATCAAGATCAAAGACAAGTAAGACTTTGGGAAAGAATTTCCAGTTTGACCAGTCATGAAAGAACTGAATGAGCTCATTCTGTACATAAGAGACATTAGCTGTACCCAAAAAGATATCTGGCTCTAGAATTATTTACTAGGGCATTTGTGGATCAAACCTATATGAAAGTTCTGAATGGAGCAAAACCTTTGGCATGCTATATTTTGTAACCAAGGAGAATTGAATAGAATGTCAAGAAACTCTCATGGTTGTTCTTCTGGGCGTACCCGATAATTAGTCACTATTCTAGCTAATATTTGCTCAGAAAGTGAAAGGAACGTAAGTATATTTATGCATGTCACTTAGTCAGTTCTACACCAAAACTTATTTTAAAAATAATTTTCCTCAGATCATTTTTTATTCAAAGGCCCTTGAAAGTTAATGTGGGAAAGTTATTCCTACAGGCTTACAGGCAGGAAGATTATCTGAATTCTTTTAAGGAAGAATGCCTTGGGAGAAGAACTGTCTTTGGATGTTTTTTCCTGTGGTCCAGAAATCCAGATGATGAAAGTCATGACGAAGTCCTATGCAAATTTATATTTTTCTTAAATTATGCTAATTTGCTAAAACATAAGAATTTGCAGTTGTATTTTAGTAACTAACCTCCTAGCTCTCTTCTATCCTCTATTCTCCACAGCTGGGTAAGAATTTAATATATGGAGAATGTTATTCAACTCCCACTGAAATCAATGACGAGACTTCTATGGAAGCTCATATAAATTTTATTAAACCTTTAATAATGTATACTTTGATAATGATTGTGTCTTTTCCCATGCTGCCTTACTAAGTGGGCAAAGTGCTTCCTATCCCCAGGCAATGCATAATGTAATGTATAATCACAGCAGCAGAATGACTTCATATCTACTGCTATGAGTTAATATCTTGAACCAGCAGTTTTTCATTGGCTTGAACATAACTGACTCCATTTTGATTTGCTCCTGAGTGTTTCTTATACCTTTACTTCATAGCACTGCCAGATGTGATTACATAACATTTTTCAGTGCAAAGAGCCTCCGTCCAACTGCTAAGACTTTGTCAAAATTTTAATGGCTTTTTGTGTCTTAAGTTGATGCTTTATTTTTGATCCACTTGCGCCAAGTGTTTATGAAGGAGGACGTGGAAATACTTCAATGAGAATGTAGCAAGAGTATAAATTGCTTGATATATCATTTAACAAAGCAACATATTGCATTATCATGGAATTTGGTGGGGACTTGCTTATGTTTGAAAATCATGCCATGTCAACTACACTTGAAAAACCAAACACTTTTCCATTAGAACTGACCAGAAATCAAGTTGTTCATACAATACTGCTGATGCCATCCCAGGGTGTTACATTTAGCTCAGAGAGATCCTGGTATTTCTATTGTGTGGTAAAGCATTTAATGGATGCCAAATCAAACTCTTAACCTTTCTGTAATTCAGCAGGAAAGTAAACTAGACACTGGGAAACAGAATCAAACCCTTCTGATAAACATGTTTGCTTTGCTAATAAGTTTGAAGGGTTTTTTTACCCCAACACGAATGTAAGACAAGAACAGTAAGTAATTTGATGTTGGTTTTAACCAGATGAGGACTTCTTCCACCCTGATCGTTTAGTTACAAGCATGACCACAAGTACATGAGGGAAAATGTCCATCCAAACCAAGATCCCATCTGTGGCAGTGACCAACACAGAATGTCAAGGAAAGAGCTGAGCAGGCACAAAGTGATAATTCTGATGAATACCCTTGAATGCTCCACAAACATGTGGCTCAGGGGAGCTTGATGTGATTCCTTTGACACCACTATCTCTATGGATTTGTTGCTGTTGGTTTTGTTGTTGTTATTGTTTTTTTGTTATAAACGGCTTATGGATAATGGCTGCAGTCAGTAGAGAAGAAGCAAACAAAATGAAACTTAGAGGACCTTTAACTTCTTTAAAAGACCTTTAAGACTGACCAATTTCATGCTCTTCATGACTTTCTGTTGCAGCTCAGCTGTTGCCAGCACGTGAGTTTTCACTGCCCTTTTTTGTTTTGGCCTTTGCTGTTGCTGTTACTGGATTATGAGTGGGTCAGCTTCCTCTTAGAGATGCAAAGAGGAGGTGGGAAGTGCAGCACTGCCTGGGAGAGAGGGGAGAAGAAGAAAGTGGGCCTTGGAGATCATACAGGGAGAATAGCTGGAATGAATGATTGAGGAGGCAGGATGCAGAAGGGTGTCAGAGGGAAGTGGGTACATGTGGATGAGTGAGGCAGCTGAGATTATATGTGAGGTAACAAATGAAAAAATGAATGAGATATATCACTGTTTAGACCTCCAGATCCTGGAGACAAACTAAACCAAATGCAATTAAAGATACTGGCTGGGCTTTGTGACTAAAAGAGTTAAACAACTTGGTATAAAGAATTCCTTTCCGTACTGTTCTGGGCAAGCCATGAAAAGGACGTCATGCTTCTGAATTTTATTTGTCTTGGAGGTGGTGCACGGACATCCTTGTATCTCAGAGTCTCCTTTAGATGACATTGCTTGCTAGAGTTTAAGAAAAGTTTCTGTCACCAGTCAGCTTTGATCCCTCCCTCTGATATCTACTGTTCACTCCATGAAGACTGTGATCACTGTCCAAAAACTAGCAAAGCAGGGAGAACACTAAAGAAATAATTAGCAAAATCCTGGTTTCAAGCAGTTGTCTGTTTCCTTTAAGCTTCATAAAGAGCACAGGTAACATTAGATGCTTATTACTGTTCCCTCTCTCCTCTCTTCCGTGTCTTTATGCTACCTTTCATCTCTAAGAATTCTCACGTTTCTTGTTTGTACAGTACAGCAGACAGTAATTCTATGCTCTCCTCCTGGAGGCACCACCATGGCTTAATAAATATCTGAATAAATAAAAATAGTACAACGCAGAGAGATGTAAACAAAATTAAACTCTAATCTAGTTTGGCAAAGCATGCATGTGCATATTTCAAAGAATTGATTCAGAGCATAGGATATTATGGTGCCTAGCACAGGAAAATCCTGGTCCATGTGAGGGGAGTTCTTAGCTGTTAGGGTAAAGCTAATGCCAAAGCATGCAGTTAGTTTATTCTGAAAAGCTTATGTTCTTAAATTACCTTTCTGAACAACTATGTGGAATGGAATTGGGTTTTAAACAGAATCTGACTTTACAGACATCAGTAATCCCAGTTGTTCCAACACAGCTATTCACGAGTTTAGAGTTTCATAAATTCTCAAGAATGTTGCTGAGCTGACAGCTAAGAACCAGTACTCCACAGCCATGAAATGGAAATGTTCTTAATGAAATGCAATCAAAAAACAATAACAAAATACAACAGACAAGGGAGGGAGCAATAAACAAAAAGAGAGAGAGTAGAGAGACTAGGACTGCTGTTTCCTTGTTGCTCATTCCTTCCTCTAAAGAAACATTACTCATGCTGCTGCATGATTTTTGCAGAAATACTTCAACTAAAACTCCCAATCCTTGTTTGGTTTCTGTAGCCTTCACATGGCTTCCAGAAAAAGACAGTCTTGATTACTTATATTGATCTTTTCATCAGAGAGCACATTTTTGATGAGAATTTACTTTATCTACTAACAACTATTTTACAAGGCTCTGATCTGTCAGCATGTGCATTGTGTTGGGGTAGAGTCAAGACCATGCTTCAAGAACGTTTTTGGGCACCAGGCTGAAGGTAATACAACCCATCCACAATGGCAGTCTCTGTCTGACTGTTTGCTCTGTATAGATTCAGTTTGTGTGACACTGTTAAATATCCAAGCCTTTGTCAAAATGAATAGGAGATTTATTATCAGAGATAAAATGACAACTACTCTCAACCTTTGCAGAACTCAAGGGCAAAGCAGTTTTTCCAGTTAGAAGGACTTTGTCCACTACCAGCAGCTAATGGCATTACATGCTTGGATAGAAGTGGAGGACCCTGAAAAATCCTGCTATGAAACCTGACTCAGTAAAACAAGCAACCATTGCGGAGTTCTCTCTCTGCCGAATTCTGGGTTCGGTTGTGGACGGTCAGGACAGACAGTGACGGAGATTTCTATTCTCAGGTTTTAGATCATGATGTTTATTGCAGAAGGTGTGGGAAAAGAGCCCTGCCAGGAGCTGCCGCTTGCAGCTCCAGGCAGGTCGGAGAAGTTAGAGAGCAGGCGAGAAGAAGAGAGCGGGAAGAGTAGAGCAGAGCAGAAGAATAGAGTGCAGAGTAGAGCAGAGTGCTTTCAAGGGTGATTACAATACATTAAATCATCTTCTGTGTTGAATACTCTAATTTCCATGAATCAATCTAGAATAAGCTACAAATCCTACAACATTTGCCTACAGCCTATAAGAATCATTACATTAACCTATGGCATTATATTTTAAACTCTAAAAGTTGCTCTTTGGACTCTTTGATGAGTTTGCAGGGTCTTCTTTGATCTTTGGACCTGTTTACACGTAGAGGGCATTGTTTAATCAAAGGGGGATTACCTATAGCCGGTATACCTTGTTTTCTAGTTGTTCAGTGACTGGAGTTGGGTAACTCAAAGCTTGTTTTCATCTCAATCTCAGCATCTTTTGCCAGGTAATCATATTTGTAAGGTTTTCCCATTCTGTCTTCCCCAACAAACCATCACAGCCCCAAACACACTAATGTTAATAGCAGAGGGACCAATCTTTCCTGCTGGGAACAATCCCTCGAGACCCAGGCCCCTTGCTGTTTACAGGTGAAATGCTGACTGCTTGTTTAGAGTTTCACGTGGTTGTTGGCATATGTGCCTTATATGCAGTGTAGTGAAATGTACATGTAACACTGCAGGAAGTAAAAAACCACTCTTGCACCAGGACAGTGAGTGGAAGTGAGTTGTACACGTCCCTTGTACATTTAGCCACACACATGTATGCCACAGTAGTGATACTGGTTGTTTGGAGTGTTTATAGTGGAACAGAAGCCCAGGGAGAAAGCCAGACTTCAAACATATTTCTAAAATAATACAGGATTTTTCTTCAAGTGTGAGTAATGCTAATGTTTTCCTGGAGCTGACTGTGGGCCAGATTTTGTCCTGGCTGTGCAAATCCAGTCTTCTTGGCTTCAGCTGAACGGGCTAGAGGAGTAGGATTTGGCTGGATTACACCACTTCCTGAGGCAGACATACCTAAGAAATAACTCTCTCTAAGATGACTGGCAGTCTGCTGTGCCAAAAAGCTGGTATAATTTTTCTAATTATGTCAGCTGAGCCAATAAAACATTGCTGCTTCCTATAAACCTTATATTATGTCCGATTTTAAGAGGTAGGATAGACTTCAGAGCAGTAAGGGTACAAGTAGCTCCAGTGATAGTAAGAGGAAAAAACCTGTTTGAAATAAAAACAACATTAGACAACAAACCTGCACTTTCCCTGTAGGTCCTTTCCCTTTTGGGACCCTTGGGCACCAACTGCAGAAAGTACTCTCAGTGTGAGAGTTTATATACATATCAGTGCAGATTGCCTAACGCAGCTGAAGTATCTGAGTCACATCCTAGATGATACACAACCGTTTGGGAGAAAGGAACAAAATAACCTCTTGCCTCAAGCAAAACTCTCTGTCTGCTATTGCATTGTATAGAAGCTTAAGGTTGACAAGATAGACCAGTGATCTTCTATGCAACTGCTGATCGGGGAATAAATCGAATGCACAGCTGTGAAAATTCCTATGTGATTCTGAAAGCAGCTTTTTGTATTTCTTGGAAACTAATAATGAAATTTCTTCAGAAAAGTGAAAGCTTATGAATTTAATTTAAAATATAAACACATGCTCTGATTTTAAAAAAAAAGTGTTTAAAATAGGTATTTCAAAACTGTAAAAAGTTACATGTCAATAATCAGAATTAAAGTCAGAAGCCTACGTCACATAACAGAAGAAAGGCAGTATAATCATAAGTACAAATATGCATTAAGATACATGATACAATGGATATTAAGAATGAAACAAAGAATAAATAACAAGACAGACATAGCTTCAAGGAATACAAGCAGGGATAGAATTGTTCTTTCAGTAAGGTGGAAAACAGGCTGTCCTTGCGTATGTTCTGTTGTTCCCTTACAAGCGACATGTTTGGTCTTGACAGTCATTGCTTTTGCAGTCAGGATTCCTGAGTTCATTGGTATGACACATCAGATTCCCAGCAGTGCCAGAACACAGTTTGGCACACTCTGTGGAGAGGAGTACGTACAGCTTTGAGCCTTTCCTGTCTTGTCCTGACTCAGCCCATCATCTAAACTAACAGAATCCTCAGGTTTGCCTGAAGGTCCTGTGAACACAGCAGGAACATGCTCCCAGCAGAGACCAGGAGAGCATCTGCTGAGACATAGGTGGCTGTAAAACGCAGTACCAATGCAATCAGGCAACCAGGGTCCACCACCAAACTTGCTGATAAAAACAAAGGGATTGGAAAAAGGACATACTTTCAAAAACCAGCTGGATACATTTTTCTCTTTCTTATCTTTTTAACCTTCTGAGAAGATAAGCCCATACCAAATCCAAGTGACGTTAGAACTTGACTTTATGGAGAACGGTGGAGCAGTTTGCTTTGTTCATCTGTGTATAAACACTATGCGTATACCACCTGTATAAATACTGCGTGGAGTGTGCTTTGCCACAGGGGATATAGGATGGAACAAGGGCATTGCCGTGCCCTGTCTGTGGGGACTGAGAGAGGCTGATCCCAGGGCTGCAGCAGGGCCAGGGCACCCCTCCTGGGGCCTCAGGGGTGTTTGGGACCAGTTTTCCAGCAGCACTTTTCAACCCTTTACATGTAATCTTGGGCAGAAGTCAACAGGTTACCTCACTGAGGCGGATTAACCTGTGCTCCACTAAGTTATTTTGAGGTGGAAAACTTGTGATTTCATTTGCACTGCCTGTTTGCAGTAGGGGATGGGCTCATTCTGATCCAAATTCCCCTCTGGAAAAAAAGAAAAAGGAAGGAACTATCAAAAGAAAGGCAAAAACAAAGTCTCAGTCTTTTCAGGCACAATCTTGGTGGTTGTCCCAGTAGCAGAAATGCAGCAGAGTTGCCAAGTCCTCTCAGAAGGGGTTTCCCAAAGAGGAAGGACTACCATGCTGCTGATGCCATGACGATTTTTTGCCTTTTCTTTTATATACCTTTTATATACCCTTTTATATAACTTTTATGTATCCTCAGTGCTTTTAGCATGCATACTTGTAATTCCTTAAGCCAAATAACTTAGCATAGTCCTAATATTCCATTAAACCAGGAGACCAAACATCCTGGAGGCCTCACAGTGGGAGGCCAAAAAGCCCTACGCTATCCTGAAAACCAGGGTCCTTTCTAAAACACATCCCGTAAACTAAGATAGGCCCATCCAGGGGGGAATTCCTCGGGATGGGGGGATATTATGCTATTCATTCAAGCTCCTCACTGGGGGATCTTTGATAGATATGCTAATTTGCAAGGTCTACCAATTGTATATGCGATTTATCGTGTGGATGCATTTTGCCACATTCCACCTTGGCGAAGTGGTGCACCTTTAAGGATCCTTATTAAACACCGAGGTAAAAACCCCTTTCCCCCTTAACCGTGTCTGCCTCTTAATTTTAAGACCATGGAAAGGCAACACTGCAGGTAGATACCTTGCTGCCTTTCTCCTGCAGAAGTGGGGATGCTGGTGAATCGCCATCCCTGGAGCAGTAGGTGCCCTGCATGTGTGGCAGAGGGTGCTGACAGCCCCGCTCTGCACGGGGCGTTCACTGACAGAAATCCCACTTGGCAGTCCCTTTCTCTGGGAGTCAGACAACACCTCACGGTGGGGTGGACATCATCCTTTAGGGGCTTTACCAGGAGCAAGGCTTTTCCTTCTACTGGTGCCCACAACCAGCAGGGCCCCTGTGGGGTTAATATGCTGTACCTGAAGACCCCTCCTCAACATTTCTTGGAAGGACACTCCTGGAGCTCGGTGAATTTTGGGTTAGGCCCTGGGAAGGACACAACCTCCTTTTTCCTGGCCTCTCACAGCTCCTGTACTGCCAACTTTTTGCAGCATCTTTAACCATGTGTGATAGCCATGGGGGTGTTTTGAGTGGGAAAAGCTCTCAGGAGAGTGGTTGTTCTCTTTCTTCCGTCTCAAAAAGCTCTTTCAGCATGGATGAACTGGTTGTGGCACATTCAGATAAATTTGTTTCATCCCGTACTGATTACTCTGAGTCCTTGTAAAAGAAGCTTTCAAAAAGCAGTGCAGGGCACAACATGGTTAGATTCTTTATTATTTAATGGCATTTGTGACTGAATTGTGTATGAGAAAATACTTTTAATGTATTACATTAATTATATCTTTGATATAAGCTTTTAAAAACCAGGGTTACCTGGATTGAAGCAATTTGCTACTGGGTGACTTTATTATGGGCATATTATTTCTGAATCCTTAGCTTGGCCACATCAACAGATGAGATTAATCTCAATTAGCCTAAAGTGAATTGACAACTGAAAGAAATAAACCTGACTTTAGAAAAATGGCTGCCTCTCTATCTTCTCTATCATAAATGCAAGAAAGTTTGTGATTCTCATGCTGTGCTTTGTGTGTAATTACCAGCATACAAAGGGCTGATGATCTTGCCACATGTGCTGGAAAAATCATGTAATAACACCAGCATGACCATACCGGAATGAATGAACCGGGGTAGGGTAAGTTCTCTGTGTCTCTGGCAGTTTTTAACCCTTGTACATTCCTCAGATGTGCTTCCTCAATTGGGTGAGGTGTCCTTACTGAGGCATCCGAGATGCTCAGTGATTTTTTCAGTTGCGTGGATGAACTGCAAAAAAGAGTCTCTAAGCCATTTTTGTAGTTTCCTGAAAGTCTCGGAGATTAGTCTCAGTGCATATTTGTATTCTCCTGTGAGGTAAATCGAGACCCTGCTAGTACCATGTCCACTGTAGTTACATCAGTGTAATGCTGACAAGTTTTTCCATGTGTCTTGGAGTGCAGGCTGGCCTTGATGGCCTTGTGGCTTAGGATCACTGTTTCGTGTGAAATTCTGCTTCAGGAGCGCTTCTTTGTTGTAAATGTTTTTTAAAGCGCCCTGGCAGCGGTGTGGCAGGCCGCGTCTTTCCCGGGAGCGTCAAAGGCGCTCGGAGCGTTCGCGCCCCAGCAAGGCATCAGCTCCTCGATGCAGTGGTGGTAAAGGAGGCGAGGAGGGTCCTCGCATGGGTTCCACAGAAAAAATTTTATTTAGATGGTATCGGGAATCCCAGCGACCATGGACGAGCCCAGAGGCAGAGGCTCCCAGGGGCAGCAGAGACCCCAGAGCCGGAGACAAAGACCCAAGAGGCGAAGACACAGACACATGCGGGTCGTGGGGTTTTACAGGGGGGCAGGGAGGGCAGAGAGAGCATGAGAACCAATGGTCTCAGGGCACAGGGGTGGTACAGGGGCGGGCTGAGGGGCAGGGGCAAATAGGGGAAACCCAAAGGAGTGCCTAGGAACAGGGGCCAAGGGGAGAGCGGGGAGGGGAGAGCAACCCGGAAGGGGAGACACAGGGAAGAAAGGGAAGGGGGAATACAAAATCCATAGCAATAACAAAAAGGGAATACACAATAATGAAAAACAAGGGACCCTGGGAGGAGCCGATCCATTCACCTTGTCCTTAAGCTACTAATTTATTTACCAACCACCCCACTTCTTTGGTTCTGCAAAGTGCTTTGGTACTGAGGCAGAAGAGCTCGTGAGCTTTGTGGAGTTTGCAGGGGCTGAGTGGACTTAAACTGTTCTTTGCCCTTTTTCTGCAGTGTACTCTGAGCCTGGAGAGCTAAGAAGTGGCAGAGGAGAACAGATCACATAATCTTTTTATCAGCTGAAGTCTTCCTTGTGCCAAATAAGTGACTGATGATTTAAAGCTCTTTTATAGTGCAGTTGTGTCACAGGAGACCATAGCCCATACTGGTTACTATGAAAAAAATCAGCTCTAACCCAGCCAAAACCAGCACACAGTGACGAACAACCTTAATTTTGTTTTATTTTGTAAAAGTCCAGATAATACTGGAAATCTAAACGTTGTTCAGGTTGAAAATTTACTTATGATGGAATCTCAGCTGTTTATTGAAATACTGTTCAATAAAATCCTGTATAGTGTTACTGAGGGATGGATAACATTGTTCCCATAGCTTCCTAGCTAAATGTAAAAGTTAGATCAAGCGTACTGTGACAACTTCTTTGTTATGGATGCTGTAAAACTGCTCCTTGCCATGAAGTACGTGAGGTAGTGTTTTGCATTGTCTTCAGCTGACCAAATTTAGTGCAATTACAATGCTAATTTCCTGTAAAAGAGCAGATATCTGAATAATGGACTTTAATTACCATAGGAATGAGGTCATAAAGCACAAAAGCATTTGATAGTAGAGCGAATGATAAAACTGCATTAGGTAGAATAATCTCATTCTCCAGAATACAGAGCAAACAACAATTAATGTGAACAAGAAATTCAGTTCTGTTGTGGCAAGAGGTCATTCCATGAATGTGTTTGTTTTGCCTTTTCCACAGACTTTCATATTATGGCTGTGTTGCAGTTGGCAGCAGTGTGCTTCACTAGGTGTAACATTGAGTAATGAGAGAAAGCTCAGTTTTGGCCCCACAGCTCTCTAGAGATAAGTGAAACTGGAATGAGGGTTTTTGGCTGACTCCTCACTGGGTGAGGGAACAGCTGCAGTGTCCATATCTGATATTCTCCAAAACAAAAGCCAGTTTCAAATTTGCCTTGGAATCATGCTCCTCTCAAATATTTCTGGCTTTTTTTCTTTCTTATTTTTTTAAATCAGTGAATCCCAGTAACAGCCTTGGGGATATCCTTGTAGCTAGACTGGTGCAAATGCAGAAGCAATGGTTTAGTTTCAGGACTGGCTACTAAGACTTAAGGATTTTCATTTTGTGAGACTAAGTGTGTGAGATATCCATAATCACGCTATTAAAGAGTTCCATTTTTGACTGCCTGGACAGCTTTTGCTTTCTTAAGACAGAAGGAGGCAAATGTGGGATTTTATTTGTATGCATGGTTGTAACAGGAGGAGGGTAGTTAGAGGCAGGCAGAGTAAGTTTCTGTCTATTTAAGAGAACCCAAACCCAATTATTTTAACAGTGGAAACATTTGCTGGTTACTCATTATCAAATTGTAGTTATAAATAGTAGTTATAATGAATGCCAAAAGAAATCTGAGACTCAAGAAGGAAGATAATTTTTGAAACAGTAAGGAGAAAAGGAAAATTTGACAATAATGACCACTGCATCCTCTGCAGAAATGTACTTCCTGTGCATTTATAATTGTTTTTTTCTTACATTAATAATGTTTTAATAGAATTTGTCTCCTTTTCTGTTATAAAACTCTGCCTTAATCTGGCTTGTTACCAGAGAGTGGCTTTTTTTTGCGATGGTTAGAACAAAACCTACTGAAGAGGTAAAATCTTCCTTCAAGTTGAGTTTTACTGTTATAAAGTGTGGTTTCCATTCTTGAGTTCTCTGTTATCAGCCCAGCTCCTGAGTTGTGCCACAAGCAACCCTAAGTTCTTCGATAGATGTTTTCAGTACATGATGTGGTTTAAACACTGTCTTGCTTTAAGAGGCAAATCAATCACTTGAAGTGGATTCCTAGCTGGAATCTGAATAGAAATATAATGTCAGGTTATAGTTTATACGTTGCTGATAATTACAAAGCATAATTGAAAAGTGATTATTAGTCATTTGTTATTTACACTGCAGAGTTTTAATATGTCATGTGAAGAAGGAATAGAAATAAGCTCGTAATGAAATAAGCGATGTAACAAGAGACCTGAGTGGAGAGCAAAGGTGTGAATGCCCATTAATTCAATATAGAAATTAGACACTAAACCTTTGAATGCTGGTGGCTTTTATCAGCTGGAATAACTTACAAGTGAATGATTTCTCTGCTGCAACTTATTTGTGTTCCAAAGTTGATCAGATAAGAAAAAAAAAATTAAGTGATGTATAAACAAGTCTTGTTACGTTATATGGAATGGATGCTTGTAGATTCAAGAGTAAATCAAGGGCAAAGTTCATCATCAGGATCTGAAAGTGAGGAATAGTTGTGTGGCTCACTTTGAAGTGCCTGGAAAGAAACCCTTTTGACAGCAAACCTGTTCATCCAGGCCTGTAAGCTGCGAGCCCAGAGCCCTCTGGTGTTGCTGTCAGTGTAACAAACATCATACACTAGCACAGCTCTGCAGGTGACCTGCAGATATTCTGACCTCTGTCATGAAAGACCTGCCGAGCCAATCACTTTCTCCCACCCAATCATTTATTGACTCTATTATTATCTGCGGTTTAAAAAAATGGTAATTTATTTTTCAGAAAGGTAAGTGGTTTCATTTGTGCTAGTTTTTAGGAAGGTTTAATTTGGCGCTATTACACAGTCTCTGTCAGCAACAACTCAGAGCAAAGATAGGGCCTGTGTAAAGGAAAATTTAGGAGGACTCTAAGGCTGCTCTACTACATCCATTGCAGTGCTCTGGTTTTCATTGACTAGATGCCTTGTTTCAAGATCTTTCATTTTGTCTTTCATGCAAAAAGCATGTTGTCCTCTGTCCTCCTTTTGAATTGAAGGTTCCCATTTGCTCTTTCCTAGCACTGGGACTGCATCTGTGCTAGAGATCCTTCCTTCTCTGAGGCAGGGTCTCCAGTACTTCCTCAGCCACAGGTTTGGTGTGCCTCCACGATTTACCTTGGCTTATGTGTCCCTTGCTTCCTGTCTCCCCATGCCAGGGCTGAAGCCTGTCAGTTCCTTTGCTTCTACTTCTGTTTTTTCTTCTCTTCTTATGCCACCAAACTCTTCCGTCCGTGCCGTTATCACCTCTCAGTCTTCCTGTGTGCCACGTCTCCCCTTCTCTTCTTCCTCATTGTGTTATTTTTTTCTGTTTCATGTATGAAGTGGCTGGTGGTACAGACTTACCACACACAGAGATGTTCAGGAAAGAGGATATCCTCTGGAATGCTGAGATACAGGTTTTGTATGGAAAAACAACTAATGATCTTGAAGCAACATGCAGGAAATCTGCTATTTCAGCAGGTTAACTGTGGGCGAGGAGAATGGGGCCCTGACTGAGGCCCTACAGCGCCCACTGATGAAGATAAGATGAAGTAACGGCTCAGGGCTGGGGGAGAAGAATACATTCACAGAGCAAAGCTTAACACCTTCGGAGCAGAGACCACAGCCTCAGGGCCATCAGCTGCCAGGCTCACACAGACCCTCGAACCAAAGGGTGGTGGGGAGAGAGGCTTTGGGTGTGTGATGAAAAAGCCTCTGGTGAGGGGCAGTGAATGCCCATCCTCTGCTGTGCAGATCAGCTCAGCTGTGAGGGCCCTTCACCCCAGGAGAAGCTGCATCCACATGAAGGACAGAGGGCTGTCATGGCCCACCAAAGGCCCACCCAAAACGGGTCCCCAGACCCTGCACAAGAGCACTGCAGCATGATGCAACAGAGCCTCGGTGTTGCAAGGAATGGTGTCAAACTGGCCCCCTGCAAGGGAGGCATCTGGGTGTTCCCACCTGCCCAAAACGTGTATTAATCCACTGGATTCAATGCTTTTTGGTGTGGCCCCAGCGGTGGGGGACCCTCACCACCCAGAAGATCAGATAGAAGGGAGCAATGAGACGTCACTGGAACCTGCAGAAGGGTGATACATTTCCAGCTAGCCCCTGTCACTCTATCCCTGTCCCCCAACACACCCATGCACACACTTTTCTTTCCCTCCTTCCTGCCTTCCTGCCTTCCCTTCCTTCCTTCCCTTCCTCTCTTTTGCTATTAAATAAAACATCAATTCTTTGGCACCAGCATCTAACCTCATTTGGTTTTGATCAGGTTTTTTGGGTATATTTCGAACCTTTCTGGGTTTGATCTGCTTTACTCGCAGAGACTTAGTTTCCTTTGCTCTTCTGTGTTTAAACTGGATTGGAATTTTTCTCTAGCTTAAAATACAAAACAGGAGTAGGAAGTCGCACTGCCCCTAAGGACACCCTCTTAGCCCTCGCAGTGGCAGCAGCAGCAGGCAGCAATCCTGACACCAGGACAGCAGCAGAACGCTCACAGGAGGACAAGACCACATCAGAAGGTGGAGATGGCATCAACAGGCTGGGGAGTGACAGGTGGGGGCTGGGGGCTGAGGGGGACACAGCAGGAGTGAGGGGTTACAGGGCACAGGAGTAGGTATGGGCACACACAGGGTGCACCAGATTAGGGGCCAGGGTCAGGGTCCATGCTCCAGAGCCTGGGGTCAAGGGTAAGGGGTCAAGGGTCAAAGGGGGGTAGAGGCAAGGTGGGGAGGTCAGAGGTCAAAGGTCAACTGGGTAAAAGGTCACCCAGTGTCAAATGTTGGGGACAGAGGTCAAAGGTCACACGTGGTCAGACATCAAAGGTCACCTGGGATCTCAGGATCAAAGGTCTGAGGTCAACAGTCACCCAGGTCAAGGGTCAGAGGTCAAAGGTAATATAGGACTCAGAGGCCAAAGGTCTCATGGGCTCAGAGGTCAATGATCACATAGGTCAGAGGTCAAAGGTCACCAATGGCAAAGGTCAACGGGGGTCAGCTATCAAATGTCACATTGGGGTCAGAGGTCAAAGGCCACCCCATGTCAAAGGTCTCAGTCATGGAGTTTTAAGGCCACAGGGCCAGGGCTCAAGGGTCAAATGTCCAGTAGTCTTTTCCTATGGACTCTTCACGGCCCCCCTCCCCTCAGTGCACCTCTCATCTCTCTCCTAGACAATCTTGAGAACCCAATCAACTGCCCAGCACCGAAGGGAGCTGGCCACTGAAACTGGGTGAGGCATGCCTCCAGCTCCTCCTGCCGTGTGCTGGACCCAGAAGCTGCAGAGATCCCAGGCAGGTTCCCAATTGTCAGGGAAATCCCACAAACGCCAGAAGTTTATGTCCAAAAGGGAGACATATTCGAATAAAGGGAGAGAGTGCACCAGGGCACTCGCCCACGGGGTTTTCTGTCTCGAGGTTTTGGAGGGCACAGCCTCCTTTTATCCCAAACTCCCGGACTCTTCTTTTCCCCAGTGGCTGAGGTACAGGGAAGGTACCTCATACATAGGTACATAACATACACATTCCCAATGGTTTCCATTACTTTAGCCAAACTTCAGTATATCACTAGCACCAGGCATATTAAAATGGCCATCCTGATTCTTATTCTTGACTTACAAAAAGTGTAAGCCAGGGACGCGGCTTCCCACAGCTGTGGACATGTACTTATGGCTAGGTTCCAGAGAAACATAATTAAATCAAACAGCATGGTGATATCTCACTGCTGTACCTCAGTACAAAGTAATTCAAACCAGAATGTTTTGTTTTCCACTTTCACAGCCCCCTTAAGTTGGGCGCCAAATTGTTGTCTCGGTTTTGGAGACAAGATTCTAGGGGAAAACGGTCTGGAATGAGCGTCTCCTCCGAAGGGAAAGGGCCTCCCTCCTTCCACTGCCAATGAGGCAAATTGATGACAACAGGTGAAAGTGGAAAAAAACCTGTTTATTAAAACAGAGCAAAACAGAGCAGAACAGATGTGTTCATTTGAGGTAAATTTAGAGAAAAATATTTTTTGGTAGAAGGTAAATTACAGTTACTTTTTTTTTACTAGGTTCGGGAAAGAAATTTTTTTTTAGAGGAAAGTGAAAGAGATTAAAAACCATTTATTTAACAAATGGGAAAAAACAATAATGATGTTAAATAATGAAATTTCTTGCTGTGGAGAGAAAACTTGGAAGTTTTTTAGAGGTTTTTTGGGGGTGTGGTTTCTCTCTTCTTTTTCAGAGCTGGGCTGGTGTGCCCCCCCCCCAGCCACCCCTTCTAGACTGGGATAAGGTTTTACAGTGTCAGGTTTTGATGTTCTGAATAAGTCTAGAAGAGAAGTAAAAGTAACTAAAGTTTAACTCATTTTTTCTCTCTGAAAAAACAGAGCCAAAAAAACTGGCTGAAAAAAAATTAGAAGGGTTCTTTTTCTTGCTCTACTTTCTGCAGAAGCACACCGGGTGAAACAGCAGAGGTTTTTGGAGCACAGAACTGTTTTGAAAAAGTTCATCCGACTTTTTTTTTTTTTTTGCACTCAGTTTTAAAGGTACAGAAAGGTACAAGATTTATGTCTGGGTGATATGGGATACACATTATAAAGTCACCCCAAGACAACAGAAAAAAAAAAATTCAAAATATAACAAGTGCCCAGAGAAGGGAAAAAAAACCACACGCGCTGGCAACTGGTCCCCCCAGCCTCTGGGAAGGGGAAGAGGAGTCCACACAGCAGCCTGGAGCAAGGCAGATGGAAAAGAAACCTGCTGATCCTCCAGCACCAGTCCTCCTTCTCCACAGCGGGCGGAATGGTTTGACCTTTCTTGGAGTTCGGACTAGCCAGGACCACCCCGCAGGCCCACGGAGGCCACCCCGCAGGCTCCCCGGACTGGAGAGAAGGGAAGGAAGGTAGGGAGGCCAGGGGGAGGGAAGGAAAAAAAACCCCAAACCCTTTTCTCCAGCTGACAGGAACAAAAAGGAAAAAAGCCAAAGGAGCAGTGCGGCGTGCCCGGTGCACTCCCTCCGGAGCACGGCCCAGACCGTTTGAGCCAGCCCGTTGGACCAAGCCTTTGAACCCCCCGCACCCAGGTCCATCTCAAAGATACAGCACATTGGCATTGAGCAGAGGGTAAAGGAATAAAGCAGCCTCATAACAGCACGCCAGGACACTGAGGTACAGGGAAGGTGCCACCTTCCCAAACCGCCTACCCCGTATTTCCCCCCTTGAACCTACTATTTTAGCCCGAAGCTCAGGCTTGTGCAGAGCCTTGTCTGTTCCAGGAGCCAAGGTGTCTGCGCTCTGCAACAAACCCGCTGCCCAGAGTTAGGAGAGACATTGAGCCCCATTTCAAAGGCGTTTACACCCCCACCTTCACCCCTCAAACTGTTTGTAAAGACATGAGCTTTCCTCTCAGTAGTAACCTCATGGATGTACAACAGTGCAATTTCAGAGGTTTATATATGTTGCAGTGGGTTCTAAAACATGAAGCTGACTGGTTGGAAAGACTTTGGATAGTTTCTGCCAGTCAGGTAAAGAACATTCAGAGCTACAAAAAATGTACAGATTTAGAGAGGTGCTTGCTTTCTGAGAGTTCACTAATTGGTAGCAGCTGAAGTGATGCACTTGGTACACTTCCAAGTGTTTGCTTTTGAGTGCTTTTCATTTAAGGCAGTATCAAAGCTCTGTAGGGGGTTAGGGACCACGGCCTACATTGACTTTTGGCCTGGAACTACGTTTTATGGAGCCAGCAACTCTCATAAAAGGGATTCACTGAAAAGTCAAAGCAGACATGCTGTAAAATGCTCAAAATTTATTAATCATAATTACTTTTTTGTTTCATAAGGAATAAAAATAAAATAATATTCAAAAACAAAAGAAAATATACCATACCCAGACAACATGACTGAGACTAAGAAATAGGATAACATTAATTCTGAAAGAAATGACCCAATAAACCAGTTTTCAAAAAAAAAAAAAAATAAATAGCAGTGGTTCAACTTTTTAAAGCTTACTAGGAAAGAATTTACAATTATTATTATTATTATTATTATTATTATTATTATACTTCTGTTTAAAAAAATCCTTCATATGCCTCTCTTGGCAAATATATATATATATATATATTTTCTGTAAACAGTTAACCACAAAAAATAAAAAATCCATATTTTCATACAGCTACTATGCTGATGGTGTTATGTAAACAAAAAGTAGTGTGCAGCAGCTTCTCATAATAGGATTTTTTCCTTTTCCTCACAAAAACATGTAGAGAAATATGTCCATCATAAATCGTTCAAAATATTGAAGTTTATACTTTTGAGAAGATACGGCTTTCTACGCTCAAGTTTTCCTCAACACAGAAAGAAACATACAGAAGCAGAGGGGTACGGTTTTCCTGGGTTTTCTTTTTTTTCTGGATTTGTCTTTTGATTTTTCTCGGTGAACTGGAATGAAAATGTCATTAAAAGTCCAGCACTCCTCAGAAGACAAACGAACAGAAAATGTCAGGATGACCTTATGCTGTACCTCTCAAGGTATAAAAGAAAAGACATCAAAAACAACAGGAGATATACTGATAATGAAAACTGAAATTCTGTAGATGGACATACTGGGGGTTTATGGAGAAAGTATCATCTGTTCATCCAAAATTTTATCTGCTCTTGACACTTTTGTATTTTCTGAAGTTTCTTTATTTAGTCTTATGCTCAGCCCTTGTTTGAGGACTTCTCTCTAGCTCTAATTTTTGACATTTGCTTGTTCCTGAGAGGTCTTTATCTGCTGTGTCTCCTGCTGGGTGTTGTCTTGGGTAATGCACTCAGCACCCACACAGCTACATTTCTCCACATAGGTGTAGGAGTGATCAAGGGAGGTTCCGTCACTGCACGTCAGAGTCACCCTTCTTTTGCTGGTCTTGATTTCCTGACAACACGAGCATTTGTGCACCATTGTGTTTGTTGTTTGAGAATATCTGATTGAAAAACCAATGAAAGAGAGAGATTCAGAATTTATGTGAGAAATAACATTGCACCTCCCCCCCACTACAAAACATAACCAGAAGTTGTGTGCTTGCATGTGGGACTATTGCTCAATATTATCATTCTTACAGTATTGTGGTGAAATGTAGCTAAATTGCTCCTCATTGTAAAAATTGATGACTCTAAGTCTTCGTTAAGGCACAGAAAAAGTAAAGGAATTAATCTAGATCATATAGCAAGCAAGTCCAGTGAGAGAATAAGGAGAAACAAATAACCTCAGTTTTAAATGGGCAAAATCAAAATTTGTGTCTATTCACTATGACACTGAATAGGCTGTTCAACACTGTGAATCTTGAGGTAATCAAGCTAGTACAACGTCATGTTAATTAGCACAATGGAAACAGCTGATGACCGGGTGGATGTTGGACACAGCAGAAAAACACCTGTGATTTGCTTGATGTAACTGGTGTAAAGAGTAGAAGACAAGAGGCCACAATTACCTTTTATGCCACTTACCGTGAGTAAGCATCACAGCTGCCTTCACAGTATGTTATCTCAACAGGTGCAGGAGACACACAGCCATTATAGTCGATGACAGTAGTAATATTGTGCTTCATACAAACTGAGGTCATCACAAAGCAAAGGAAAATAGGTTAAAATATATGTGCATATAAATAGATAGCTGTGTACGATAATTTGTAACCGAAAACTAAGGTGGATGGGGCTGAAATAGGAAATTAAGTCACAGTGCATTTGTCTTTCAATTGCTGAGGGCCAAATGAAGACTCTTGCTGTTTGCATTTTCAGTAGACGAAATGTTCCCTTTTTCTTATGCAACTTGGTGCAGGATGCAGAAATAAAGAGCAATACTGTGGCAACTGCTCAACTGACACCCATCTCCCAGAACTGGCTTCCCTTTCCTCCTTAAGGAGAATGTATCTATGGAAATTGGAGAGTAGTCATAGTCCTCTCACATAAAAGCCAGCATTCAACAGTAGGGGATGGGAAAGTTCGCCATGTGTTTCCCAAGGACCTAAAATCCATACTGGAAATGTTCTGTTCCTTTCTTTTCCACCTGTTTCTCTTTTCACTCCAGTGAAGCAGTGAACCTAAACCTGGTCAGTTCACCTCTTCTGTCTATGCACCCATTGTGCAAAATGGGCTAATATACCTAATAAGGCACACATAATCAATACTTCAACAAAATTATCATTACTTACGTTTTGGTACTCTTTGGCACACTGAACAGCAGCCATCTTCAGATAACCTGACATCATCCTTAAGTAGGAAAACATAAAAAGGTAACTCAGGTTTCAAGTCTGCACACTAAAGCAGACTTTCCCTGCTTCCTAATTTTCTCTGGCACCAGACACACTGTATTTTTTTGTATTGACATGGAATCTAGTTCCAAGCAAGGCTAACTATTAAGGGCACGTCACTAATATTAATATGAGTTATTTCAAAGTTGAAATGTAGGAAAACCCTCAGTTCAGTAGTATAATGTTAGCAAGCAATAAAGCTTGTAGCACATGTAGGTCAAAAAACTGTGACTAAACTCAGTACAGGTGAAGGATTATAACAGATAGGGTAACACAATTAATGAAATAACTGATTTGCCAGAGCCTGATTTTTGCTTCTTAGGTCACTTGACACTTTTAGGAATCCAAAATATGCTGTATCCTTTTCTCTAATGTCCAATCCTCAGTGAGGATTGATATATCACTCATTTTAATTTTGAGTTGCTTTTCTGAGATAAAATTTGACTGGGACCTGGTTCTGAGAGAATAAAAGGAGAGCTACTTCCTGCATGGTGCTTCTGCTAGTTATTTTCCTTGGACACTACGATCCTTCTATCATTGATGTTAGGCATTGCAACCTTTCCAAACATGAGAACTGGTAGAACAGTACTTACTGGATCACACTCATCAGGGTTAAAGGCAGGACAGTTTGTCTCTTTGATGACTTGAATGAACTGGTCAGCATGTTTTTCACATGTGTAAACAGTACAGTTATCACCAGGTGGGTTCCAGTATTCTCCTTCCTAAAAGTAGTCAAAATTAAAGCAAATTAAAATCTTCTTATATAAAAATGAAACACCCCCCCCCCCAAAGTCTTATTGTGGCTGTGTATAGTAGTTTGATTATTCCAAACAATCTCTTAGAATTTCAGCTGATAGTTATTTGCCATATTATCATACTGCCATTAAGTGTTTTTCATTAACCAAGTGAAGAGGCTCTATTTTTATCTGGATACAGACATGCTTTTTGTGTGAATAGGGTAAGTAGGTGGACTCATTTGGAAAGAATAATTTACATTTCAATGGTTTTGTCATTTCAATTTAGGGATGTGTCAAAATGCCTCCATAGATAAAACTGTCTTTTGAGCAAAATGGGTGCTACAGTTCCAGAACTGGAAGCAAACAAAAGCCAAATGCTTTCACCTATGTATTTTTCCTATGTTGATTTCTGAAAGCCATTGTTCAGTATCATACAACAGTCGCTCCCAGAAGTCTTAGAACTGGTGTTTTGTGGCATAAGGTGTTGTTTAAGCTGTGTGGAGACAGTCCAGTCCCTGCCTGAGTAAGCATTTGTCTAATATGAGAAAAGATGGAGGAAATAAATGTGACAAATAGAAGGAGAGGAAAGAATGAGAAGACTAGCAGAGTTCCTCAAAAGTGAACTAAACCAGGGGTAATTACATGGAGCACGTGTGTAATGTTGTCTCCCAGAGTCACTACACAAGCCGCTGCCTTGCACGTGCCGCAGCACTGTCCAGGTTCCACTGTATATTTATAGCCCTGTTTTGAAAGAAGTAGAGAGACAATGGCATTGAGTCAGGTCACTGACCTTAACTGGTAATTATTTGAGCTGAGTGGGGTAGGAATTTCTGACAGCAGAACAGCACTCACCAGTGGGCAGTATGTGTCACAGATGACAGGCTCGCACATGACTGTAGCGTGGTGAGGGCTTGAGGGAGAGGATTCAGAGCAGGTACATTCTTCACAGGGGCCTGATGGAATGGCAGCTCCAGGCTAGGGGAAGGTGGAAAAACCCATTATGAGTAAAAACAAGTTGCTCTGTGTATGCACATCACAGATAATACAAAGATGAACCATGGATAGGCTAAGCTATCCATAAATACAATTTGGGTTGTTTTATTTAAGCCGAGTGTCTGGTTTGGTAATACGGATTTTGGAATCAAATTCTGCTAATGTAGAAAGGAGAGCAGAAAATGCTTTTGCTTGTACAGACGGTGTTGGTGTGCTAACCCCGGTTAAATAATGAATAATGTTTTATCTCAGGCCTTGCTACAAAATATGGACCATGACAGGTGTCTCAAAAACATTGCATGGTGAACTATGTGAAGGTGTTATTTTTATAGTGAGTGACTCTGTGTACTTACTGCATAATAGGTTTCGTTGACTACACAGCCCTGTCCTGTAAAGAAGGAAGAAGGTGGTGTAAGTTTTAAGAGGCAGAAATGCATGAAAAAAACTTCTGTTTTGTAGCTTTGTAGGCCTGTTTTGCGAATCTGTGGTGGCGGCCTTAAAACACTCATCCACAACAAGGCCCAGTATGATAACGCAGATAATTTGCATCTCTCTTATAAGGTTTTTGTAACTTAGAAAAAGACACCAGTAAATTGCCCATGAAGAGGGTGCACAATACTTACTGCATTCAAAGACAGGACAACAGCTTCCAGGCTGTATTATTGTGATTATCTCCTGTCCCTCTAAGCACTGGGGTGTGATGTCAAGGCAAAGGCTTGTGTTGCAGTCTGTTTCATGTAAGAGAATATAGAAAATAATAAGCTCAGAATTTTTAATTAAAGCAATTTTGTTTTACATGAACTTCTGAAGTTTTCCCATGGAGTAAATGTGGTGTTTACACTTTAAAGACTAATTCAGGCTATGTGCCCAGGTGTTTTCAATGTGAATGGGCTTTCCCATAACCTTTGTAAAACAAAACACCGAGAAGAACAGAGTGGTAATTGCTGGAAAGAGATCATTCCGAAGAGAAACTTATACCAATGGGGAAATCTGATGACTCTCAGTGGTTCTGGAATTTTCTTGAGCAACTTTTAAATATTCAGGACTACTTTTTTTAAGTTAAGATCATTTTCTTAATACCGGTCTTTGAAACAGAAAATGTTTTGAATGGTTTTCGAATATTGTTTCAGACAGTGGAAGTATTAAAGGCTTTCAATGTTAAATTATAGAAGATGTTCAGTTACTTTTCCGTGTCTAACTACATAAAATCTTCCAATCTTTAAATTTTTTATCTTCAGGCATTTAGCATATGCTCTGCAAGAAGGCTTTAACAAGTGGGATGAAGGAGAAAAGCATTATGAAATCAATGCAAAGTATTAAAAAATGAGAAATGATTGCTGAAGTTTCCTAAAATCAATATAGCATATTCCCCATGATAAAGAACTAAGACAGTACTTACAGCACTCAGTCCTAGTACAGCATGGATCTTCTGGTATCTGTATCTGAACAGGCATGTACCCTGGTTCTTCACAAAATACTTGCTCTGTTGGAGAACATTCGTGTTTTGTACACTTCACCTTAAGAGTATTTTTGTCACAGACACATTCCCGGCAATCTTTTGTCCATTTTTCTCCTGGCTAAATAAAAAAGAAAAACACGGGCAAAGGAAAGAAAAAAATTAAATATAAATCGAACCAAAATAATTTTATTCGCTTCTATTTGACATATTCATGGATATAGTGATAACTGATTATATTATCTTTTTCGTATCTTAGATTTTGTAAGAGACCCTCAAACTGCTTATTGGGGGAAGATACTGGAGGCCACTAAAGGTTCTGAGTTAACAAATAGTAATAGCTTTGTGAATAGTATGAGGGTTACAGGAGTTCTAAAGGAGAAGTGATTGAGCCTTGCATCCATTTTTGAGTAAGAAATGATCATATGACATACTCATTTTCACATTAGGTTGCTGATTTCTATGCAGCTGAGGAACTAAGACTGCAGACTATGAACATGATAAGCAACAGGTAAACTTTGTTATCCATCTCTCCCTTCATTTCTAGTAACTTTAGGGAGCCAAATTTGTGGAAATAAAATAACCATATATGCCTAACTTCCAGTACAACCATCTCTCTCATTCTCTCTTTTTTTTAAAGTTTTTTTTCCTGTATGTGAAGTTATGGAAAGACTATTTTATTGCTTACTGTTAAATTTCTTAGGAGTGCTCTAACACTCATAATTTTTAAGACTGAAAGTGAACAAACATTTATGACAAAACTTCGGTTTAGTGGAACACTAAATATCCTCTTGTTTCACTTGTCTGTGCCCATTAAGCCACACTGATTGTGATACTCACCCATCTAGACATTCCATTTGGTTCCCTGCAAACTGGAAAGAAAAAGAAAACAAACAAACAAACAAATGAATGGGTATTTACACCATTGAAAACTGACAAAGTAGTACATAAGTGCAGTTTCAAATAAAAATACTGTGAAGATAAAGCTAACAAGAAAATGAATATGCAGACTAATTTTGCTGAGCTGTAGAGTCCTACCATCTTGGTGGATCTCACATAAGGAAGAATGATGGGGAAAAAAAAGGTAATATTGATGATTATTCAATTTTTAGTTGGGGACGCTTAAAGAGGCTGATTTGCAATGATCTGACCACACAGAAGATGACAATACAACTCAGGCCTCCTGACTAACAATCCCAATCTCTATTTATTGCCCAAAGTAGCTACAGATTACTTACGACATTCAGAGACACAGATGTTGCTCTCTGCACGCAAGAGTGTCATTCCTTCAGGACAGAAACAGCCTTCAGTTACTCCATAGCCAGGACGCTCATAGCTGGAATGGCAAGAATGCATGTGCCTGAGTACAACACTTTTGTGGTGAGGCAGGGGACAGAGCAGCATATGATGTCAGACACAAGAGAGACAAAAAATTTACACTTTCTGAAGGGCAACAGGAAGCACGTGTTTATAGAGCTGACTGGTCTTTATAAATCTTGAATAAATTAGTGAAATTTGCAACACAGCTCATTATGAAATAACTCAAATTTCTGAGGAGAGTAGATAGATAGTAATAGAATAAAAAAGAAAAAAAAAATATAAGCAGGTGTTTCAGCCTGGCGGTTTTTTTGTTTTTCCATACCTTTGGTCACAGGTAACCTGATTAATGGGCCCACATGGCTTGTATACCAAGCTTGATGGACAGCTGAATGCTGTATGGAAAAAGACAAAAAAAAAAAAAGATTAAAAATTGACATCAGATGCATTTTCTTCAGCAAAAATGACTACAGGTTTGCCTTCTTCATCTGCAACTTGTATGAGAAAGGGCCCCACTGGATTTTTGTAGACAGTAACCAGGTGTTGGATATAAGAAATATTTAATGAATAAGATTTCTACAACTTATCACACACATTTTGAGTCCTGTAATACTCACAGCATGTATTGTTGGTCTTTCCTCTCCAGTCAATGCAGACACCTCTAGCAGCACATTCTGTGGCATATATCTCCAAACTGGAACACTGCATGGATTCATCGTCTATGCGACATCCATCAAAAACACAGCCTTTGAAAAACGGTTCTGGTGGTATCACAGTATGACATTCTGCAAAAATCCTGCAGACAGTAGAGAAAGCAACCCCCTTCTATGTTAATGAGCCATTATACAAAGTCTGTTCCTGTCAGACTACACTTTCCAGTTAATAGCATGTGACTCTGCTTCAGAGAGAAAGGTATTACGAGAAACGAAACCCTAGGAATGGCCAATAAGCTGGGAGATATTCAGGAAAGATTAAGAAGTCTGAAGTGCCTTTTTCTTCTAAAGAGGTTAATGGTTGTATTTCTGTATGTGTACACAACTTTTTAGCAGTTTGACACCAGAAATTTAGTGTAAAAGGCAACTGCACCAGATTGAGAAAAAAGGAATGAAAAAAAGTAGAGATAGAAAATTCATACATAAAATAACTCAAAACTTACTAGATACTATAGAAAGCATGTATAAGAGGCCCTTTATAAGTAACTCATCGGAAAAAAGCTTTTATCAGCCTACACAGGTATAGGAAATACTTCAGGAAACAAGCCTTTGCACTTTTGGAACTCCATGTTTTAGGTAAAATGTACGAAGAATGAAGGACATTTCTCAGCTGCTTGCATCTGCTCTCTTCACCTATTTGGTAACTAGGTTCTCGACAATTTGTACTGAAGACCAACTTCAAATTTAGAGTTCAGTCTTTACTTAATGAGCATACTCAAAGTATTGCATCCAGGGAGTATTGATTTCAGTGCTTGCTGCATCCCTGATTTTCTGACTACCTCTCCTTGCTCAGTTATCTTTGGCACACAAGTCATTAAGGCAGAGCAGTTTCTTTTGCAAAGACCTTCTACTATATATTACTTCTACTACTATATTCTACTACATATTCTGTCATTAAGCTGACATTTTCAGCTATTATCACATATTAAGGCTATAGGTGTTATTCTTCTTGTAAGGTACTGAGACAGTTTTGCGTAGAAAAAATGAATTTGTTTTCTTACTCGCTCAAGATAAGCTTGCAGAGCTGAGGTGTTTGACACTGCGGCTTTGGTGGAGGTGTGGTTATAACTGGTGGTATTGGTAGTCCATGGCACGTCTTGTTGTTGTCAACAATCCAGTGATGAGCCATTTGGGGACAGGAGGAAATGATCTTACCACTTGGTAAGCGGCATTCATCTGCTTTATTATTTGTACATGTTCCTGGAAGAGACAAGCTGGGTAAGTCTCAAGCCACGTGAGAGATGCACAATACATTCCTGATATGTTTAGATGTGATGTGCTCATGAAATGCATATTTTGCTTTGCCTTATAGGGAACGCTTTCTCTAATTATTTGAACTTTAGGTTATGGAAAAACAAACAAAACAAAATCAAAACCCAAAAAGGTTACTGAAATACTGAGCTTTTGACAACCTACAGAAGAGCAGAACTGTACTCATTTCCACTTACTGCTGTTTAAAAATTTCTGTCAGTTTTGAGACTGCACAGCTAGAGTGGGTGAGCATAACCAAGGTAGGCGTGGGGAAAGAGGACCCCTCCAATCTCTTTATCCTTCTTACCACATTGTCCTTCAGTGTTGTTGCCAAATTTGCTGTATGGGAGTTTCACAGAGAAAATCAGACCACTAAAGGTGATGACAGCACCAATTTCTTCTATTTCAACAATCATATTGATGCCAAGAGTGGAGAAAGAAATGCCATCTTTTTTGAAGCCTGGTTCAACAATCTTTTTGTTGAAGTACATCTGAATGCAGGGTTTAAAAAAAAAAAAAAACAAACAACAAAACACCCCTTCAGAATAAGCACTGCTTCTACTTGATTGTTTCAAATAAAATATTTTCTAATCTTCATAATTAGGCCTATTTCCATAGTGTTGTCCACCACATCCAATGCCCATTGGCATCTCAATGACAGCAGTTATTTGCATTGATATTTTGGCTTCTATTGCTATATTGCTAAAATGTGATAATAATCTAAGTGGCCTCTACATACTCCGTTTGTACACTAATGCACAGTATTCTATGCATATAAATCCAAGTATTTTCTTTGTATCCCTCATTACTACGTGTATTGGAAACATTTTTAATATGAAAACGAGCGGTAGTTTTCTTTAGCTACAGAAACATCCCTGCCATTATTATGTAATAACTTTGCCAGATAATCACACCATCCCTATATTACATAGTAATTTGCATTGGAAGAGTTGTCTAAATTCAAAATGAAGTCAAATGTCATTAGTGCCAGTTTTATGTAGTGATCATATTAATTCATTAATCTTTTCAATTTGCAGCCAGTATCTTATATGAGCTAATAAAGGAAAACAAATTTGCCTAATGGCTTTTTTGTCAGAAGTTATGCTGCAACTCTCTTCTCACTGAATTGGGCTAAAGCATGAATTAAAATTGTCAGTTACTGTTTTCTTTCACAGGGAATCACTGGAACCAACATACCTTTCTGACTGAGAATTTGGCATGGCACTGTAAGGCAGGAGTGCCTATTCACACAAACTTTTCTCCCTTCCCATAGATTCTCTAGTCAACTAATAGATTCTCCAGTGTGAGAGTGGGACTGACTTTTCACTTTCATTGGTTTGCCAACACTACACTTTGGGTCATGAAGGTGAAGTGACAGTCTAAGTCACCCATTTTCTTCAGCTATACCTTTCTTCACAGTAGGAAATTGAAGGGGGAATCATGTCAGGGCTGTTTGGTGCCTGAAGTTCCCTGTGCAGAGAAAGCAGTCCTTAGTCATCCAACAGATAAGGGATACATATCCATCTTCCTCCCGAGAGATGAATCGTGCTTGAAATTTGCATTTGTGTTTTTTTCAAAATGTGTTTACATAAGTGAATGAAATGTATGTAATGTAAGTGAATATACCAGTTTTCATGAAATACGAATTCTGTTCTTAGTATCCAGTTCAATCCTTTTTTTCCCGCTCATGATACTCTCTGCCCTGATCACCTCCATGACGTGACGTTCTAACAGACTCTGTCTCAGAATAGCATCAGTAAAGCTTACAGACCCTATTTCTTTTTTGCAAAAAAATAGAAAAAAAAAGTATTTTACCACATTGGTCATCACACCATTCATGAGTTGACGAGTCAGCACCACTTCTGCAGATTTGTAGAAAATAATAATGGATTTAGGGCAGGAGAGTCCATCTTTTGCATCACAGTAATAATTGTCAATGTAAACACGGAAGTTGTCGTATTTAGGGACAATCTGCTTCACCAGGACATAAGTGCAGTTTTCAAGGAAGGTATAATAGGTTCCATCAAAAGTAATGTAATGAGGATCACCCCATCCACTACACACACCTGGTACAGAAAAAATATTTGGAAGATTAAGAGGAGAATTTACGTAGAAGAAAATTTAAAAACTGAAGATACTTCAATTTATAGAGTAACCCTAAGAAATGAAAATGCCCATATAATCTGTGTAAAGCTTGGCTTTTTTTCCCAAAAATATTATTCCTGTATCTATTGGTGCTTACATTGACATTCATATCGGTAACAGCATCCATTTTCATCAGGTACCAGCATTGGTGGATACTTGTTTGCACAAGTAATTTCCTTTACAGGTGGGCAGTGCGTTGGCACTACGTCTATATCATTGTCTCCGTTACAGATGACTTCTGTACAGTTGGATAATTTGAATCTTTCTCCAGGCTGCAAAATGAAGAAAAAGTTTTTGTCACAAAAATCTGCAAACAGATATAACCTTTACTCCTCTTTTTAGACTTATCGTGTAGTGTTTCCAGCAATGGTGGTGTTGGAAAGGAAATCAGTATGTGTTACTTCTCTTCAATTTGTGGTATTAATGATTTTTAACGGTAACTGGAGGTATTCAAAATTCTGACCATGTTAGGGGGGATAAAAAATGCTTTGTTTTCTAAATCTGAAACAAGGACCAAAAGGAAAATCTTTACTGATAGTAAAAAGTTGCCAATATTGAACAGGATTATTGTTTTTAATGCTAAAAGGAGGTGGGAACCTTAACTACACTTGCTTCTTCTGCATGACAAGCGCTTCTGGGGCTTGGGAGAATAAGGATTAGGTTACAGGAACTGATTTCCATTATACTATGTATAGCCTATATAGTACATACCATATGTCAACAGAGAACATCACAATAAAAAACAGTTTAAAGAAGTATAGATAAAAGGGCAGAAGAACAGAAACAGACACAAGCCTACGCTGTATCTTAAATATTTCTGTTTAGTGAAAAAATAAGATACACAAGAAAATTCCTTCTATTATGCCAGTGAGAAAATATCCTACATATGCAATGCATCGAGTTTTACTAAAAATAAAAAAACAAGAAATGGATATTATAACTTGCTTTAAAAACGTATAAAAACCTGAAATTCAAAAAAAAGGAAAACTCAAATATTGTGTCATACATATTGCCCATCATTAGCAAAATAATTAAGACAATCAGCAAAAGTAAGGCTTAAAGACTACAAACAATTCCAACCCGATAAGACCCGAAAAAGGATACTATGACAACAGGCAAAAAATAACACAGAAATTACGTACTTGTAATGGAGGGTAAATAGTGGAAACGCAACCATGAAAAACAGCACTTGTAGAAGAGGGAGGGAGAGGAACTGATGTTGTTACGGTAGACCACTCAGGGGAAGTAATGGCTGGTGGAGTAGTGACATTACAATTCCCAGTGTGTCGTTCAATACTACACGTTGGGCTACAGATGGCATAAAATCTACATCCTTCACTATCCATTCTGTTATAAATCAAGTCACCTGTAGAAAAAGGAAAATATAATAATATTATTAAAAGCAAAAAAACATTTTAAAAGTAAGTAGGAAAAAAAAAAGGGATAAGAAAAATTTGGAAAATAAGGACACTAAAAACCATGTAAACTAACCTGGTGAAAAAACAGAATCTCCAATCTTGCAGAAACATGGCGTAGTTGAAATAAAAGGCTGAAGTGTGGTAAAAAAAGGTTCACTTCGGGTAATACCGGTAGATGTGCTGGCGGTGGGCGAGGAGGTGGGGATTACGCAGTTGTAGT
>VZRR01011774.1:0-11588 GCA_013398015.1 Oreocharis arfaki
CTGCAAGGGGCTCTGAGGTTCCCTGGGGCTGATGATTTTCAAGAGGATGGTTTTTTCTTCACTGTGGCTGGCTGAAAGGCCAACAGGAATTTTGAGCAGGAGCCTCTGTGACCTTGGAAATAGTTATTAAAATGAAAAAATAGTGGATTTGTAGGAATTAATTTGACTCATGGAAGGTTTCACAGGAGCAGAAAGCTTTTGCCTAAAACGGAGATAACTTGAGAGAGATCAGGAAGGTTTTAAGATTCCGGTTGAATTACTTAGCTCTATTCACACAAAAAAGAGAGAGAATGGGGGGGGAAATGAATGAGACTGAAATCTTTCCTTTATATTTGATTAAATAATTGTTTATTCTCACCTCACAGAACTGAACAGAGACAAATCCCATGGAATCCACTGGCCGGTTGCCCCCAGTGACACGTGAAAGGAGCCAGACTGAAACCTTTGAGGTTCTGGTCACAACAGAGAGAAAAGCAATATTATTTGTCCATTTCTGGGGGCAGTAATGACAATTTATTCTCTTTTAATCACAGTCTTCTATCAAAATTTCTCCAGCATGATATGAGCATCTATTATAGCAGCTGCACATCGTGCTCCGAGAAACTCAACAATAAATGGGTTTAATTGTATTTAAAATGATGGTAATAATTCAGGTGCGTACAATATGCACACGGTGTTATTGATTGCACAGAAGGTATGTCTAAAGTCGTATTTGCTAATTAATTTCCCTCAGAATGGCAGCGCCAGCACCCTGTGTGCGGTGGGGGAATTCGGGGCAGGGGCAAGGAGACGTTGTCTCTGTAACAGAGTGACACTGACCTTTCTCCTGTCTTCGTGCTCCTTCTGCCATGACAAATAGAGTTAATTTCAGAGCTTTCTAGGAAATAGCATCAATATTTAACCCAATTCTGGGAAGCTGCTTTGGAAAGGTAAATCCTGCTCCTTACCCCCAGCAGGGACGCAATCCCACCACGTTCGCTCGGATGGGAGCAGCGGTGCCAGGCGCCTGCCTGGCCCTGCACGTTGTGCCCATGGACACCTCCCGGGGCCCTGGGACAGCTCTGCAAGTGGCAGGGGGACAGGAGGCAGCCTCAGGTGGCACCAGCGAGGTTCAGGTTGGATAGCAGGGAAATTTCCTTCCTGGAAAGGGCTGCCCAGCCCTGGCACAGCTGCCCAGGGAAGGAGTGGAGTCCCCATCCCTGGAGGGATTTAGAGCCCTGTGGATGTGGCCCTTGGGGACAGGGGTCAGTGGTGGCCTCGGCAGTGCTGGGGAAGGGCTGGACTCCATGGTCTAAGAGGCCCTTTCCAACCTAAATGATTCTGTTTTATGGTTCTGGACTGAGTAAGTGGCGATGCAAACCTCAGGGAACATTTGCATTATTAAAATCACAGCAAACTGGAATTGCTGAAAAGGGTGTTCCTGAACTTTCTGTTGGTTTTAGGTCTTTGAAACCAGCGGGGAGCCCACATTTCAAACACGAGCCATATGGTTTCTGAGATTACAAAGGATGAAATTTTGTTTTGCCGTGCAGCACACTGCCCCGTCATCCTCAGCCCAGAACAGGACTTTAATGAAGGAAAATCACCACCAGATGACAGGGATTTCTGCCCTTTGATTTCCTGGAGTTGGCTCCTTCAGCTCACGGGCACCAGCACAAACGAGGCCCCCGGGCTGCCATCACGTGTGCCCTGGGTGGTGGCACCGTCTCACCCTGGACGCGCCTGGTTCTCCTTCCAGCCGTGCCCGACCCACGGAGCCAGCCAGGGGTGGGCTCAGCGGGGTGGGCTCAGCGTGGCTCCCTGCTCCCCATCCCCAGCACTGTCCAGGGGCAGCAGCACCTCCTCCTGTCTGCACCCAGACCAGGGCAGGAGGCTTTGAAGAAAAGGAATGGGTTTGAATTGGTTCAGCCCAAGGGAGGTGAGTAAATGTGCAGGAAACAGCATCTCCTACAGTGCAGTCACCAGGTCCACTGAGGCACCAGGGACCACTGCAGGGTGTGGGACGAGCTGAGGCACGGCCACACTTGTCAGTGTGATTGGTCCTTCCAGACAGATGGAAGAAAGTAAGATTTTAATCTTGCTGGCTACTGTGGCTTTAAAGAGTGAGACAAATTGCTTCACAAGAGGGGCTTCTGCCTCTGGATTCTTTAGACTCAATGTTTTTTTCTTGGGCATTGCATTCAAATATCAGCAGGATCTGATGAGGTCTGAGCATAGAACCATAGAAGAGTTTCTGTTGAAGGGGCATTTTAAAGGTCATTTAGTCATTTGCTGATGTCTTTTAAGCATCCTAGGTAGGAATGACAGAACTGTGGGGTTTGGGTATAAAAATGCACAACAGGAGGGTAAGGAAAAGCCAGAGGGCTGTGATGCCCTCAGCTGCCATGGGTCTGGGTTGGAGCGGTGTTAGAAGAATTGTGCTTTTATCTGTAGTATTCAAGGATGCCTGGGATGAATCAAGTTTAAAGCAGCAAGGTAACACCACTGGACTTGTGGGTCAGGTACCCGGACTGCAGACAAGCCCCATCCACTGTGGTCCCACCAGTGTGGGACAGCTGCTGCCCCATCCCACTGCCCCAGCCTGATGGCCCAGAGCTGTGCTGCCACAGGGGGCACAGGAGGGGAGCCCCAGGACCACGCTGGCCAGTGCAAGGCAGACTTGGCTGTGACAGAACAGTGTGAAATGGAGGGGGAGTGCCAGGGGGGTTCTACCCCTGCCTGTGGATGCTCTTTCTCACGGATCTATCTCCAACACCTATGAAACCCTGTTGGAAAGCTGGAATGAAACCCCAGACTGCCTCTGTTGTTACTGTCAAAAGCCTTAAACCCAGACAAAAATGCCTCATTGTCCAGGACCTGAGATCCCTCCTTCTGGGGGGACTTTCAAATCTGGCTTTTTATCTCGCAAGGTTTGGCCTGTCCATGGCACCGCAGTGCCCATCCATGGAGGAGGGATGTGCTCCCAGGAGCACTGGAGATGAGATTTCACTCCCTGGAGCCCTTGTCTTACCTGAACAGCAAATCCCTGTAAAACCTTCCCTTGGGGGTGAGCAGGGGGATGAACCCTGACTCCCGGGGCAGCCAAATTTAAACGTGGCTGAAAGGCCTCTCTTGCTTTGCCCCCGTCTGCTGGGATGGGAATTTGAGAAATCAGGCACCCCTGTGGGAGCACAGGTTTCTCCCTACAGCCACTGGAGCTGGGACCTGATGGAAATCAGCAGCACACACGTTTATTGTGCAGTTGGTGAAATGTGCAGAGGGCCACGGCAGGGCAGGGAATGCAATTTCAGTTTAGGCTTTTGAACTGGAGCTTAATTATATCCCAGAATTTACTCTGCCCTTCACGAGGGGCTCTAGCTAGACCAAGATTAATTATGCTGCGGAGATCTCTCCCCCTCTGGCCTAACTTTCTCTCTCTAACTGGTTGCCTGTGTATTTTGACTGGGCAATAAACCATTTTCTGAGGACAGGAAAACTCCAATTTCTCTTTGCTATTAGCAGTACGGGTTTTTCTGCACTGGGAAGGTTCATCAATTTTACCAACATAATTACCGTATAACCATACTACAGTAATTATTTCACTATAGCTCTTCCTGTAGTGACTGCTATTGAATAAAGCAGCTTTTTCCATATACCTTAAACCCATTCCCCAGCAACATCAACTAAATCAAAACATGTCCTGTTGCCGAAGAACAAACACTTTGTGCTGGGGATTTTGCTGGAGGCAGCAAAGCTGCGGAGCTGCAGCGGTTGTGCAGGTTCTGGCGGTAGAACAGCGCCAGGTGAAACCCTCAGAGCAGCGTGGGCGGCTCCTCACGGCCCCTGGGCTCTCCCAGGAGTGGGAGACCCCCGGCCTCTGCTGCCCAGAGCTGGGGCCTGGCCTGGGGACAGCGGGAGCCCAGCTCGGCCGGAGCTCAGGGGGGGTTTGGACAGCACCCTCGGGCACCAGCTGGCATTGTTGGGGTGTCCTGAGAAGGGCCAGGAGCTGGACTCCGGGATCCTTGTGGCTCCTTCCAGCTCGGGATATGCTGTGGTTCTGCCGTTCTGTGATTTCCTTGCAGAGGAGACACGCTTTGGCCCTGTTGTTGTTACCAGAGCACGTTCTCTCCCAGTGGCTGGGAGGGAGCAGAGAGCACCCAGGGACACGTGCTGGCCATGCCTGGGTGGGGGGCTGGCCCTGCAGCTGGAAGGGGATGAGCCATCCACTGGTGAGGGATCACGAGCCGGCCACGAGCCTCTGAGGGAGGTGGTGGATCCTGAGGAGGAGCTGTTTCATCCCTTTGATCCTTCTGGAGGCAGCCAGAGCTTGCAGCGCTCACTTGCAGTAAAACAAATGGTTTAAACCTCGTATCATTTTGCAATTCATGATACATAAACCCAAGACAAGCAAAATAAATTTGTCTGAAAAGAATAAATTAAGTGCTTATTTCAGGAAACGTGTGCTCCGGTGTTCGACAAAAGCATTTTGCTCTGCACTACCCCCCAGGCAGAGCTTCGTGTGCTGAGCAGCAAGAGAAACTCAGCTCGGAGCCGAGTCCCCGGGGCTGAGCAGCTCAGGGGATTTTGGGATTTCGTGGCCATGGGAGCCAGCTGTGGGTGACAAGGACAGCAGTCCACACCCATTCCCGTGTGCAGCTCCTGTCCCAGCCCAGCCAGGAGCTGTGCCCTCCCCGGGGCTCCTCAGCAGCTCCCAGCACCGCTCTGTGCACCTCTGTCACACGGGACTTTTCCTTCTGCCTGGCGCTGGGGAAAGGCGGGAAAATAAAGTGTCAACCTGCCTGACCTTGAGAAAAGAAATCAAGATACAATTCTGGGAAACAGGACACTTTGGCATTGCTGTGGTCACTGCCTCAGGTCTTTATGTTCACCTGCCAGAGAAATGGATGTTAAACCACAGAATCCCAGAAACACTTGGATGGGAAGAGACCTTAAAGCCCATCTCATTCTGCCCCTTGCCACACCTCCCACTGCCCCAGGCTGCTCCCAGCCCCAGTGTCCAGCCTGGCCTTGGGCACTGCCAGGGATCCAGGGGCGGCCACAGCTGCTCTGGGCACCCTGTGCCATGGCCTGCCCATCCTCCCAGTCAGGAATTCTTTCCCAATCTCCCATCCAGCCCTGCCCTCTGGCACTGGGAAGCCATTCCGTGTGTCCTGTCCCTCCAGCCCTTGTCCCCAGTCCCTCTCCAGCTCTCCTGGAGCCCCTTCAGGCCCTGCCAGGGGCTCTGAGCTCTCCCTGGAGCCTTCTCCTCTCCAGGTGAGCACCCCCAGCTCTCCCAGCCTGGCTCCAGAGCAGAGGGGCTCCGGCCCTTGGAGCCTCCCCACGGCCTCCTCTGGACTCTCCCCAGCAGCTCCACGCCCATCTTGTGCCGTTGGTCCCAGGGTTGGACACAGTGCCCAGGGTGAGTTCCCACGGATATGCCCCAAGAGCTCCAAGTGTTTTTTCAAGGGGTTGTCCTGGCCTTGCAGGGCACGTCCCCCTCCCTGCACGCTGCCCCACGCTCTGCCTGCGGGCTGCCACTGTGCAGGAGCTGCACCATGAGAGCTGCTCCTCTCACAGAGTATCCCTCAGAGGGATCCCACTGCTCAGGCTCCCTAGAACACCCCTGGTTTGTGCTGGTAACACATCCCTGAGACGCTGAGCCCAGTCCCGGGCACAGGGAGGAGCTGCCTGTGCTGTTTGGGGTGATCAGACCAGCAAACTGGTTATGCCAGCACCTCATAAAGGACATGGAAAATCCATCCTGAGGCTGCTGTGGGATGGGAGGGATCAAAGGGGTGGACTCCCTGCCCCGGGTGGAATGTGGGCTCGGGTTCTGCTTTGTGCCCCCACGTACCCCAAGTGTGGCACCACTGAGTGTCCGTGGCACCCACAGTGCCCACGGCCTCCCACGCCCAGGCCCCGCTCGTGCTCCCTCCGTGGCAGGCTGGGAACCAAGCCCAGGGGTCATGGAGCTGTGCCATCAGCTGCACTGCTGCTGAACGCTTGCACAGCCGTGTTTGGCACACCCAGGGCGGCAGCCGGGGGCTGCTGAGGGTGCACATCTCTGGTAACCAGATAAGCCTTGTCTGTGATTTCATATCCCATGCAAAAAGGCCAAGATGAATGACACAAAAAAAACAAACTTGGGAACAACTGTTTATTGTTTCTCCATCCTAAGGACTGGGAGTCACTGAACAAATAATCTAACAGTGGATTTAAAATAAAAACAGAGTTTAATTAGTAGAGCTGCTCTTCCACATAATCCATAATTAAACACAGAGCTAAGAGCCATGGGAGGGTTTGGAAAATAAAAATATAGATATACTCCAAATAATTACACGCATTCAGGACAAAAAGATCCACAAACTAATTGGGTTGTGCACAGAAGGTGAAATTGTGTCTCCACTGAAGCCTGTGCTAACATTCAATTTATGTTAATTAGACTCAAATTTAACACCTCCGAGGCAGTGCTGAGCACACAGGTGTAAGTTAATGACACAGGGCACATTGACTTTTACTTTCTGATGCCTATTTGTATTTATATGTTTGGTATTAATTAATGAAACTGTATTTCTGTTTATATACAACTTCATGAGAGCTTCCTCACGAGTCTAGAAAATCCTTCTTTAAGCATCCCTTGCATTCAGCCCTTTTTAATCCTATTCCACTCAGGGGACTGTCCTTCATTCGGACACAACCTATTGCCTTTCCAAACCCAGCTGCAATGCAAGAACAGGGATGGGCTCAAGTTTTCCCATCCCCGTGAATGTAGACAAATGCACAGCCAAGCAGGAGGCAGATAATTTCCCTTCTTCTCTTTTCCCCCTGGATTCTCCCAGTGCCATATTCTCTCTCTTTGTTGCGCTTCTCAGGCAACACTGATTGTAACCAACACTTTTGGACCCAGCACAAATAAAAGATTAGGAGAGAAGAGCCCTCCTGGAAGAAGCACTGCATCCCTGCGGGCGTTTTATCCCCTCTGAAGCCAGCGATGGTTCATCTCCGAAAGCACAGCAGAAAATAATGAGCTCATTTGTTGTTTGTTTGTTTTTCCCTCTTGGCAGAGCAGCCAGCAACCAGGAAACAAGCCTTTATTCTTCATGGATGATCAAATGGCTGATTTAGCCCTGAAAGCCTTGCTCTTGCAAAACGCTCTGCCTTTCCCGGGCCAGCGAGCTCCCCATCCCCTCTGGCAGCAGTCCCTGTGCACCAGGAGATGCCCTCCAGGTGGCCAGGCAGTGCCAGCTGCCCCGAGGAGCAGTGCCTGGCATGGCTGTGTCCGTGGCAGGGTTCTGAGCTGACCAAAGGGAAGGTGTCCAGGGTCGCTCCCTGTGGCGAGGCCTTGGGGAGGCAGCGCTGCCCGCAGCAGCAGCAGCACACCCTGGGCGGGGTCCATGGGCCACGTCCTCCCCGCACACCCCTCACCCTCCCAGCAGCAGAGGTGGCCAGGCACAGACAGAGCCATGGAATCATGGAACTGTCACGGTGTTAAGGGCACCAAGTCCAACCATCACCCTCCCATGACCACCATGGTCACCAGTGAGCCACGTCCTCGAGTGCCACATGCAGCCATTTCTCAGCCACTTCCTGGGATGGTGACTCTGCCACTGTCCTGAGCAGCCCCTGCCAATGCTTGACAACCTTTCCTGTGAAAAAAATTCCAAATATGCCACCTAAACCTCCCCTGGTTCAGCCTGAGGCCATTTCCTCTTGTCCTAATTTTTGTTACCTGGAGAAGAGACCAACACATGCCTGGCTGCACCCTCCTGTCGGAGCTGTGGGAGGTGCAGGAGTTAGGAATGGCCATTCCACTTCAGAGGTGTCCATAGACAGCAGCTGGGAGCTCAAGTGGTCAAGAGCCATTCAAATACACGTAACAACTAAAGGAGTCCTGGGTATTTCTAGAATCAAGAGGCAGGTTGGGTTTTTGTTTGTTTGTTTGTTTAGTTTTTAAGAAAAAAGTCTCCACCTGGTCTTTAAGCCTGTCCCATATTTTTCCTCTCCCATTCCAGCAAAGCTGGGCTGGGACTTGGATGTCGTCTCGGGTGTGCTGAGCACCACCTGGGGCCCTGCAACAGCCCAGGTGTCTCACCAGCACCCGCCAGAAAGGGCCCAGGGAGGCCAGTGGTGACACGGGGACCTCCCCAACAGCCCGGCTCCAGTGGGATGTGGAGGAGCCGTAACGACGCTGGCTGATGGGAGATGGCAGGGTGGGGAGGCACAGCTCCTCCCTGCTGGAGGGAAACTGCTGCCGGCACAGCGCTAAGTGTGATGAGGTGAGAGTTAATTGCATCAATAAACATTATACTGGCTCTTTAAACCCATCCTATCCAAACTCTTCTCCTGCACTTTTCTGGGTCTGACTTCAGGAACAACCATTTGCTCTGCATGTGAAGGAGCTCATTAAGGCCCATGGGGTACCCGCATGCCAGCTCCTCCCTCCCTGCTTTCAGGCAGGCGTTTGGTGCATTGATCTTGTAGTTTATGTTGTATCCTAAAAGGATAAATTACCGAGCTGGGTACACCTGAGAGTAACATTTGCTTGAGCTCACTAAATGCAGCTTTTCTGCACAAACTTGCCTTTGTATCCAGACCGTGGAGTCTCTGAAGTACCCAAAACTACACTCGGTTCCTGGATAATTGCCTGATCTCAAGGGGGATGGGAGAGGTTGAAAAAGCAATTGAAGGATCCTGATGAATTCCAGCCTGAGACAATTTTACAGAGAGCCAGAGGGTTTCTCTACCTTGACTTCACTCTCCAGATAAGTTTCGTTCCCCCATGGAGAATCCCCCCAAATCTGCCCCAGATTCCCAAAAGGAGCTGGAAGGAGCCTCCCCAGGCTTGAACTGCTGGTCTGGAGCCTTTTCCAGGCAAGGGACCCAGCAAAGGCACTCGTGGGGAAAGGGCTGCTCTGGGAACAGGGCAGGGGCAGCAGAGCTTGTGAGCACTAAAATTGGGTGGTATTGGCAGGTGTTGGTGGAGAAATGCCTGGAGGGGTCTGGCCCAGCCTGCAGGGATGGATGGATGGATGGATGGATGGACGGATGGATGGATGGATGGATGGATGGATGGATGGATGGATGGATGGATAATTGGATGGATAATTGGATGGATAATTGGATGGATGGATGCCTGGATGCCATAAGCAGGAGAAGGCGTTTGGCCCTGAGCACCACACTGAACCAATCTTTTCTGATTTGTTCCCACGAATTTATGGCCCCAGAAGGAGCATTAGTAGCCCAAACCAAAGCCCAGTAAAACAAATAGCTGAGATAAAACCCTCCCCCAGCTCCATTCCCTGATATTATCTTCCCTCCACCGCAGCCTCCTGTTGCTCACCCATTTCCCCACAGCAGATACAGAGGTGCTTGTCCCAGCCAACAAAAGATACCATTTTTTTCCCAGCCAAACTATCAGGAACAGGAACATGAGCCCCTCACGGCAGCTCCACAGGAGGGCTGCGGCACCAGGACGTGCTGCTCCAGGGCTGTCCCTGCCTTTGTCCCGCTCCAGCATCCCCGTGGGTATGGAATGGGTCAGCAGAGGCAGCAACAGAACATGCTGGGCTCTGCGGCTGCCAGCCCCGCAGCCCGGGGGGCAGTGCCAGAGCCCGGGAGCCAGGCTGTGCTCCCCGTGCAGCCACGGGAGCAGCCCGGGCACGGACACCCTCGGGGCACGGTTTCACACCTGAGAGCCAGGGACGATCTCCTCGGCCCTACAAAGGGTGGGGCTAAGAGCAGCTGCCCTGCTGGTTTCCCTCCGGCAGCCCGAACACAGGAGAGTTAACAGCAGTTTTCACTTCATTCCCTTGAGAAATAATCTGGAGTTTGGGAATCCTGTTTCTCCTAACAATATTTGATCAGGAAATTGATAACATTTAATGAACTGTGGCTTACAGCAAGCGATGTTTTTTAAAAACGATCTTGAAGTGAAGAGGGATTTTACTCTTTTCCTATAGTGAGTTATTTACAAAATCACTGAATCATTAAGGTTGGAAAGACTTTTAACGTCGTCAAGTCCAACGACCACGATTTTCACCACTAAATTATGTCCTCAAGTGCCATATCCACATATTTTTAAAATACTCCTAGGGATGGTGACTCCACTACCTCCCTGAGCGTTCTGTGCCAGAGCTGGACAACCCTTCTTGAGAAAAAAAAATTCCTACTATCCAATGGAAACCTCCCCTGGTGAACTTGAGGCCGTTCCCTCTCGCCCTGTCGCCTGCCGCTCGGGGAGGCTCCGTTCCGCACGGGGAGCCCTGGCGCGGCTGGACCTGGGCAGACGGGCTGGGCCGGGCCGGGGTGGGGGCCTGGCTGTGCAGAGCCCTGCCCAGAGGCTGGGGATGCCCCAGCCCAGCACCCCCTGCTCCAGGAGCTCATCCCAGCCAGGACACAGCCCTGCACGGAGCCTGGCGCAGCCACCGCACCCGGCGAGCCTCTGAAAGCAAACAAACCTCCCAGCGCTCTGCAGGAGCAGACAGAGCTTCAACAGCAACCACAAGTGAGAAAAGGGGATTTGTCCTCAAGGCAGTGGAACGAAAAGGCGGTGGTTCTTTGTGCCCCTACAGACACATACCCCCGAGCTCAAGGGGCACCCTGCTGCTCCAGCCACTGACAGGAGGTCAATGTCCAGCCTTCACCCTCAGCCACATGAATTAATTCTTTGCACCGAGAAAATAATTTAGAGAATTTTATTCAAGGCTCTGGAGAGTAATTTTTAATTTTTCATTCTGAGATATTGTAAACCCCTCTGCCTCAGATTGGACAAAAGTGATGAATTTTAAATTCGTGTGACGCCATTCATCTTCCACTTGGTGAGGTGACCGCAGTGCTCATTTATAACCAACCACGGTGACACCTTCCATGGAATTCAGAATGAATAGAAAGGCTGAAAATAATCCATTCTGAAATAATTGTGTTCTGCTGACTAAGAAGCTCCAATTTTCAATTTATCTTCACATTTGCTATTCTAAATCTGCCAGCAATTAGTTTTTCTCTGCGTTCAGGAGCGTGAGCAGGCCATAGGCAGGGGAAGGATGCACTGCATCCTCCTGATATGAGCATTCCAAAAACCTGAGGAGCCTGCGAACAGAGCTGTGATCTCATCTGCACAAAACATGGATCAGCAACCAATGTGAAAAGCAGCAAATGGAAATCAGATGTAACTATTTCAGTATTTTCTTACGCAGACGTTGTTAATCCTTGTTCTGCTGAGACAGAGGTGTGGCCTCACACCCCCCTTACAGCTGTGACCTGCATTTCATTTTAGGTAACGCATGAAACAAAAGTCTCCCCAGAATGCGCTCGAGATAGAATCAGGATATTAAGAAATGAGCAGGCTCTAAAAATATCCCTGTGTTCATCTCCCTGCTCCCAGGGAGGCAACGCAGCCGCGGCTCAGGAGGTGCCATGGGCAGGGGCTGCCCATAGCTCCAAGGGGAAATGTGCTCCAGGATCACTCCCAGCAGCATTTGAACAGAAGCACTGCAGCTCTCCTTCGTGCCAGGACAGTGCTCAGTCCTGCACAGGTAACACCCCTGCACAGGTAACACCTCCCACACAGGTAACACCCCTGCACAGGTAACACCTCCCACACAGGTAACACC
>VZRR01011774.1:19181-53599 GCA_013398015.1 Oreocharis arfaki
TGCTGCCACCTCCGGCTCTGGTGCCCACCACCCATCACTCACACCCGAGAAGTGACGGGGTGGCCCAGGATTTGGGACCAGGCAGATGGACAAGTCCCGTCTCTCCAGCACAGGGCACAAACACTGCAGTGTGTGCAGGAGAGCGAGATGCTGCAAGGTGTGCTCTGAGGAGCTGAGGCTTTCTGAGACAACACCATTAGTGCTGGGATGGTGTCTTACCTGAAATCCCAGACATGGCCCAGAGGAAGCAGCAGAGGGGGAGGTTGTGCATGGGGGTGTGTGCACAGGTACCCAGAGGGGACCCCTGTCTGTGTGTCTGTGTCTGTGTGTCTGTTTCTGTGTGTCTGTGTCTGTCTCTATCTCTGTGTCTCTGTGTCTCTGTGTCTCTATGTGTCTGTGTGTCTGTCTCTACCTCTGTGTCTCTGTGTCTCTATGTGTCTGTGTGTCCGTCTCTGTGTGTCTGTGTGTCTGTCTCTATCTCTGTGTCTCTATGTGTCTGTGTGTCTGTCTCTATCTCTGTGTCTCTGTGTCTCTATGTGTCTGTGTGTCCGTCTCTGTGTGTCTGTGTGTCTCTGTGTCCATCTCTGTGTCTCTGTGTGTCTCTGTGCACTCCCACGTTTCCCAAGCCGCAAATGTAGAATTGTACAAATGGAAAAAGTACAGCCTTTGGAGCTGTCCTCCCACACTGGGGCCCGGTGCACAGCCGCACATATCGGAACAGGAAAGAAGTGATGTGTGAATGCAGCAGACATGCGCTGCTTCAGGGAAAATCAGCACTTAGAGCCTGTTTAAAATGCAGCTGAGTTTTCAGACTGTGCTGCCAGTCAGAATCCAGCACCTGCTCACTGCAGGTTCCAGATGTGAGCACGGCCAGTTGCCTCTCTGCAGACAGATGTGGCAGAAGCCCTCGGGGACGCAGGAGATCCCTGTCACCAAGGAGCGGCTGGCCAAGCCCAGGATACATGGCTTTATCTCCCATCTCCTGCTGCCTCTCCCTGTGCTGCCTCTGGACACCATTCCTGGCCCTCAGAGGGGACATGGTGAGGTTGATTTATATTTTTATCACACTTTCTCTCAATCACCCGTTCCAGTGCTGCCACCCCAGTCCCTTCCAGTACCCCCCAACACCATGTGCAACCATTCTGCTCCACCTCTGTCCCTTTCTGGACAATCCACATCTCTTGAACATCTCAACCTGTTTTTGTGCTCTCCTCCATGGCTCCTCTAGTGCTCACAGACCTAGAGAAGTCTGTCACCTATAAATCCCATCACCTCCCAGTTGTTTTCTTCTCCTAACCCTTCACGAGCACTGTGCTGGGGAGTCATCCTGCTTCCCAGAAGAAAAGGGGCTCTGCTTGAGGGACGCAGCTTTCCTGAATCACAGAATTCCAGAAAGGTTTGCGTTGGGAGGGACATTAAAGCCCATCCAGCGTCACCCCTGCCATGGGCAGGGACACCTTCCACTGTCTCAGGCTGCTCCAAGCCCCGTCCAGCCTGGTCATCCAATAAGATAAAGAAGTAGGGACAAAGCCAGAGCTGCGACATGGAAAAGCCTGGATGGTCAGCCTAGATGGAAATTTTTGTCAGAGTGAACCAAGCATGGAAGGAGCAGTGCTGTGCCCGTGGCACGCGTGTGCCAAGAGTTTGCCTGGGCATGAGGAGCAGTGCTGTGCCCGTGGCACGCGTGTGCCAGGAGTTTGGACATGAGGAGCAGTGCTGTGCCCGTGGCACGCGTGTGCCAGGAGTTTGGACATGAGGAGCAGTGCTGTGCCCGTGGCACACGTGTGCCAGGAGTTTAGACATGAGGGTGCCGCAGAGCCAGCAGGACAGGGTGAGCTCCCCGCGGCTGCACCCCCGCCACAGGACACCACCCAGAATGTCCCCAAATGCCACCGCCACAGGGAGCGTCCCCTCCCAGGGCTGCCCGAGGGCCGGGCTGTGATCCGGGAAGCGAGGGCCCAGTAAACCGACACGGGAATTGTTGGAGAGATAAACCTCCTCAAACCCCGGCACAGGAACAGGGTCGTGGTGCTTAGAGGATCGCTGGGAAGCTCGTAGGGACGGTGCCTAACGAGCAGCTGCTCGTACGGGTCGAGAAGCGCCGGCTCGGGAGAGCCGGGCTGGCTGCTGAGCCCGCGGACAGCCCCCGGCCCGCGTGTCCCTGCAGCTGCCCCCCGAGCGCCTTCAGAGAGCACCACGCGTCACCCCCCGAGCTGACTGAGCCTCCTGAGGCTGCCCGAGCAGGGTTTTAGCAGAGCTCCGACACGGGAGCAAAGCGAGTGGTAACAATTAATTACAGAGGCTGCGGGTGTACGTGTTACTCTGTTCGTGCCCTTTCCGGCACTGCCAGGGTGTTCTTTCTGAGATTCGCCGAAGCCACTTCAGTTATTTAATTCCTCCTGCAGGTGAGCTCTCGGCGCAGCGGAGCCGGTGGGATGGGAGCTGTGCTGGGTGTGGGGCAGAATCGGCATCCCCAGCAGGCACGGGGGACGTGGCCACCTCCTCATCAGGAGTCAAAGACGTGAAAGAAGCGAAATTACAGAGCCTCGATAGAGAAATCAAGGAGAGATGTATATTTTGGGAAGGCTCCATTATGCAGAGTATTAGAAAACACCAATCAGTCGTGGAAATCGTGTTCGGGGAATCGGAGGGAGCAGCCAGACACTGGCGTGTCCTCTGCATGACAATGAAACCAGAAGCTGTCCTGATTAAAAATAGAGTGAGAAAAGCATAAACAGTGGCAGCAAGGTAGGAAAATGCCACTTTTCCATGGCATAGCAGACGCGGAAATTCACTGGTGATGAAGCAAAAGAAGGAACAGGACCGTGAGACGGTAGAGAGGGAGCTGGCAATGCCCATTCCAGGGCCAAGGGTGGCAGAGAGGGTGTCCGGCAGGGCCTGGCAGGGCTCAGTCCGTGCCCTCACCTGTGCCAAGCGGGCGCTGCCGATGCCCGGGGCTGGGGCCGGGGGCTGCGGCCTCACCCCACACTGAGCTCCTTCCCCGTGTGTCTGAACCCGACATTCCCACAACACCTCGGCGAGGAAAATAAACACATTTTCCGTCTGCAAGGTCACTCCCACTGGTGCAGCTGGCTGGGTCCAGTCCGCCCCCAGCTCCAGGAGAGCCCCACGGGTGGGAGTGGAGGGGCTGAGGGTGCTGGAGGTTTCTGCACTATTTCAGCTCGAATTTGTTTGCAAAGGAAAGAGAACTGGAAATCTCTGATTAAAGCCTGACCCTCTCACAGCAGCCCCATGGTGATTGCTGTGAGTTTGGATCCACCTGCCTGGTGAACTGAACCGTGCCAAGCACGCTGGGGATGGGTTTAAATGCAACAGATAAAGACACCAGCAATGCCCTGGCTGATATCTTCAGTTTTAACTGCGTTCATTCTAAATTGCACGTGAGGAGCCTGTGCAGGCTCTGCAGGAGCTTGTGTCTCACCAGGCTCAGCTCTGCACCTCTCGCCCGTCCCAGTGAGCGAAGATTTCTGTGCTGCACCACCGAAGTGAGCCCTGGATCCCACACCAGGCTGGCAAGGGCTGAATCCTGCTCGAGGCTGCAAAGGGCTGAATCCTGCTCCAGGCTGGCACGGGCTGAATCCTGCTCCAGGCTGGCATGGGCCAGCACTGACCTGGGGGCAGTGGAATGAGCCAACCAAATATTTCATATCCAGAAATCAAAAATACCTGTTTTGTTTCTCAGCTCTGCCTTATCTTTATGAAAAAATGCATTTTAAATAAAAGAGGAACATCTTCAGTTAACAAATGCTCAAATTATTTAAAGGGTTTTTTTATATTTAGCTTCACCAGTCTTTTGCATGGAATGCGGCAGCTTTCTAGGAGAAAAAAATTCAGTAGCCCCTTCATGTGGTGCAAGACTTTAATTTTGGGTTTTGCTTTCCATCTTTTCTGTTAATTTCTCTTGGTATTAAATTTTGTATTGATTAATAAATAATTTTTATGTAATAATATTTTGTATAGTTAAATAAATTTTGTAGTGAAAAAGGAGCAAAAGATTACGCAAAAAGATTTTACCAAAAATTTTGCAAAAAGCCATTCCACAAATGTTTTGCTCAGGCTGGCAGCCAATGTGTCTGGGCAGGAGGACAGCAAGGACAGGCAGATAGATGTTTGGGGCACGGGGCTCCACGTTTCCTGCAGGGCCCCCCGGCTCCGCTCTCCAGCCGTAGCTGCCATTCCCAGCCTGCAGAGCAGCTCTGACTCACGTTAATTTATCCGGGGCTGCAGTGCTAAGGAGTGTCTGCAATTATCCAGTCAAGTCTATTACTGAGATCAGATCCAGTAATGGAATGTATGACTGTGCTTGAGCCCCGAACTCATTTCAGTGCGCACGTGCACAAGACAAACCCTGTGTTCATGGCCAATTCCCACATCCACTGAAACTCTCTGAGGAAGGGTCTCTCAATAAATTCATTCCCAACCACAGTCCCCACATCTGTCACACCAAAGCCAGACTTTGCAGGTAACACTTTGGGTGCACAGCCTGCCCCGGGGCCACTCAGTGAGGGGTGAGACTGCACGGAGAGCGCGGCACCGCAAACGCTGCCCGGCCTTGGGTCGGCACATCTGTGATTCGAACTTTAGTCATTTGTAGTCAGATGAAAAAATCTACTTAATTAACAGTGGGGAAAGCTCTCTGCACTAATTTCTGCTCCAGGTCTGTGGCAGTCGGCTCTGACTGAGGATCCCAGGGCATCACCGTCCTTTGAAACCTCTTTTATCCCCTCCCACAAAGAAGTGCCATTGATAGCTGGAAGATGGATTAGGGTGGAATGATTCTAGGATTCTGTGGACTGTTCTCATTAAATACCTGAGGAACAAAGAAAAGAAAAGTTTTATTTTTAACACAAAGTTACCCACTCTGATATCTGATATTTTTTTTGAAATTATCAGTGTTCTTGCTTGGATGAAATAGCATCAGCTCACCATGGGCAGGGAACTTACATCCTGGGTACTTCCCTGCTCAGCCACTTACATCCTGACCTGGCTGCAGCATGGGCTCTCTTCATAGTTTTGCACAACCACAGAAACAAAGTAATTAATTTATGCATTAAAAATTAATTCCTGTAGCAAACTATCATCCTAAGACTTGCAGCAGCAGTGTCGCACCAGGTGTGAGAGGGGCGAGGGGTACCAGGGGAGACCAAAGTGCCGCATGGCAGGGAGTCACAGAACCACAGAGTGCTTTGGGTGGGAAAGGACCTAAAGCTCATCTCATCCCACCCCTGCCATGGCAGGGACACCTCCCACTGTCCCAGGCTGCTCCAAGCCCCAGTGTCCAGCCTGGCCTCCGTCCAGCACAGCCTCTGTCCAGCACGGCCTCTGTCCAGCACGGCCTCCATCTGGCCCAGCCTCCTCCCTGGCATTCTGCATTCATGCTCCCGACTGACCTTTTCAAACGCAATTATTCCTTCTCCCCACGGAGGATCTGAGCATTCCGGACAGATCAATAGATTTGCCCTTATTCCTCCTATAGGGAGCAAATGTGAGCAATAGGAAAATCTTCCCAGTTTTGTCTCGGCTTTCTCTCTCCCCTGTATCTCCGTGGCCATGAAAAGCCTCCCAGCCATGCCCAGCTGCAAGGTCTCCTTCTTCCAGCACTAAACCAGAGCACCACGGCTTTGTGCAGGAACTGCTTTGGGTTTTATTTGAAAACCTGCTTTTTTCCAACCCAAGGTGACTCTGTGATTCTATAACATTTTATGGAAAATGCTGCATCTTTACTGCCCTCCCAAAGTTTGGGGTTATGAGATGATTCCAGTTTAAGAAAGTTCCAGCAGGATTAGGGAAATAAATTACTTTTTTGTTTCATTACTTTTTATCTTCTTGACAATAATTAAAGCAATAATAATAAACCTAGAAGGAGTCTACCTGAGCTTGCTTTTATCAGTGCAGAAGAGCCAATTTAGTGGGCTCTCTCTTTTCTTGGTAAAGCTCTTCAGTATTTCATTTTGAAAAATTTAAAATGCAAACGTTTCAAAATTAAATATTGATTTCTTTTAAAAAATGGAAATAAATTGCTTTGTCTCCTGGACAAGGTTTCACTGTTTAGTAAAGTTTGACCAAATTCTCTAATGCCTTGCCAACCTCCTATTTTTGGCCCGTGCTATTTTATAGGCAAGATTAAATGCATGAATCAGGCCCACCTTCGTGCTTCAGCAAAAAGAAGACAAAATACTATTTTATAAAATATATCTGTGTGCCTGCTGACCTCCCACAGCCAGGAGGGACGATGTTTATTCCCCTGCCACGTCCTTCCGACTGTCAGGACTTCGCGTGACAGCGCCAGGCTCCCCCTGTGCCCCCGGCTGCCCCGGCTGCGGCTGCAAGCGGCACAGCCCCCCGGGAAGGTGCCGGGAAAGTGCCGGGAGTGTGCCGGGAATGTGCCGGGTCACCGCCCGGGAATGTGCCGGGTCACCTCCTCCGACAGCAGCAAAACTCCTCTCGGGCTGCTGCTGCCCCGGAGGAAGAGAGAGGTGCCAGAGGTCTCACGAGAGCTCCGTGCCCAGGAAAAGCGGAGTTTGAAGCAGACTTTGTCACAGAAGGGAAGCAAAGGCACCTGCACGGCCAGCAGAGCTCCCAGCGCTGCAGGCAGGCGAGCTTTCTGTGCCCCGTTCGCAGCCCTGCACTAGAGCTCAGCTGGGGACACGCTGTGCTGGCCCGCTGAGGCTCTCTGCATTAACCTCTCAAATACCAGCTGCGTTTATTTCAGCCTGTTCTCAATGTTTTCTCTATGGGCTGTGAAGAAAAACTATTATGAAAATAAAGGTATGGCAGAAAAGACCAGGTTGGAAAGGGCTTGGAGCAACTTGTTCTAGTGGAAGGTGCCTGCCCATGGCAGGGATGGAACAAGATGAGCTTTAAGTTCCCTTCCAACCCAAAATAGTTGTGATTGGATTGTATGAAAGGGATGCTGCTGAAAAGTTTCTCCTCTTTGAAAATCCCTGAAATTAGCCCAAATAATGCAAAGAGATATAAAACCTCAAAGAAACTTAGAGGTGAAATTAAATGTAAATATGAAATATTTAAATGTAAATATGTAAATATGTAAATATCATCTTCATGATATCGAACAGCTGGATGCAAGGCTGCATAGGCCAAAAAGCAGCAAACAAAATACATCCAAGTAAATATTTTCTTACACTTCCAGCCATGCGCACGGATCTCAAACAACAGGCTGAGGCTTTGGAGCCAAGGCGTGCAGACAAAGTGATTTATTCAGATAGCAGAGGCCAGGTCTTCAAGGGAATTTAGGATTATAATGCTGCTGTTACTGATCGAAACAAGCTCGGGATCCCATGGGACCAACACCCAGGTTCCTGGAGGTGAATCCCTGCCCTGAGCTCTGGGACCCTGCAGGGAGCCTCTGCAAACAAACAGAGCCCAGGGCTCTGGTACAGACATGTGGATGTGCAGCCTGAGTGCTGTGAGCAGCCAGGTCCTTCCACTGCTGCATCACTTCAGTGCATCAATTATTCCTGAGACTTGACAGTTGTTTTATAAAATTAAATCTTTGCTCAATATCACAGAATCATAGAGTCATAGACTGACGTAATGATAGACTCCCAAAGTCACAGAATTCCAGAATGGTTTGGGTTGGAAGGAACCTTCAGGACCACCCAGTGCCACCCCTGCCATGGCAGGGACACCCCCCACTGTCCCAGGCTGCTCCAAGCCCCAATGTCCAGCCTGGCCTTGGGCACTGCCAGGGATCCAGGGGCAGCCACAGCTGCTCTGGGCACCCTGTGCCAGGGGCTCCCCATCCACTCAGGGAACAATTCCTTCCCAATCTCCCATCCATCCCTGCCCTCTGGCAGTGGGAAGCCATTCCCTGTGTCCTGTCCCTCCAGATTCTTGTCCAAAGTCCCTCTCTAGCCTTTGCACGCCCCTTCTAGGAATCCTTTTAGTCTGCTCTTGTTGTCTTGGATGTTTTCTTGTCTATATTTTCTCTGCACTGAGAACTGAGAACTGAGTGTCACGGGCAGGTCCCTGCACAAACCAAACCAGGAGATCTTGGCCTGGGGATGGTGGTGCCAGGCTGCCACAGAACAGGCAGCGTGGGACCAGTGCATGTATTTTTCTAAATACTCCAGGAGATTCAGCATTTCGAAACCGCTCCTCATCCCTCCCTGCAGCAGAGACCTCCCTGTGCTCCTTCCCCTTGGTGTCCTGGCCCAAGAACAGCTGCCAAGAATGGGATGAGCCCCAGGTCTCAGCACTAGGGTAGAATTAAAATGTATCTAAAACAACACTTCAGTAGCCCTATGAGGGGGGATAGCGGGCACTCCCAGTTTCTCCCTCGGGGTGATGCTTGGCTCATCCCTCTAACAAAAGCTGCTGTGAGATGGGAAGTCAACGGGCAGAGCTCTGAGCCCTGTCTCTGCCCAAACCCCAGATGAGAGCCCTGCCACAGACACCGCCCTGGGCACGAGGGTGCAAGAGAGGCTTAGGAAGCAGGGATTAGCATCTTCCCATTTGGAGACCTGTATAGAAAGGCACTGGAAAGCCCAGGGAATCGTATAATTAACAATGAACTTAACAGCAAACCTCTTTTATATCTCAGTGCACCATTTGCACAAAAATAGCTGTTCCCTTCCCAGCCAGCACATCTGAAGTGCAGATTAACAGATCCCACATTTCACATTTCCAAAATTCTGTGGCTTTTACCCCTACAATTTATTAACTTCAGATGTGCATCTCCAGTCCCAGAGGAGCTTAACGTGAGCTGGAAGGCTGAGCCCTGGCAGGATCAGTGGCAAACTAACAAGGTCAGTCCCATCCTCCCGTTTCCATGGCGATCGCTCTGATAATATAGAACATGGAACACCAGCCTTCTCCCAGCTCCTCCAGCTCAGCTCCTGGCTTTGTCTGACTCCCTTGGAACGGGGCTGAGATAAAAGAGAGCTCACAGCAAAGAGGGGAGGACCGCGGCGCTGCCTGAGCGCCTGCTGGCACCCGGGCCCTGCCCCCAGGAGGGTGAGTTTTCAATAAAGGTTTCCTTCCAAGGGCCTGCTGTGTGTTGGAAAGGTTCAACCTTCGCTGAGGCTGCACTTGGCCACCCGAATCCTGCCACAGATCACAATTTTTTGTTTTATTCTGTTCATCAGGATGTATTTCCTACACTACAAGATTTCTCCTGCTCAGTTATGAGGACATATCCATGCTGGGAGCAAAATGGCCAGTGGGTGACAAAGCATTTATTGATGTAAGAAAAAGAGTTGGTCTGGTACCCAAAATATTCCCAGAGAGGATGATGCTGTGGCACTGCCCAAAGCAGCCTCTCTCACACCCAGAGCCCAGCGAGGGGATGGGCAGAGGGGCTGGGATGGCTCTGCCGCCCTAAGTGGAGACACCACTTCCCAAAGAAGGGTGAGAGTTTGTCACAAAAAGTCCTACTTGTGTCTGGAAATAGAAGCTTTCCAAACCTGGGCTCTTTGGAACGAAAGCCAGCTCCAGTGGGTGTATGAAGATTTAAGAGTCTAAACTGCTCGTGGAGCAAGGTTTCTGGCTTTGATTAAATAATCCAAAGCTCTGCATTGCAATAAAGTGTTTTCACCAAGCAGAACTATTTCCTAGTTCATTGGGAGCTATGGAATTACTGCAGAATTGCGGGAATAGATGTGTTTGTGCATCTGCGTGTATATATCCGAGTACAGACATCTATGAATTCAGGTATGAATCCCACAAGTACTCCACAAACCTTCCCTGGAGAGCAGTCCTGTCAGCTGCTCTGCCTGCAGGCCTGTCTTGCTTCTCCTTGCTTTTTTCCTTGCTTTTAATTTGTGTGTGCGAGTTCTCGAGGGTCTGTCGAGGCTGTGAGAGGAGGGGCCATCAGCAGGAGCGCTCCCAGAAGGGCACAGCCCCTCTCGCCCCGGTGCCGCAGGAGATGAGTGCTGGCTGCGCTCTGGAGCCGGGAGCTGAGGAGCCTCGGGAGCAGCCCCGAGCCGGGGCAGGGCTCCGTGCGGGGCTGCACCGCGCCCCAGTCCCTGCCCCGAGCAGCTCCAGCATCCCCACCCCGAGCAGGAACAGCCCCCTGAGCACAGCGGCCGTGCCTTGTCCACCTGCTGCGGTTTGGGGCTTGCCTGGCTCAACCCCTCCAGCTGAAACGGGAGTGGAAATGCTCCGGGCAAGGCTGGACAGGGCTTGGAGCAACCTGGTCTGCTGGAAGGTGTCCCTGCTCATGGAAAGGGGTGGAACGAGACGAGTTTTGAGGTCTCTCCCCACCCAAGCCAGTCTGTGATCAGACTACAGCCCAGCAGTTTCTTGTGCACAGAATATACTGCTCCAACAAAAACTGGGCACTATTTGCAAATTATTTACCTGGAAAGGAAAGAAACATTCCTAAAATACTGAGTGCTTTGTAAAACTTCCTTCTGAAGGGTCTCATCAAGGGAACAGCCAAATGGGATTGGGAATGAGGAGCAGTTCTCAGACACCTAAACACATCACTTATGAGTGTCCTTGTTCTGCAGTCTGAATGGAGAGATGTAAAATGGATATGTCATTGTGGTGCATTATATTATCATATTTTAAAGCTGCCTTCAGCTGTAACAAGCTCTGAGGTGTTTTCTAGAGTGATGAAGTATTTAATAAAAGTAAGACAAAGAGTCACTGGAGACCTCAGTGGCTTGTGTGCCCTTTGAAACACATTACTGGTCCAAAAGATATTAGCTTAATCCTCTCTTCTGGTTAAACTGTGATTCATCGTCTGAAGGAGGAAGATTTCAATGTATCTGCAAACCCCTTTTAGTTTCATTCAGCTTATCTGGATAACATTTCTATACAATTCTTGTTCCCCCTGTGTAGCAAAGGAGACAGATTATAAAGGATCCATTGTCTGACAAGGGTATTTCATCACATGAAAGGGGACAGCGAGCAACTTCCGGGCTTTCCGATGTGACTTCTCCCCACAGGCCCCAATCTCCATTTGTCTGCAGTGTCTGAGCTCCAAGGGCTGCTCCTGCCCGTGACTCCCTGCCTGCCTCCAGCAGGGTCACAGCCTCAGGCCCTTGTGCCAGACCCGGTGCCTGTGACAGCCAAATTTACCACTGGGGTGAGCCCATTCGTTTGATTGCATCTGTGACATCTTCATGGTTTTGCCCTCTTCAAATTGCTTTTGATTCTCTGAATCCTCTCTGCTCATCCCGTGCCCAAACACCTCCTTCGGAGGTCACGTTCCAAAGCCAAGGGATGTTTGCAGTGACTCCACCAGCACCACAACCCTCAGCTGGCCACGGTCACTCAGAGCCCCCAGGAGAGAGCTGCACACCAAGGCACGCTTCTCTTGGCTGCTCCCTTCCTTCTCCATCCCTCTCCTGCAGCAGGATCATTGCTTCAGCACCAGCCTAGGCAGGAGGGCTTCTCCTGGCTCTCATCAAATCGACCTGGAAGTGTCAGACCAGAGCATGCCCGCACCCATGGGCTGGATAAGTAGCTCCAAAGCCCCAGAATATGAAATTAAGCCCAGACCCAGGCTAGGCACCGTGATCAGCACTGGGGCTGGAGCACCACGATCTTGGCACCGCCTGCCCTCAGGTACAGGTGACATTTCTCATCTCTGTTCCAGCTGCAAAAGTGTTCTTTTCCCTTTCTCTGCTCCCATCGTTTGCACTACAGCCACTAATGACCCTTTTCTCTCAATAATATAATATAACTGCAAGAAGCCAGCACCGAATCAACCTAACCTGTATTTAACTGGAGTTCAGGGTTTCTTGCCAGACCTGCTGAATTTTCTCGGAGCATCCCACCTCCCTCAGCACAAGTCTCTAGCTCAGAGCAATTAACCTCTTTCTTTCCCTCTGTAATCCTGAATTTCAGCTTATTTTATTTTCAAAAGAAATTATATTCTCTGAGCATGCAACAATCCTATAATTAAAATAATTTGCCCTTGTGGCACAGGGGTTACATAATTGGCAGGGAAGGATACTTGATATTTTAATAACTGTGACGCATATGAGAAATTTTTCTCACCTTCAGCTGCCTGTGAACAGGAGCTGCTGTGTTTTACAGCTTCACAATCCTCATCAGTCCTTCTGACGAGTCATTTGCCCAGAACTTTATTTTCCAAATGACCCAGTAGCTCACTAAAATAAGCTGAACTCCTTTGCAAAGAAAATCAGCAATTTCCTGCAGTACCTCACTAAGAAGTTCTCCATGCTTGCTCAACTGCTACACACAATGGCAAAACACTAAAAAAAGTGAACGTGGGAATGGAAGAGCCAAGTGGGGAAGTGAAAAGAGTCATCGATGTCTGACTCCAGAAATGTCGCAGGCCCAGGGCTGGGCTCTCACACAGGATTCCTTCTACTATCACCTCTGGCAGGGGCGAAATTTAAAATCTAACAACAGTCTTTTCTGCTGTATTTTGAAAGTTCTGTGTCAGACCATTCCAAGCCAGTTGTGCAACTGCCATGGCTTTTAACCACAGAATCTTAGAATCTCAGACTGGTTTGGGTTGGAAGGGACCCCAGAGCTCATCCAGTTCCACTCCCCGCTATGGGCAGGGACACCTCCCACTGTCCCAGAGTGCTCCAAGCCCCGGTGTCCAACCTGGCCTTGGGCACTGCCAGGGATGAGTGCAAAAGAATCTGCAAAAAAAACCCCCATAAAATGGAAAATTCTAAACATTTTCCAAACCCAAAGGTTGGAATGATGCTAAAGGATGTTGCTACACCTGGTCTACATTCTGCTACCTTCTAAGCCATGGCAGCTGCCTCTCACGCCCCTGTAGCTGAGCCAGCTGTGCCCCATCAGAAGGCAGGAAAACCTTCAGCCCTACCTGTGAATGTCCTGATCCCTCCCCCGGCGTGGGGGTAGTTTTGCACCTGAGCCAGTTGTGCAAGGGAGGACCTTGGCACGATGGACACCATTGTCCCACCTGGCAGGGTCTGCCTGCACACGGCCTCATTTTGGCAGAGCCACCTCACCCATCTCCCCTCCTGTGATCATCTGTGCTCCACGCAGCCAAATCCCCGACCTCGCAAGGATCCGGCCACAGTTTCTACGCCCATCCCGCTCTGCCGCTCAGCCAGGACCAGAATCACAGGATCACTGGGGCTGGAAAAGCCCTCTGAGATCAGTGACTCCAACCAGAAACCCAGCACGGCCAAGTCATGGGTACAAAAGCTGTTTGAGAACCTGCCACCAGATAATTGAAAATGAGCTCATCAAGTGGAATTTAGACATTGGAAATACGAACAAGGACAGGAAATAACCATAATAGTCAGAATTTGGCCACAATGAGTGGCTGTTAAGGAAGGAGGCAGGACGGGCGGGACTCGCGCATGCAAATGTCTCACTAAATAAAGAGCCAAACAATTCCAGTCATTAAACCGGGAGAAAGATTCCCAGCTCTCTTCCCTGGACAAAATTTTCCACATACCTAGCCCAAGGATCGGCGCCCTTCCCCCAGAAGAGGGGTGTGTGTCGCGGGTGGAGAGTTTCCAGGCAGGAGCTGTCCTGCCCTCCCGGCCCCCGGCACGGGGAGCAGCCCCCACCGCCCCGGGGGAGCCGGGCAGCCTGGAGAGGGACAGAACTAAGGAGCCTTTTGTGAGAGGGGCACTGAATATTCCTGCAGCCAGAGTGCCAACGGCTTGATATTTGCACGAGAATAAACCGGGAAAAGGCTCTTTCTAAGCTGACAAATTTATTTAACCTAACTGTGGGGAGAGGGCAGTGTTTAATCAGGAACTTGGAAGGATGGTTATCCATGCCCGAGCACTGGCACCTGGCTGTGCCCAGCTCTTCAGACCATGACAAACCCCAGTGTGATGGAAGACCCTGGAAGTCACTTCTCCAGGACGTGGAGCACTTGGCAGGACACATCCCTGCCCCTCTGTGTGTGTGTGTGTGACACATGTGTGATTTTGGGTCCCTTGGTTGCTCCAGTCCAACTTGCTCAGCCGTGAGCAGCGGTGGGGTCATTCCCACCTGAGCCAACTGCAGAAGAGCATCCCCAAAGGCATCCAAAGGCATCCAAAGGCATTCCCAAAGGCATCCAAAGAGACAAACATGAAATATTAGTGTGTCTTTCTCATTAGAAAATGAGAAGTGGTGTTTTTAACGAGTGGAAGAAGCATAAAACTGGAAAAGAAAGCAGCACAGAAATTAAAATGATTGTTTCTTAAGTCTTGTTTTCTTTTTGCTATGGACCATTCGCAGCTGAAATGGCAGAGTGATAATGAAGTGAAAGTTGCTTACACATTTCCTTTTATGTGTATCCTGTGAAAAAATAAGCCATTATTATCCTACACTAATACATTTCAGACTAGAATGCAAGATAAGAACGTTGGGATGTGGGATGTCAGTCTGTGATGGTTCAAGGGATGAGGGGTATTTTTCACTGCAGTAAAGAATCACATTGGATTCTCTGTATCTTCATTTCCATTGAAAAGATAACACAGAATAAACAGTTCTAAGGTAAGCACAAAGAAATCAATAGCACACACATCTTCCGCTGGAATGTACAATGGATGTCATATTTTTAATAGTGGTACTTCAGAAAACGATACAATAAAAATGCACACAACATCTATTCGAGCTGCTATCACCGCTAGTTACAGCTGAAATCACAGATCTTAATCCAGCCAGCCTCCTCCCCCGTCGTCCCGAATTCACAAACCAGCTCATGGAGTTGCTCGACACTTCCATGGAGGCGAAGTCCCAGGTCTGTACAGCAGTTCAGGACTCAAGAACCGTGCAGTGTCACTGGCCTGACCAGAGCCCAGGACAGTCCCAGCTCTGAGCTGATCCTTCCTTCAGAATCCCAGAATCATGGATTGGTTTGGGTTGGAGGGGACATTAGACGCCACCCAGTGCCACCCCTGCCATGGCAGGGACACCTCCCACTGTCCCAGGCCGCTCCAAGCCCCAATGTCCAGCCTGGCCTTGGGCACTGCCAGGGATCCAGGGGCAGCCACAGCTGCTCTGGCAATTCCAGCCCAGCCCCTCCCCACCCTCCCAGCCAGGAATTCCTTCCCAATATCCCATCCAGCCCTGCCCTCTGGCACTGGGAAGCCATTCCCTGTGTCCTGTCCCTCCAGGCCCTTGTTCTTCCCTGGTAAAAAATGCCATGAGGATCCCCCACACCACCTTCTGGAGCTACCTGGAGGAGTGGGAGCATTTAAAAGGGTGTCACTGCTGTTCCCCAGGGCGGTGCCAGGGGGGCACGGGAATGGGGGGGCAGAGGGAATGCGGGGGCAGAGCCTTTGAGCCTCCCCTACGAGGCTGCAGCGATGTCACTGCTCCCTTTAGCTGCACATCCCCTACAAATGTGGGCACAGAGCACAGCAGTTGCTCAGGTACCTGTGAATAGACAACATCAGTGATTTCCTTCATTTCTGTTAAATTTTGGGGACCAAAAGGAAGACCTGACACATCCCGATCCACACTGTGATAAAATCACACCCCAGACCCTCGATGCACAAGAGTATGTATTGATGTTTGATATACAAGAGGTACTTAGTGATATAATCACACAACAGATTTTAAGCTTCTCAATTCATTCAGATGCTCTGAGGATTTAGCCAGCACAGATATCAGGGAAGATAATGTCCTTTATCTAATCACTTAGGTCAGAAGTGCAGTATTTCTGAGGGAAAAAAAAGAGCCCTTTTATCACATATCAATTTTGTTGGTAAATTGGGCAAACCTGGTTTTAATTTAGTTAAAATTTAAAACATGTAATTTAAAATGAAAAGAAGGAACAATAAAAAATCGCATCCCCATGGCTGCTGCACCACTGAAAGATGGTAAAATGCAAAGCTGGGACAAAACCCTTTGGAAACTCCAACATCAGCTTCTTTTTACTTTTTTGGCTCTGGCTCCTGAACCTGCTGTTGTTTCAAATTCCCCATGCAGTCAATGCCATCCAGCAATCAATGAAAGCTTGTTCCAGACCAGCCCTGCTTCTCATTCCCGCTACAATCAATTGAACCTGTCAGGAATGCACCAGATGCTGCTGCATTTCTCCCTATATAATATTAGGAAGAGAAAAACATCCAGCACAGGGTGTGTGGGGAGCCTGACTTAAGTGTAATTAAAATTAAAGAACCTCAGTCCCCTGAGAGTGCAAGTATTGACAAATCTTTCACTTTCTCATTTACAGCCCCGTGTTTGTGTGCCGCCGACTCTTTCAAAAACAAGCAAACAAGGGAGAAACAAGAAATGAAAAGATATTAAAATTCAAATAGGACAATACCCTGCAGATTTCATTGTGTCCTTACACTGGTGAAACAGATGCTGGGTGTGATGGGAACTTCGCTGGGGCAGATGTTAAAGCTTTCACAGGTTGCTCCGCTTCTCTCATGATACGTTTCCTTTGCAGAGATGTATTAGTAGAAAATGGAAAGGATAATATGTAAATGATGAGTAGCTCTGCCTCTCCAAGGGAGTATAGAAATGCAAGATTAGGTAATAGACAAATATTTGGATGGTCAAAAATTTGATATATTTTTAAATATATTTATGTGGCAGGATTATTGCATTGTTCAGTTCTCCTTATGTGTATAGAAGAAGAAAATATACAGACCACAGATCTTGAAATATATATTTATATATATATATACACACATATATACATATATTAGTATTTTAGACTTCTGTTCCAGGACTTTATTTCATCACTGATGCTGGGAAGGCTGGGTGAGGAAGAAGGAGCAGTAAAACCAGGATGATATGGGTTTAAAAATACATCTACAGGCAGCAAATTTTGACCTTGGGAAAGAGAGTGCTCACACCTGAGTTTCTGCTTTACAGAGCTCAGCCCCTGTTCTGGGACCAGGAGCAAAGTGCACGAACAGAGGGAAAGCACAAAGCCCTCTGGTTTCCAAGCAGCAGTTGTGATGAACCCACCCCGACCTCTCCCAGCAAGACCCAGGACAGGCTCTGGCCAAAGCACTCGGGGAAATCATGGAACGTGTCACTGCACAGAAAAGGAGCAACCAAGTGCGGGGCAAATCACACTCGAAAAAACACCAACACTGAGGTTCCTCATCTTAGTATTTAGCTAAAAATTTTATGTTCTGCCTGTCCTGGCTGCAAGTTGTGCCAGAGGAGGTTTCTATTGGATATGAGGAAAAATTTCTTCATGGAAAGGGCTGTCCAGCCCTGGCACAGCTGCCCAGGGCAGGGCTGGAGTCCCCATCCCTGGAGGGATTTAAAGACGTGTGGGAGGCACTTGGGGACAGGGGTCAGTGGTGGCCTGGGCAGGGCTGGGGAATGGTTGGGCTCGATTGCCTTCCAGGGCTTTTCCAAAATAAACGACTCTGTGATTCTGTTTTAGGGTGCTGGTGGGTCCCTTCCTACTCAGGACACCCTGTGGCTCCAGGAACAGCTCGGAGTTTTGCAGCAACCACTGAGCCCCTGCGGCAGCCACGGGCGCTGGTGGGTGGCCTGTTATTCCCATTTCATGTACTGCTGGCTTCTGATAAATTGAGATAAATAGATGAAGTTGTTGCACACCCACACCTGATGAGCTGTAATTCGGCTGAAAATCCACGTTTCCACATGAGAGGTGCTAAAGGAAAGGAGCAGCAGCAGGTGGACACTGCAGCCCTGTTGACTTTTCCATTTTTCAAATCAGGACATGGGGTTTGGAATTAGAAAGGAAGATGAGTAATGGTGAGTTAGAAGTGTGAATCTGATAAATTCTCTCTCTTCACGGTGATACCCATCACCTCAGGGAAGGTAGGAGGCTGCTGTAAATGACAGTTTACAAATTTTCATGGCAGCAGCATCCCCTTTCTGCGATACTGATGATGGATAAATATTTCCTAGCGGTCTGGCGGCTGACCTGGGGGCACATGTGGCTTGCAAACCACTTCTCCTGGCCTGATCTTTGCCTCCTGCAGTCACTGGAGGATGGCTGGCTGGAGATGAGCCTCCCTCACAGAGAGAGGCCGTGCCACGAGCTGCATCCCGATCAGGCTGGGCCCTGCAGGAGCCCAGAGCCCCCCCCCACATCAGGGCAACCTCTCACTGCCAGCACTGGCAGCCTGGAGGCACAGCTGGTGGGTGACCAGCCCAACAGCAGCACCCTCACACGTGGCAAACCCAGCTGCCGAGCTGGTGCTGTCACCCTGGGCATGGCACCAGGACCCGCTTGGAGTTAGGTTATGGCTCACATCCCATGGGAAAGGAACCCTGCTCACTTTGCCTGGGTTCATAACCACGGGCTCTGAGAGGAGATCCAGAAATTCACTACAGAAATCCATGACAGAACCTCATCAGCTGGGACAGCCGTTCCAAAAATACTGCATCCATAGTCTGGAGAACGCTTTTGGATCTGGGCCCTTTTCAGACGCAGCTTGGGCAGGGTGCTGGGCCCTCCTGTCCAGACCATGCTGGGGCCAAGACAGGTTGGACAAGACAATCCTGAGGTCTGTTCCCACCTGGGATTCCATGATTCCATGATTCGGTGAAGAGACTCTGTGGCTCCTAGCTGGTCCTTGGCATAGCGTCAGCTACAAAGTCAGCTGAATAAATCCACAATACAATTAAAAGATGTTCCAAGTGGGGAAAAATGAGATTCAGTTAAATAATGGTGGTTCTGTGGCTGCCCACAGGGAACACAGGGGGCACCCAGGGAGGAGCACCCATCCCCACAGGAGGCATACCCAGCACCCAGAGAGGAGCACCCAGCGCCCAGGGAGGGGTGCAGGTGGTGCCAAGTCGCTCCCTCCTGGGCAGAACCTGCAGCTCTCCACACTCTGTCCTGTCTCATTCCACCCCATCCTTTCTGTCCTGGCTCTCATGGAAAGCAGCTTGCAGCATGATTGTCTGTATTCCCATCACTACTCCATGCAGGGATTGTCCTGCATTTTCCTTTCCTCCAAAGGGCTGAAAATTCCTTGGGTGGCAAAGGCATTACTGATCCCTGGGTTGGAAGCAGAGTGGACTTAGTACAGTGAGAAGTGTTAGAAATCTGGACAGAATGTCCTCAAATCCATCAAGGTCTTTAGTGGCCACTTTAATTTAATGGCTAACCGTATTTGTATTTGAAACAGTGAACAGTTTAACACATGTAAATCTATTATTTAAATATTCAGGCCTAGCCATGCAGAGAGGCCCAGACAGGCCTGAGACACATCTCACGTCCCTGAAGTGTCTGTGGTGTGCCCAGCACTGAGCACACAGAGCAAAGAGTGGGCAACCCGTTTATTTAAGCCTACCATGGATTCTTCTCTTTGATAATCAGAATCAGAGTTTAATAACAACTCAGAAAATCACCTGAAGAGGAGTCAAGTGCTCCAGGAAACGAGGCTTGCAGGGTTCTGCTCCCCACACCAAGCGGACTGAGTTAGTGCCTGTTTTGTCCATCACTTCAGGGAACAAGGGCTCCCGCTCCCTGCCAGCTCTAAGGTAACAAAGAGAACAAAGAAAACACATCTGGCCTGCTCTGTATTCTAGACATGACCTGGAGCTGCAGAGCAACGGGGAGCAGTGGAGAAAGGGGAAGGTGTAAAAGCATGGGGGCAAACCTGGGCAAATGACCCCAGTGCCCCTCTGCTGCTCTGTACAGCGCACACCGTGAGCAGGCGAGTGCTCTCCAGAGCCTGAGGCACATCGCTTTGGAGAAAAGCAGAAGAGAGAAGAAATATTTCCTGTTCACTTGGTAACTCAACACAAGCTCATCTGGAGCCAGAACTCCCCCACCCTCTCCTCTCCCCAGTCCACAGCAGGAGTGCAGCTCTCCCGGGAATCACAGCCCTGAGGCCACACAGGTTTTTGGCACTAATATCCAAATCCAGGCTCAGAAGGAGAGGTCACCTATCCAAGGCTCAAGCTGCTTCCCTTGCCCACAGCCCTCAGCCGGAGCACAGGGCTGGGAAGCTGCTTAGAGAGAGGAACCTCGCTAATGGCCCCTAATCTTTAACCCGTTGCCCTCCTGGTAAATGGCAGACTCAGGGCAGCCTCTCCTGCCTTTGGAAATCGCTTTCACGACAATCTGGGCTGGTTTTTTTTATCAGCCCTCTTGTCTCCAGCGCAGGATTTCCCCGGCAGCCAGGACGTTCCCCTCCACCTGCAATGCAGCACTACCTGTGAGCGATGGGGCTCGGCCCCTCCGGAGGGGCTGGAGCCGAGGGCATGGAAATCGTATTGATTTTCCTGCTGCAGCAGATCCTCGTGTCCAACAGCCAAGCACTCCAGGAGAAAAGCCACAAAAATAACCCGCAGCTGGGCGTGTCTCTGCAAGGCTGTTTTTAGGGCTCCTGCCCAGCTCTGCCCACCGGGTCACTGCCCCGTGGCACTGGGAGAGCCCAGCCCAGGGCTCCCGTGCCAGCCAGTTCATGGCTTTGCTCCCCATCTGGTGCCACCCGAGCTCCAGTGCTGAGCCAGGATGGGACAGATGGTGTCCCCTGTGTCCAGAGCAGTGCTGGGGCTCAGTCCCCTCACAGGCTCCCCTCACTTCAGTCCCACTGCACGAGGTCCCCACGGGGACACTGGGACACGACCCTGCTCTGGGGGTTCTGATGTACCCGGGGAGGGTCCCATGGCCTGCAGCCCTGTGTTGCTCTGCCTCCTCCTGGAGCAGGGCAGTGCCCAGCCCTGGCAGGACACTCCAACAGGTCCCACAGACCAGGGATCCTGAGGGGAGGTTTGTGCTTCAATTAATCCAAATCATGTTTTATTCAGCCATGGATCAAACGCAGCCAACAGCAGAGTTTTCCAAAGGAAAAGGGTCACCCGAGACCCCTTTCCCTTTTGAGGCAATAACCACCAGCTCTCAAGTTGCCATTTAACTCCTGTCACTTGGTTTTTGTTCAATTCCCACAAAAACCATTACTGGAATAACAAAAGCATTTGCTAAGCAGAGCTCAAAAAAATTTTTTTTTGGACAAAAGCTCAGCAACAAAACTGGTGAACAAATTGCATGTGTGATTTCCCTGAGGATCCATCATTCTCCCTTTTATCAAAGTCCCAGTTTTGCCGCACCACATGCTTGGTGGGCGCTGGCTGTGCATACGGGGTGCTCCTCCAGTGTTCCCATCAGATCTGGGCTCTGCCCCCAGCTCCTCCAGCATTCCCCTCGGCTGAGCAGCCTGGCCTGCCCAATAAAGCTCATGCTCCAAGAACATCTTCTTATTAATTTTCCGAGCTTATGGAGTCAGCTGTCACATAACAGCAGTTCCTCGTCTCTGAAGGAACATGGCATGCATGCAAAATGATTGCAGGAATATGTACCCTCAGGACATATTATTTTCTTAACTAAAATTCAAGTGCATACTTATTACCCGAATCTTTGTCTCAGAAACAGCTTTGCCTTCACATGATGGAATTACAAACCACCAGACAGTTTTTAGGACTTGTATGCAAAACTGCTTTTTAGCATGGCTTTTATAGTTGTCTTATTTATCTAATCTCCATGAGTCATAATTCCTTTAGGATCACTTTCTTCTTTCTTCATTTCATCTCACCAAAACAAATTTAAAAATCAAAAAGCAATGGAAAAAACAAAAGCAGGCTCCTGCTCCAGCCCAGAGTTGATGAAGTGCTGCACATAATTTGGATTTGTTGCACCACTTCTAATAGGAGCAGACACCCACAGTACCTATGAAGAGAGTCCCCAGGCAAGAGACTGGGGCACAACATCTCCCTTGGAAAGGAGCAAAATGGAGAGGAGCAAAAAGGAGCAAGAGGAGGTGAAGTGCCCATCCCTGGAGGGATTTAACAGCTGTGTGGATGTGACACTTGGGGACAGGGGTCAGTGGTGGCCTTGGCAGTGCTGGGGGAACAGTTGGACTCCATGGTCTCAGAGGGCCCTTCCAGCCTAAAGGATTCTGTGATTCTGTTCCACGACGATTCCCAGGGTTCACCACGGGCCCTCTGCAGCAGAGCCAGTCTCTTCTGCCAGTGCCAGCACCACTTGCACTGACTTTTACAGGTACCAGCTGTGCCAGTGCCCCCCTGACTGGGGACAGAGCACAGGGCACAGCTTAAGGCACCCCTGGCTCATTTCCATCTGCAAATTCTGCAGACTGTGTAACACATCTTCCAACCTGAGTGATGTGAGTAAACCAAGGACAAAGTGTTGTGTGAATTGTGATTGCAGACTGGTGACAGTCAGGAATCAGCCTGGGTAGGACTGGTAGTGTTTAATCTATGAGAAATTTGTATTACAAAAACATAGAAATCTGAGATTTAAACAGTTTTCACCTCTGGAAAAATATTTCCTTTCCCTTACTGTCACTTCAGTAGCGAAACACTGAACCTTGTACTGCCCTGATTGGCCAGAACACCTACAAAACGATATTAACAGTGATCTTGCAAAGTGTTCCATCAAGCTGGGACATGGATAGCTGAGCCATAAATTTCTGTGAGGAAATGCTACTGGAACTGGGTATCTTCTGCATCTGCCCATCACTTTGCTTTTGCAGACTGAGTTGGGACAGGGATAATAAAGTGCAGCTAAGATGTTGCTGTGCCAAAGCCCATCTTTTGTATTTCAGTCACGCCAGAGCAGTGTGTCCTCAGCCAGTGACTCTGCCTGTGGCTGGAATGGCCCCGTGAACAGGACCTGAGACAGGCTGACAGCAGCTGGACCTGCTCTGTCACGGGGCCAACAGCCATAAAGGACGTGAGCCCCAGCCCAGAGGCTCAGAACTGAAATGTCCATCAGGATGAAAGGTGGACAAAAGAGAAAGGATAAGTGGACCTGAAGAGTACAGGTGCACCTAAAGCAGCCAGGAAGGGGAATTTCCATGGGGTCTGGGCCAAGGATCACCAAGGAGCTGTTCTCACTAAGCTGCTTCCTTTCTTTATTAAAAGTCTTCAGATTCAGATTTTCTGTCTGAAGAGGAATCAATAAGGAGAGAATTTGGGTGAAAAAGCAGAACAAGTGTATTTTCACTACACAGAAACAGAGGAGTGACCATATGGAGAAAAGAGCAGGGCAGAAGACAGCAGACTTGTTTCTACTATTGCATCACATCACAAGGAGTATGATCCTTATCGAATGAATCCATTCATTTTTGATAAGCAGCCTGATGTAGGTGAACTCCAGTTTCAGGTTAAATATCGCCTCAGTATCAGCTGGCTCCTGAAGCTGCTTATTGAGTGTTCAGTGATGCTGCGGTGCTGCAGGGGAGGCTGCTCCAGGAGCACGGCTGGAGCATCCTGCTGGGATCTGAGACCTGGGACAGCCCAGTGCTCCACCCTGGCTGAAAAGATCGGTCCCCTCCTGCCCTCCCTCCTCCAGAGCTCTCCCCCATCCTTGGGTTTGGACAAGGCCGAGCCAGATCAGCTCCCTCTTGGGACAGCGAGGAAGGCAAAGCCCAGAGCCCCCAGCTCTGGGGGGTTGGGGCCGCGGCTCCGGCTGTCCCCAGGCAGGTGCCTCGGGCAGGAGCTGGCACAGGGGCTGCCCTGAGGACACGAGAGCCGCCTGTGGGACAAATCAAACATCACCACCTGGCAACATCTCCTTCGAGGCTGTGTGTGCCCAGGTCCTTGCCCTGCCTTGACAGGTCTCTACAACCATTCACTGAGGGTGCCACCATGTGCTTCACCTCCCCAGGAGCGCCCAGACGAGTCGCCGTGGAGCAGCACATCACTGTGACCTCTGAGGCCTAAAACAAACACTGCTGACCCAACAAGCAAGGACAAGGCAAAGATTAGTTCCACATCACGATGACATTTATCCACCCCTGGAAAATTACTGATAATTCATATTGATTCTCTGGCCTGGGTGCAATGAGTCGAAACATCAAATCCAGAGATCCTCTCAGCTGAAATTACAAACACAGCCAAGCGCGAGCTGAGCTGAGCAGGGGATTGAACTTGGTCTATTCCTGTTGTGCTGCACCACCCCCAGAAGGTTTGCATTTTCTTTGTCTTTGAAATTCAACATTTCCTCAGTGTCCTCTCTGCCGGAGCTATTCCAGACAACCCCCCCTGACCCCGGAACAAGGGATGAGTCTCACACCATCCCTGCTGTCAGTGTGTGTTTAGCAGGGAATGCCTGACCCCAAACACTGCAGTGAGCACAGACAGGAAGTTGTTCACAGTATTTGGGATTTTCTTAACATTTTACACTGACACTCTGGGAGCAAGCTGCGAGAACAAGCTGTGTGTGCTGTGCAGTGGCTCCGGTGCTGAGGGCAGAGGGCTGCGGCCGGTGTGTCCCGGCCCACCGCTGCCACCAGGAGAGTGGGATCTGGGCTCAGGGGACGTGAGGAAGTTCTGCTTAAGCACGGGGTTGTTCTGTAGGGGAGAGGACAAAAACAAATCAGTATAACTAAAGGCAGGGAAGAACAGGAGAGGAAGGGGAAGGATGGGCCATCAGCCCCCTGAGCAGCCCCCACAGTGTCCCCAGAGCCGTGTGTGGAGCATCCCAAGCCGCCAGCAAGCTCCAGGGCGAACCTGCTGCCTCAGCCAGACTCCACCTTCTCCTTGGTGTCCTTCCATCCTCCTGAAAGCTGGTCGTGGCTGAGGATGGGACTGAAGCAGGACATGGATCCTCTGATCCTGGCAGCCTGGAGCAAAGCCAGTGCTGCAGGATGAAGCCTCAGAGCCTCAGAGCAGAGTGTGAGCAGTGTCAGATGGGGCACTGAAAATCTGCGTTGTGGGTAACCTGCGTGAAGCTCCAAAATCCACAGGAGCTGCCTTGCTGGCAAGTTACTGCTCTCCTGCTTCCCTTCAGGCTCTTTCCCCTTTGCAAAAACACCTCCACCCCCACAATTACCTGACCAGACCGCAGGTGGCTTTGCAGGACCCTGGGAATGTGCTGCGGAGCCCTGAGGAGCCTGTGACCCACTCCCTCCCCCAGGGTGGGCTCTTCCCCTGCCAGTGCAGGCATGGATCCAGCCCACACCCAGAACCTTGCTGGATTCAAATCATTCAAATACTGGGAGCTGAATGTCTTCCAAAGGACATTTTTCCACTGAAACATGTGGTCGTGTCTGGGACTGGAATTCTGTTACAGCCTGATCTCTACACAACTTACACGTGTCTGTGATTTATCTACACAGGCTGAGTTCTCGAGGCTACAGTTTTTAATCAGCGCTATTTGCATTACATAACATCTTTTATTTCAGCCTGCATTTTGGTTTAATTAGTTCTTTGTTAAATACATCAATGGCGATTCTACCGTGCCAAGCAATTCCAGATTAATTGCATTTGTTAAATCTTCTTCTTTTTCTTGTTTCTCATTTTCCCTGTGTTCCAAGGAGGCAGTGCATTTGGAAATTAATGGTATTTTCAAATATTACATTGTACAAACTCATGGGCATTTTTCAAATAATAAACCTGAATATTCCGAGCTCTGTGTGTTGCTCTCCAGCCCAGGAGGGTGGAAGCCTGGCTGTGCCATACCCTGGGCTGTAGCTGATGAGTGATCTTATTCCTGCTGTGACCCTGAGAGAAGGGAACTCTCCAGGGAAACAAGGACAGCAGCGCAGGGCAGATCTTCCCCTCTCCAAAGTTTGCCATGTTTCCCAGCCTGACAGCGTGGAATTTAACATCCATCGTGAGATAACCACATGCACACAGACCCATCGGTGAGGGTCAGCTGCACACGGGTTCTCCCCAAGCCTGGGGAGGAGGTACCTGATCCTTGGGGATGCTCTGACCCACCAGGAAAAGCAGAACAGGACTGAAAGTACTGGATTTCAATTTCCAGAAATTAAAAGAGAAAAAAAAATAGCAGAAGAAAATTTAGAAAAAGAAACTGTAGATAATACAGACTATAATTAATGGCTGAGACAATTTAGTGATAGGACATTTTAGACATGGAGTGACAGGACCCAGGGAATGGCTTCCCAGTGCCAGAGGGCAGGGTCAGATGGGATATGGAGGAGATTGTTCCCTAGGAGGGTGGGCAGGCCCTGGCACAGGGTGCCCAGAGCAGCTGTGGCTGCCCCTGGATCCCTGGCAGTGCCCAAGGCCAGGCTGGACACTGGGGCTGGGAGCAGCCTGGGACAGTGGGAGGTGTCCCTGCCATGGCATGGGTGGCGCTGGGTGGGTTTTAAGGTCCCTCCCAACCCAAACCATTGTGTGATGGGATTCTGTGTCCACCTGAGGGTGATGTGTCACCAGTGACAGCCCAGAACACAAACTCTGACTCCATGCAGGAACAGGAGTTACTGGGATGGACTTGCTGGAGCAGCCAGTGCCCAGGAACACACAAGATGTGCATAAAGACCATTTTAGCTTTGATAAAATGGTTTCCAGCCAGTGACACAGTGCACAGGTGATCCAGGGCACAGGTGACCCAGAAGCAGAATTCCTGTCCCTGGCTGGCCACCAGCCACCTTTCCTAAGGAAAAGAGGTTTATTTTCTTCTTCCACTTCCCATGAGTGCCTCCCCAGCTGTGCTTCAGCATCCCTGGGAAAAGCTGGCTGGGGAGGGAGTCCCAGAGAGCAGCCCAGGAGGTGGGACCCCCATCTGGGAAGTGCCTGGGAGCAGCCAGCTCCTGGGGCTGAGGGAGCAGCAGCTGAGAGAGCTGCAGCAAAGAAATCCACTGGCTTAAAAATAGCAAGTAAGGACACGTGAGTGTGGCAATGTGTATCCAGGCGAGGGATTTCAGGGAAGGGTTGTCTTCCAGGGCATGGTGCAGGAAAACCCTGCTCCTCTGTGCATGAGCTGCACACAAGCACGGAATTCATCGGAGAGTCCCACTGACAGATCCTTAATGAGATTTCAGATAATGATCTGGGCTTTGTCGTTCATTATTAAAAAATGCTTCCCACAGAGTCAGGCAACTGCAATGCCTGGGAAACTGGACAGGCACTTTCCTGATGGGAGAATGGAGTCTGCTGATTTGGGAGCAGGTATCTCCATTTTTTCCACTGCTGGGCTGTATATTTTAGGGATTCACATGTGTTTTGTGCTGACTAACTCAGTAACAGCACCTGGGAAATGCTTCTTTTCCTCTCCCCATCACGAGAGCAAATTCCACTCGCTGTTTTTCCCAGGACAGCTCTCTTCGCCTCACACCATGGCTTTGCTCTCTGCCCTGGGTGGCCAGGCTCCTGGGACACACTGGGCACAGTCTGTGCTCCTCAAGGCCAGGTTTGAATTGGATAAAGCCCGTGGATATTCACAGCTCAGTCCTGCCTGTTGCCCTGGTGCTCCTGGAGACTTGGGGTTGAACTGCTCATGACTGGCAATGTTCAAACCTCAGAAGAGATTTTGAGGGAAAAAAAGCCATGTAAACAGACAAACTGCAGCAGTCAAAGCATGCAGAAGTCCAACTGTTTTCCAAAGGAGGAGATCTCAGCACCATTCCCCCCAGGCACTGGGATACAGGGGGCTCAGGAGGAGCAGCCACTGCTGCCCTTTGCTGCATCGCCCCCGAGCCAACCTGTGCCAGGGCACAGAGCAGCTCATGGCCCGGGGTGACATCCCTTGCTTGCAGGATTGTGTTTAGGGATCCTAGGGGACACCTTGGTGCAGACTGGCTTTGCCAAATCTCCAGGTGTCACAAAGCACCCACGGATGGGCAGTAGGACACAGAACCATGCGATGTAACTTTGCTGTGACGTCCACTGGGCCTGACAGTCTACGAACACGACACAAACCAAACCCTGTGGCCACTCCTGTGAACAGGCTTTGCTGGTTTTCACACTCCCAGCCTTTCCTGTTTGTTGCTTTGTTCCTGCCAGGTGACGTTCCCTGAGGGCCACAGCCCTGCCTGTGTGCCCACACGGGGCACAGTGTGCGTCCCATCCTGTGCCAGGCGTTTGCTCCCTCACACAGGAGGGAGCGGGGGTCCCACAACAGACACCTGTGACAGGGCAGTGGCACTCTCAGTTCTCCTTCACACCCAGCACCCCCAAGGTGATGATCTGCGAGTGCTGTTTTTCCACAGCACCCCCAGCAATCCTCACTCAGGCTCTAGCCCAGAGAAAACTGGTGTTGTGTTCCAGGGAAACACGTCTTCAGGGACTTAGCATCACACTCTGTCTTTCCCCAGTCTGGCCATGTGCTCACCCGAGCCGAGCTGTTTTGTAACCATGGGTAATACACTTTGGTACGTGAAATTATCAAGGACGGAACAAATGGGAAATCATGGGTTTTTACTTTTCAAGACATATTACTGTCAGCAGCAGCCATATTCCATTTTCACATCAGGAGCAGGGAGTTCATTATTAATCTTGCTGCTGGAATGATCCACATTTTTATCCTTGTCTCTGTGTTCCTTATCTCATTTTCTTCCGTTTCTCCTTCTCCTTCTTTTTTGTCCATCCCCAAATGATCTCACATCCAGGCATGGATGGAATCTGCTCCATGTTTAGTCACACAAAGGGAAATGTTAAACAGCCTTCTTTTATTCATGCTTCTTTTATCCCCTCTCACAAGTGTAGCAATTTCACACTCAGGGTGTTCACAGTGCTCTTCAACTGAGTATTTCATGAGGGCACAGGTGTGGTGCATGCCCCTGGATCCCTGGCAATGTCCAAGGCCAGGCTGGACAGGGCTTGGAGCACCCTGGGATAGTGGGCGGTGTCCCTGCCCATGGCAGAGGGTGGGACACTGAAATGAGCTGTAAGGTCCCTCCCAGCCCAGGCCGTGGTGGCTGGCAGACCCTGCTGTGACCCCCTGCTGCACCCTGTGCCCACGGCAATGGCACAAGGCACAGGCGTGGCCCGGCCAGCTGGGACCTGAAGGACGAGGGCACATTCCTTTTGAAGCACCAAAACCCACCAGATCTTCCAAGCTGAGGCTCTTGGCTTGTAACCACTAACTCTGCCTGAAGATCCAGGAGCTTTAGCAGACCTGCAACAAGGGAACCACTCAAATGCTCCTCTGGAGCTGTGCTTCTCCTCCAGAACCTCATATAGGGAGGGAACCCTTTGGGACTGATGGGCTGGCTTGCACTGAAGCACCCCAGAAATATTTCCCACAAGCAGGAAGGCTTCAGTTTAACGTAGCCATGCCCTCAGCGGCGGCTCTGTGAGAGCCCTGCAAGAAGGGAAGAATTTTCTCCAACCTAAGAGCAAAATAAGAGGTCGTAACATTGAAAAAAAAGGAAAACAAGATGAAATGCGACACTGCTGTACTACAAGGTGCTGTCAGTGATTCCCAGAGGTTACACATTAGTACATTATTTCTTTAAAGAAGCAGCCACTGTGACAAACTCACTTGCAGGTTCTGGGGCGAGAAGGCAGAATTGTGCATCTCCATTATACTCACATTATGTAAATGTGTGAGGATAAAGGGCAGAGATTGTAAAACTGAGCAGATATATGGGAATGCCGACCTTTGCTGCGCTGCTGCCACGTGCAGGAATGTAACAGAGCCAGGTAAAGGGCAGAACAGCAGCTGAGTTACACACACAGAAATGAAATGCAAGAGCTGCTCTGCCAGGCTGCAGGATCTCTCCCCCATCCATCTTCCTGGTTAATGATTCATAAGAGACCCATGAAGGTCAAGGACTCTCTCGAGTGTCTCCTCTCTGCTGGAATCCCGAAGGAAGCAGAAGGAAAGGTAATTTGGATGGTTACGTTTGTGGTAGGATCATCTGCTCTGCTGGGAATCCAGTGCGGAGGGATCTGCCGGAGTGTCTGGGGTGACAAAACTCCCTGCCCAGCTCAGAGCTGGTGAGGACACCCCACACCCAGAGATCAGCTCAGAGCAGGGCTGAGCCCTGCTGTGGGACAGAGGCTGGATGTTGGGAATGGGATGGGAGGGATTGCTTCTTGGACTCTGCAGGCTGGTGCTCAGGGACCTGCTCTGTGTTCAGGGAGGATGGGAGGTCTAAGGTGTCTTGGACCCTACAGTGCTGGGGAGGGTCACACGTCAGGAGAGTGCAGGGACATTTCTTTTTCATCCCTTTTCTCAGTCACAGCCCCCACAGTGAGAGCAGAGAGAATGCCAGGGAAAACCCATGAGTGTGGCTCCCTGTTGACAGAGGATTCCACCTGGACACAATCCTGTGTCGTGTGCTCCAGGGTGCCCCTGCTTGAGCAGGGAGGTTGGATCAGCTGACCCTTCCAAGCTGGCCCATCCTGTGGGTCTGTGATCCTGCCAGGCTGGCAGAGCTGCTGAGAGGTCACAGGAATGCACAGCACCTCCGTCTCCCCACGGGAAATGGGCAGGGAGAGAGGCACAACCTGTTTGATACCCAGGGAGCGCACAGGAACAGAACCCCCTGTACGAGAGGACCCCAAGCCCCATTTGCTGTGAGCCACATCTGCCCTCCTCAGCACACGAGTGCAAATAAAGGCCAATTCTCAGTGTGAAAGAGCACATGTGACACCTCCTGGGAGAGGACGTGGGATCTGAGCAAAACAAGCGTGCTGAGGAGTTCGAGGTGTTGCAATTGTCATGGTTTAAGGCTCTAGACACAGATAATGCTGCACCAAGGTCAAGTATTTTGGATTACCACTCCTGCAGCTCCCAGCTCAAACAATCTTCCAGCAAGGGGAAACTTTGACTGACTTTATTACAGCAATTGTTCCCAAGTAAATCCTGTTTCCTGATTTTCTAGGCAGGAAGAAATAGAAAGAATTGGAAATAATTGCCAAGTAATCTGTTGCCTATGTGGTGATTTTCTCACTCTCCAGAGTCTGAAATTGGCTGTGGAAGAGCCTTAGAGTCTTTGGGGCTTTGCTTGTGGGATTGGACTGTGTTTACATGGCACTGAATAGGATAATTCCTAGGGGTATCGACAAAACAAGTCCAGCTCCAGGAACAAAGGAGGATTCTTCCAATGCATCAGGCGAGAGGACAGAAAGACCCAAGCCCTTGTATTTAATAGCACAAATGGTCCAGAACTTGACAACCTGCAAATTATTGCAGCGGGCACTTCCAGAACCTGCTTCAGCATTTTGTTGCCTAACTTCCCAAAAAGATGGATGATGGTAAGGGTTTTAGTAGCCCAGGAAAACAAAGTAAATAAACAAACAAATTAAAACCCAATATAGGGTAGCAATTAAGTGGAGCAGAAATGAGGATTTACAGAAGTGAGGAATTCAGGCCCCAGCCTAACAATGATCACAGGCAATGACCCAAGGGCTGGAGAACCTTTCAAAATAATGGGAGGACAAAAGTGAACATGATATTAAGCAAATACCTCAGCATGGAAGAAGAGATAAGGCCTCTGAGCCTGTCTGCGAGGGACTGTGATGCTCCACACAGACTTGGACAGGGGCTTGTAGCTGGGTGGGGGAGGTTGCAGTGGCTGCTGTCAGAATTTTTTTAGACCAAGCATTCATAAATCCTTGAGGCTGGCAGGGATGGTGACTTGGCACCCAAATGGTTCCTTACCTGTTTTTTTCCCCAATGAGGAAATACAACAGCATTAGGGTAATTAAATCATTTGTTGTTTGTAATCTTCAAAAGTAATTGTGACCTGACGGGCTGAACATCACTGCCACACATATCATCAATATTGGTCCATGAGAGTTTCCAACCCACAAAAAATCATTACAGCCAGGCACTGCACTTCCCTGCCCCGTGTGACTGCTACAGAGGGGTACAGCTGCACTTGTCCCCCCAGTGATCCCTGCAGGGTCCCTGGTCTACTGCTGAATTCTGCTGCTCCGGGGAGAAGTGCTGGGGACACGAACACAGCTGATTTGTTTTAAGGTCCTTGGTAACTGTTTGTGACATGTAGGCACAGGAGTCCATTAAACACACAGAATAACCTTAAATGGTGTGTTTGCATAGGGAGGATATAAAAAAGAAGGAAAACAATGAAAAGACATTTGCTGAACACAGACCTCTGCCACTTATTTCACATCTGTTCAACCAACCTCGTCCTATTAGGAACGATTAATGTTTAGGGGACATGGAAAATAAAATGGCCATAATAAACAGACACTGCTAATAATTACCACTTAGATCTGTGTTCTAGTGAATTAATGGCACAGCACAATGATGAGTGTTAACTCTCAGTCCCAGCTATGGGTGCTGAGCAGGGGCTTCACAGCCCCCTGCCCACTGACACAGCGTCTGGTGCAGCAGCTGACTGAGTGCCACTTGGAAGTGACACCGCACTCTCTGGGAAAGAAGCAGATTTAGTTCCTCATAAGGAAATATTTATATTTTTCTAATCATTCCTTTAGCAAGAGGGTTCACAGAAGGGCAGAAACTCTTCCTGTAAGCCAGGAGAGAGGGGGTCATTCCCAAAACCTGCAATGGGCTGCCAAGGGGCTGGGAGGAATAAAGTGATTCCTAAAACAGGTCAATATAAAATTCAAACAATAACAAAAGAAGTGTAGAAGACATAAATCTCAGCCGTGAGTTCTGGTAACACATCCAGTATTAAAAACTACGTGTCTTTCCTTTGTTTTTCCCATTTGCCAGTGACAACACTACCATCCATCTTCAGTAGGTGGTGGCATCCAGGTTCCTAAATTAAAGGTGCCTTCTTATCTGGATGAGGCTCGCAGATAAATTCTTTTCTTTAGTGAGGTTTTAAATGTGATCTTCCACATCATCCTTGAGGTCAAACTGGAGACTGGCCCTGGAAGGGTGGGTAACAAGGCAGAGGAAAAGCTGTGTGGGGAGCTGGACCCAAGGGCTCCAGGTCAGAGCAGTGCTGGTTGGAAGTGATGCTGACGGGGGGTCAGTGGTGGGGTGGGTGGGCTGTTTAACCCCCTCCTCGAAGCCCTGGATGATGGGACAGGATGAACAGCTGGCAGATGCCAGTGAGACAATGCCAGTGAGACAATGCCAGGGAAAAACAGACTTTTTCCTGCTTGTACATATAAAACCAACATGCACTTGGGCACATGAACAGCCATTGCCTCCTGAAGGCAGGGGAAAGAGCATCCAGGAAGATGTGCACACTTGGAAACGAGAAAGTTGTAGTTGCACAGGGATAAATAATGATTCCACTGTGCAATACTTCTCCAATGACCAATCCACACCCACCTGCCCAGCCCCTGGAGCTGGAACTCCCAATGGTGAGCAGACCCGCTGCGTACGGCTGCGTTTGACCCCCATCCTTGTAGCTTTGCCTCAGGGCAGTGCCCCTGCTCTATCTCTCACCACCTGTCTCCTAAATCCACACTTCCATGTTCCTGACCGGGAACTTCATTGGCAAAATCTGTCCCGAGCTGAAAGGATGAGAGTGCAAGCTCAGAAAGCTGCAGCTCTTGTGTGCTATTGACAGACTCCCCAGCGTGGTAAATGCTGCTGAGGAGAGCACAGAACTGGGCTCACGCAGCGACAGGCGCAGGGAGCCTGAGGGGAGCCGGGCGAGCCAAGCTCACTGAATGCCAGTGGGGGAGACGGGAACATCCTCCCGGAGCCACGGCTGCCTGCAGGAGCTCCGTGACGGGGAATTACTACCCTGAAGTTTACAGGTGCCTATGCCAGACAGCCCAACACACCCCTTGCCTTTCTCCACCACACCCTGCTCCTCCTGCCATCCCTCTCCCACACTTTGGAAAGCACAATCCTGGGTAATGGTCCACTGGAAGTCACCCCTGCTCTCCACAGAGCTGGGGGCCACACTCGGTGCTGGCTCCGGGCTCACAGGCAGGTTCAGACTTTCGGACTCAAACCCACATAAAAGACCAGTTTGAAGACCAATATGTTTTCCTTAGGTCAAAACGGGAGCCTGATGGAGCAATGGGTTCCTGGATACTTGGAAGCCTATTTTGGGTTAGAAGGAAATTTAAGATAGGACAAATGAGATTCAGGGAAAACAATGCAGAGGCTCCCTTCCCCATTGAAGATGTTGGCTACAGATGGGGCAGCTCCTGGCAGTGAGGAAGTACCACCATGGGCAGAGGAATGACCATTCCTGACCTCTGGGCATGGCAGAGGGTGATACACTGGGACAATTTTGAAGAAGAGTTTTGAGACCTTATGTTTGACCCTCCTACACCACCAAAAAAGATGGCAGTGACCAAGTGATGCATCCTGAGCTGGGCAGCAGAAATCTGGCCTTTGTACTTTCTACAGATATCACAAAATTTCTGCTGCATTTTCAATAGAAATTAGAGGTTAGCAAAGGAAATTCATGTGATGCAAGCAGTGGCAAAATGATTTCCAAACTCAAGGAGAGCTTGGATCATGGATCATCAGAAAATACCTCCTGCCTTTATGACAGCTATAAAAGCTCCAAGAAGAATGCATGGAATACAGATATGAAAGACCACACTCACCTTGCCGTAATTCCAATCACATACCTGCATTTACATCACTGACTTAATGAAAAATAAATCATGGTTCATTCACTCCAGATAGCCTGGTGGAACATGATAGGCAAATAACAAGATATTTATATATTTATCGCTATTTGTGAGAATTATTTAATAATGCTATTAATGGAGATGACATCTTTTCTCTTCTCACTTTCCTCTTACTGGGATTAGCTAAAATGTTACCAAGAGACTCTTCAGGCCTGCCCTGGGTTTCCGTGGAAGCAGCTACAGTGCCCTGCAGCAACCTCAGCCAGAGCATCCCTTCCTTCCTTCCTTCCTTCCTTCCTTCCTTCCTTCCT